>LR753838.1:37826-117562 GCA_902729485.2 Mus minutoides
AAAGGACCCTGATATAGCTGTCTCTTGTGAGTCTATACCAGTGCCTGGCAAATATAGAAGTGGATGCTCACAGTCATCTATATGATGTAACACAGGGCTCCCAATGGAGGAGCTAGAGAAAGTACCCAAGGAACTGAAGGGGTCTACAACCCTATAGGTGGAACAACAATATGAACTAACCAGTACCCCCAGAGCTCGTATCTCTAGATGCATATGTAGCAGAAGATGGCCTAGTTGGCCATCATTGGGAAGAGAGGCCCTTTGGTCTTGCAAACTTTATATGCCCCAGTAAAGGGGAGCACCAGGGCCAAGAAGTGGGAGTGGGTGGGTAGGGGAGCAGGGCTGGGGGGGTACAGGGAACTTTTGGGATAGCATTTGAAATGTAAATAAAGAAAATATCTAATAAAACAAACAAAAAACAAACAAACAAAAACCCACCAATTCTTTGTTTGGTGGGAGGAAGCCATACTGAAGACCTTGCCTTCAGTTAACTATTTTTGGATCTGGTTAGGTGTTGCTTCAAGCTCCATGACAACCTGGAATAAAGGGTCATCATTTTACAGACCAGAATTATTGGCTCTTTAGAAAATGTAGCTTTCTACATTTCTAATTTCTTCTATTGCTGGTTTTTTTTCTAGTAGAATCACTTGTACAAAAAAATAATCACACAGTCAATGAAGGGCTCCCTGGGAGGGCTGAGAGTGTTACATCTGGACCACAGGAAGGGGCATGGCCACCATCAATCAGGAAGAACATCCTCACTTGGACCGCCATGGAGTAAAATGATTTAGAAAGAAAGCACACTTCAACACCAAAGTTGGGGCATCTCAGCAAAAGATGCTACATAAATCTCAAGAGTGGAGGAACTGCTTAGAGTAAGAGAGACTTTGTCCGGAATCAGCAGGGAGGGGCTTGGTCTATAAAGCTCAATATTGCCAGCAGAGTCCAAGATGCCTGTTGTATATGAAATAGTTGGAGTTGGCTAAATAAGAGTTTGAAAAATGCACAAACAATGAACTCGGTTAATATGGGATGAAGAAATGATCATCATATGCGAATCCTATAAATTCTAGTAGTATACCACCAGTCCTCCCTGCCCTGTGTGTTTTTGTTCATGTGTGTGCAGACAGGTGCACGTGAAGGCTAGGGGGTCAACCTCAGCTATCATTCTGCAGGAACTGTCCATCTTGTGTTTGAGGCAGGGATCCTACTGGGTTCTGTGACCTATGAATTTGGCTAGGCTGGCAGGCCAGCAGTCCCCAGAATCCTCCTGTCATTGTAAGCCACACACCTAGGTCTTTTAAAACAGAGGCTCTGGGCATTGAACTTGGTCCCAGTGCTTACAAGGAACGCTCTTGACTTATCTCCTACTGGGTAGTTTTTATCCTTAATTTATACTGTAACCACCTAGAATGACCCGTGGGACAAGTGGAGACTGAGAAATAGTCTGTATTTTTAAATAAAAATGAACATTTGAAATATTTTGTGTCACTAGGAACAAAATAGTATTAGATACCTGTTTACTTTTTTTTCTAAGTCAATTCATTTGGAATAAAGGGTCATCATTTTGTAGACAGAGGTTTTTGTAAACTGTACCAAGTCAGCAGACTACCAATGGTTAGCTATGTTTAGTCATAACGAGCCAGCACCATGCCTGGCATTTTGAAGGCATATTATACAAAGGGAAATAGATGTAAGTACAGGTGTCTTTTCTTCACAGAACTTAGATATACACAAATTTCAGTTACTGGAGTTTTCTCTTTTTTTTTTTCCAATTTTTATTAGATATTTTCTTAATTTACATTTCAAATGCTATCCCGAAAGTTTCCTCTCCCCTCCCCCCTCCCTGTTCCCCTGCCTACCCACTCCCACTTCTTGGCCCTGGCATTCCCCTGTATTGGGGCATATAAAGATTGCAATACCAAGGGGCCTCTCTTCCCAATGATGGCCGACTAGGCCATCTTCTGCTACCTATGGAGCTAGACACATGAGTTCTGGGGGTTCTGGTTAGTTCATATTGTTGTTCCTCTTTTAGGGTTGCAGACCCCTTCAGCTCCTGTGGTTCTATCTCTAGCTTCTCCATTGTGAGCCCTGTGTTCCATCATATAGATGACTGTGAGTGTCCACTTCTGTACGAGACAGCTATATCAGGGTCCCTTCAGTAAACACTTGCTGTCATATGCAATAGTGTCTGAGTTTAGTTACTGATTATGGGATGGATCCCCTGGTGGGGTAGTCTCTGGATGGTCCATCCTTTTGTCTTAGCTCTAAACTTTGTCTCTGTAACTCCTTTCATGGGTATTTTGTTTCCTCTTCAAAGGAGGGATGAAGTATCCACAGGTTGGTCTTCTTTCTTGATTTTCTTGTGTTTTGCAAATTGTATCTTGGGTATTCTAAGTTTTTGGGCTAATATCCACTTATCAGTGAGCGCATATCCAATGACTTTTTTTGTGATTGGGTTACCTCACTAAGGATGATATCCTCCAGATACATCCATTTGCCCAAGAATTTCATAAATTCATTTTTTAATAGCAGAGTAGTACTCCATTGTGTAAATGTACCACATTTTCTGTATCCATTCCTCTGTTGAGGGACATCTGGGTTCTTTCCAACTTCTGGCTATTATGAATAAGGCTGCAATGAACATCTTCTGGGTATGTGCCCAGGAGAGGTATTGCTGGATCCTCCAGTAGTACTATGTCCAATTTTCTGAGAAGATGCCAGACTGACTTCCAGAGTGGTTGTACAAGTTTGCAATCTCACCAGCAATGGAGGAGTGTTCCTCTTTCTCCACATCCTCACCAGCATCTGCTGTCACCTGAATTTTTGATCTTAGCCATTCTGACTGGTGTGAGGTGGTGGAGTTTTCTTAAATAAAATAAGTCCTCCTACAAATTGTAATGCTCAGTTAGCATAGTTCTGGCTTCTATCGCCAAAGTGCCACATCAGTAAAGAATGGTTATCAAATCTTTAGTGCTTTTTTCAAAGTTTGCTATTGGATGATTTGTCATGGTGCATCTCTTATGCAGTAGTCAGAAAATGGTGTAGCTCTGTACTGCCCCTTGTCTAATGGTATAAATCTACATGGTATCTATACACGTGGATGAGGGAGAGAGAGCTGTCGACTAAGATGAAAAGTGATAAAGCTGGAGGTAAAATTTGACTCAAGCTGAGAAGTGTTTTGAGCAGGCCGCTAAGAATATTGACACAGCCTATCACATCTCCAGAGAGGCAGCCGGACACAACTGTCTACCTACATGAAGGAAATGATGGAGCTGAAACAGAGAGATGCTCCAGAAGTGAAGCTGACAATATGTCACATTAAAGGAACTGTCAGAGGTGTCTCACAGCAGGGAAAGTGCAAAAGACAAATATTGGAAGTTGATCCAGCTAAGGAGGGACCATTATAATTAGCAATGGGGAATTTCTAGAAGACATTTGTGTCAAATTACAAGTTATACAGGGGAAAGGAAACACAATCCAGACTACCCTCTTTTTAAAAAGAAACAATTCTTAGTATTTCTCATGATTTATATTTCAATATAATAAACAAATAATAAGTAGCTTTTTACGTTTATGGCTTCTAAATTATTTATTATCAAGAGTGACATTTTAATATTTTGGAAAAATCCTAAGAGACACATAGTCAAATCCTTTCTAATTCCCGAGACTGCTTGTATGGTTTCATCTTTCTTGCCCATCTTCTTCTTTGGAGCTCTCTTATAATGCAAGGGTTGCTTTAGAGACCATGGCCAGAGGCTTCCCAGTCATTAGATGGTGGAAGAGGATGGATGTGATGGGTTTAAGTGTAAATGACTGAGCAGGTACGTAATCATAAGCAGCCCACTGTGTCTAACATATCATAATATGTGCAACACAGGAGAAAGATACATCAAGGACATGGAAAACTACAAAGACTGGGTGAAGAAGGAGGTTGTGAGAATGTGGGACTAATGCATTAAGGAGCAAGCAGAAAGCAAATTGAGCTATTGCCGTCACTTAGGACAGTGAACCACATCCAATAATGTTAAAGGATGGGCCATTTTCATATGATGAGCCATTTTTCATCATGCAATTGAGAACAAAGCTTTGTTTATTGGGATGGACTCATCAGTTACTTGATCCAGGGTTAGTATTCCTCTCTCTGACTTACTTACCCCTTAGCTTTGAGCTCATTTTAAGCACATAAGTTTTCTTCTTAGAAATTTTACTTTTGTAAAAGACTTTAAAAATTAGCTTTAAGACAGACCTTGGGCACAAACTCCGAAGCCAGCCCCACAACACCCAGAGGCAATTTCACTCCCAGGCACTCCAACACACTCAGGATCAGAGGACCAGAGGTGAGGAGGACACAACATCTATCCCCAACACTGGGAGTAACTGGGACAGGCTGGACCCAGGCATAACAGGAACTCTGCCAGACCAGTGGCACAGGTTCCTTCCAGTCTGTCTGGGCCAGTGGCCTGAGCAGACCTTGGGTGCAAACTCCACAGCCAGCCCCACAACACCCAGAGGCAGCTACACTCCCAGCATCAGAGGATCCCAGGATCCCAGGAGCTTGGTCATACCAGGTTCTCAAGGTCTCAAAGGCAGCTTGACTCCCAGGAGCTCAGACACACCCAGGAACTCAGGATCGAAGGATCCCAGAATCACAGGATTCATGAGACAGCTTGACTTGGAGGAGTTTTGACACAACCAGGATCACAGAAAAGACAGGCTCTAGTCAGACAAAGCCAGGGCAGGTAGCACTAGAGATAACCAGATGGCAGGAGGCAAGGGTAAAAACATAAGCAACAGAAACCAAATTTTCTTGGCATCATCAGAACACAATTCTCCCACCATAGCAAGTCCTGGATACCCCAACACACCGGAAAAGCAAGATTCAGATCTAAAATCACTTCTCAAGATGATGATAGAGGACATGAAGAAGGACATAAATAACTCCCTTAAAGAAATACAGGAGAACACAGGTAAACAGCTAGAAGCCCTTAAAGAGGAAACACAAAAATCCCTTAAAGAGTTACGGGAAAACAATCAAACAGGCAAAGGAAAGGAACAAAACCATCCAGGATCTAAAAATGGAACTATAAACAATAAAGAAATCACAACCCTGGAGTTAGAAAACCTAGGAAAGAGACCAGGAGTCATAGATGCAAGCATCACCAACAGAATACAAGACATAGAAGAGAGAATCTCAGGTGCAGAATATACCATAGAAAACATTAATACAATAGTCAACAAACAAACAAACAAACAAACAAACAACCCAAAAAGCTCCTAACTCAAAACATCCAGGAAATCCAGGACACAATGAGAAGCCAAACCTAAGGATAATAGGTATAGAAAGAGTGAAGATTCCCAACTTAGAGGGCCAGTAAATATCTCCAAAAAATTATAGAAGAAAACTTCCCTAACCTAAAGAAAGAGATGCCCACAAACTTACAAAAAGCCTACAGAACACCAAATAGATTGGACAAGAAAAGAAATTCCTCCCATCACATAATAATCAAAACACCAAATGCACAAAACAAGGAAAGCATACTAAAATCAGTAAGGGAAAAAGATCAAGTAACATGTAAAGGCAGCCCTATCAGAATTACACCAGACTTCTCACCAGAGATTATGAAAACTAGAAGATCCTGGGCAGATGTCATACAGACCCTAAAAGAACACAAATGCCATCCCAGGATACTATACCCAGTAAAACTCTCAATCACATAGATGGAGAAAATAAGGTATTTCATGACAAAACCAAATTTATACAATATCTTTTCACAAATCCAACCCTACAAAGGAAAATAGATGGAAAACACCAACACAAGGAGTGAAACTAAACCCTAGAAGAAGCAAGAAAGTAATCTTTCAACAAACCCACACAAACATAATTCCATCTCTAACAAGCAAAGCAACAGGAAGTAACAATCACTTTTCTTTAATATCTCTTAATATGAAAATTAGTATTACCAGCATATCCTAATTGATTGAAATTCAAAAATATGAGAAATTAGAAATTTGTCGGCTGTCATCCCATGGTGTCTCTAATTTGGTAATTAGAGAAATAGGTACAATATTGTACAATCCATATACACTTTCTGTTTGTACATGACAGGGTCTTGCTGTGTGCCACATAATGGTCTTGAAATCATTCTTCTATCTAAGCCTCTTTAATATTAGGATTGTTTATTTGATGTTTTTACACTATACTATGGTTTTCAGAACAGCTTAAATATTTCAAAATTATTTATACAGTCAAAAGAAGTATAGACAATTAATTTGGGAGGTGGCTTGTAACAGAACAGCAAAGAGTGAGACTGAAGGCTTTGCTTGATATTTGTAATTATTGTATCAATTTTGAAGAAGAGGACTTTATAAGTTACTCTTATTCTGAGATAAATGCTTTTCAAAATCATCACAACCAATGAATCAGAATCTTACCCTCACCTAAGGTCTGTGTCACCCTCCAAGCTGAACCATTGTTCATTGAAACAGTTGATGTATGACTTCATGGATAGACCATCTTAATACATACACTATTTCTTAAATGAATGTAACCTGTTCCCTGTGGGCTGAGAATGACAACAGTCACTCAAGTCAAATAGCTTTGACCATAGCAGGAAATCTGTATCTAAAAATCATGCCTACAATTCATTCCCTGGCGCAGCAAAACTGTTAACTCTTAGCTTATCTACATTGGAGGTAAAATCCTTTGGGGATGTGAGGGACATTGAAGTACAGCCTTATTACAATGAACTCCAATATCCAAAAACTGTTCTTATTTTGTGTTTGTACCACAGTAAGAGCCAAGATTTTAAGTTCTACAAAACCAAAACAAACAAACAAAAAGACTTTATCTATTTATGTTCATTAAAAAACTAATAGTGATATATAATTTTAAAATAGCATAAGTTATTTGGAGTTATTTAAAACTTATATTGAGGAAAGTATATGTATTTTCAGTATTGCTTAGACAAACATCTACATAAGAATGTTCAACTGATTGTTGTTTTATATCAAACAACTTTTATAATACTCATTTTTGTTACAATATTTTATAAATTTTAAATAATATGATGAAAAATGAAAGGTATTACAGGTTTTGAAGAGCACGGGACTCTCCAGGAGGAGTTGGGGTACAAAAGGGAAAGAAGAATGTGATGTAAGTCTATTTACTCAAAATACGTTTTTAAATGTTAACAAATTCAGATAAATTGAAATTATGTATCTTTTCTCATAATACAATAAAACTTAAGTCAAAGGAAAAATTATCTTTAAAAATTAACATACAAAGTTTTGGGGTTCACTATAGTATTTGCATATACCATGTTTTCCTGATTCTCTTTCTGGATTCTCCTCTGGTGCACCTAGCCTCCCCTCCCTCCCTCCCTCCCTCCCTCCCTCTCATAGTCATCCTTCTACTTTCATATCACATGCGTTTTGTTTATTATCTCTGCCACCTTAACATTTCTGTTTGCCCTCTCATGCCCCTTCATAGCTTCATGACCTGCACCTCTCCTCACATAGTAACATTCACATATAGAAAAATAAAAACAGGATCTTCAGAAGAGAGAAAATATGTGATATTTGACTTTCTGCATCTGGCTCATTTTGCTTAGTATAGTTATTTCCAGCTCTATCCATTTTCCTGTAAATGTGGTGATTTCATTTTTCTTTTCTTTTTTTTTCACATTATTTTAGATTATAATATAATTACATCACTTACCCCTTCTTTTTCTTCTATCCAAATCTTTTTAGTGACACATCTTTTAACTAAGACTTTGATTTCCAGGGCTTATAAACAGCCAGACTAGAAGATTACTAGGAGGAACATTCCCTAGACAGCCTTTTGATCCAGGAGGATTCCCATGTGGACAATGTTCCCAGCCACAGGGATTCTCCCAGAAATACATCTCCAGGGCTCTTTAAAATCTCTCCAGTGTGTACAGAAACTCATGGCCCCAAATATTACTTTTATAATCTTGTAAATACCCCCTTTCCAGAAGGTCTCTTCTTCCAGGTCCTAGATGCTTGAATCATCTACACAGTACATTTGAATCAAGTGTTGATTAGCAGCCATTATCCCTGCACAGAGTGTGGATGGGTGGGAAAGTGCTGTAGAGCAGGGTTGCTATACAATCAAGCTAAGTATGGTGGTAGTGTGGAAGAGGGTCACTCTGTGGACAGCAGAGGAACCTAGTGATTCTCTCTGAGAACCAAAAACATCTTTTATTTTTTCTTTTCTATGCTTCAGCTTTCTAGACCAAGATACAGACATTCATTCATTCATTCATTCATTCATTCATTCATTCATTCATTCATTCATAAATACATTGTACAACTATATACATACATAAACACACACATTCATTTTTAACATCTGGTAGAACTTTCTATTTCAGATCACTCGTGAACATTCCAACAACCTTTGCATTGCCCTTGTGACTTAGGGTTTCCAATACTGTGAAGAGACACCATGACTTTGGCAACGTTTATAAGAGGGAAACACTTAATTGTGGCTTGCTTACAGTTTCAGAGGTTTAGTCTATTATCATGGTGGGAAGCATAGCAGCATGCAGACAGACATGGTGCTAGAGAATGAGCTGAGAGTTCTATATTTTGATCTACAGGCATCAGAAGGAGACCATGTGCCATGTTGGGCATAGCTTGAGCATCAGAGATCTCAAAGCCCACCCCCACAGTGACACACTTTCTCCAACAAGCCACCCTTACTCTAAAAAAGCCACACCTCCTAATAGAGCTACTTCCTGGGCCAAGCATATTCAAACCACCACATTCTGCTCCCTGGCTCCCATAGGCTTGTTTTCAAATGCATGAGTCTATACGGCTATTTCTATCCAAACCACCACACCTTATCTTACCACTGAGTAGAATAAAATTCAACTACTAATTCTAAAATGAGTGGGAAAATGTATGACTCATCCAAGTGATTATTTAGTTTGAGAATAAAATCCAGGTTTGTTTGTGTTAAGCTTATTTTAGAACTATAATGATTTTGGAGGCTAGGGTGAAGCCCAGTGGAGAACACTTGCCTAGCATGTGTAAGGATCTGAGTTCTACCACTGAACTGGAAAAAAATGGTTTGATTCTGTTTAATGTAGGAAAACTGAAAAAGGATAAGAATGAAATTAGAAATCACCCACCCTCCTATCTGGCTTCAGGTGTGGTCTATTTTTCTTTTTCATGTACGTTAGATGTAGATTTTTACAAAACTGAAGTTATTATTCCTGCTCTGCAGTTCTGATGCAGAAGCATGGAATAAACAGTTACTCTCATCAGTGAAACACACATCAGAACATTTTAATACAGGCAGGGCTATTAACCACTTTGCTATGTCTTCCTCTGCATTTATACTTAGATGTGTCTTTTTCTCTTGGAAATCAAACAGATAATTTCCCAAGTTACTTTCTAGATATCATATGAATAAAGTCTTTGGTAAAAATTGTTCCAGCTATGATGTAATTATTTGAAGCAAAATTAAAGTGCTTCACATGGCCCTGGGCCAGTGCACCCCAGCCACAATTGGTGATAGTCAGTTCTGGATGTCATTTTGAAATATTAAGGGTGAGCAAAATCTCAGTTCCCTCATCCAGTTGGAGATGATTCTGAAAAGAAGGAAGCAAATGTTGTTCTGACTATTCTAATTTCAAAGAAGGAAAATGACTGTTCAATAATAATAATAATAGTAATAATAATAATAGCAATGATAACGATAACAAGGAAAATGATGATGGTATATAAAGAGGGACTACTGCTGGTAATTATCTGGTTTTCCCATATATCAATCTGACTTCTGAACCACAACGACATATGGCTATGACTCCTGTACTGTGTAGACAAGAAGATACTTAGAAACAACTTTACTATAGTGAGTGAAATCCTTGGAGTTCATTACGGGTTGTTTGATCTCAACATTAAGCCTGTGACTCAAATATTCATTCATTTTTTTGACCAATTATTCACTTTTCATGAAAGCACATTTTCTTCTATTGGTTCAGAAGAGCCAAGTTGTTTGAGAAGGGGTCTCTATAACGTGCCTTCTATGCCTTCCTTCTCTGCCCTCCTTATCTACTGCTTGGGCAATGCCTAACCCATCACTTGCTTACGTATTTTAATTATGTCAGTTATCTCTACTTACTGCATAGTGCTTTACTGGGTACTGCTCTTCAGATCAACAAGACTTTCACCATCCCTTCTGCCCATCTGGGTCTTCAGTGACACCGTCACCCTCCTATCACCTTTGACTCTTTCTTCCCCATATCAAGGTAGTCATCAGTTCCTAGAGACTCATTTCTCCAGCAGAGCTGTACATGCATTGAAAAACAGTTTAATGTTTGCATCACAGCACAGAACTTGTGCCATTACAGGCCTGAGCATACTGCCTGATATACTCTGACCATGAAATGTTCCCCGACAGGCTCAAGTTGTGACTGCTTGAACCCTGTTGCTGGTGCTGTTTTTGGAAGTGGGGAAGTGGGTCATGCTTGGCAGGTAATATAGACCCACATTTTCCCTCTGTGTCTACTCCTTAGACGCCATGCTGGGAATTCCTGTTCTCCATGCTCTCCTTGCAGTGACAGACAGAATGCTCAGATACTAAGTGTAAAACATATCCTTCCTCTTTCAAAGGATCTGTGCCAGGTATTTTGGTAATAGGAACTAAAAGCTAATTAAAACACTGCCCCTTTCCCCCAATGGAGGAGCTAGAGAAATTACCCAAGGAGCTGAAGGGGTTATAACCCTTTAGGTGGAACAACAATATGAACTAACCAGTACCCCCAGAGCTGGTGTCTCTAGATGCATATGTAGCAGAAGATGGACTAGTCGGCCATCATTGGGACGAGAGGCCCCTTGGTCTTACAAACTTTATATGCCCCAGTACAGGGGAATGCCAGGGCCAAGAAGTGGGAGTTGGCAGGTAGGGGGGCAGGGCAGAGGGAGGGTATAGGGAACTTTTGGAATAGGATTTGAAATGTAAATAAAGAAAACATCTAATAAAAAAACATTAAAAAACCCACTGCTCCTTTACATTACAGCATCATTCAATAAACATTGAGTTGGAAGGCATACGTGATTCTCTTCCTTTATACGCTCTTACACACTTTTGTTTTTTCCGTTTTTACACCCTTTCTTCCTGTCCTCACAGATCCTGGTCCTATACTCTCCTAGTTGGCCTCTCCTTGACTCCTGTTTCCCAATGACTATGGATTGTGGCCCGTCACATTTCAGCTCTTTGGTGATGACATATATCTTTCAATAATTAGCCACTTTCTTATTTTGCTTTGTTGGACCAAATTCTGCTTGATTTTCATGGATTGCCAAGACTATTTTGACCAGCTTCATACTTTGTTACCATTTATGCTCACAGGTTAGGAGCTGTTGAGCCACTGTGCTACAAACACATATTCACTCCCAACATTAGTCATTTTCTGTTCTGGGAACATACTCTAGTCTTCCTGATCAAATTCTCCACAGTTAAGGTCCAACTTGAGACTCTACAATGCTTCCACACACGTGTCTTTTGCAAATTTTGATACATATTTTCTTATTTCTTATCTTTCTCCAGAAACAATTCATTTTACTTAGCCCAAGACTCTCATTATTTCATTGTGTATATTTATTCTCAATCAGAAGGTAGATTTCTTAAATAGAGTGACTATCACTTATATTTTTGTTAACCCCATAATGCAGAATGCTAGAAATATAGTAAATGAGAGCAATATATTAGATTAATTCATGTATATAAAATATATCAGAGGAGTGCTCTGGATCACGGCCAGGGCCACCGCTCCCCATCTTCTGAGCCCAGTGGAGGCTGCTGGGGGCTGCGGAGTGCTCTCTATGCCACAGAACCTCAGAATCACCTCTGGATCACAGGTGAGTGGAACTCAACATCAGCTTCAGGAATAGTGAGGGTCTTGTGCCAGCAGAAACAGGGACAAAGGAACCCCGCACGACCAGAAGCTGGGCTCTATTCCAGCTGGGGCCACCCCCCCACCCCCTGCCATCTTCCTTCTGAGCCCGTCGGAGGCTGCTGGGGGCTCCGGAGTGCTCTCCATGCCACAGGACCTCAGGATCACCTCCGCTTCATAGCCAGGAGGCAGAGCTGAGACCCAGACCCCTGGGCACATTCCTTACCAGAGGAGAGTTGGACTTCAGGAAGGGTTCTGACCCCAAAACTCAGGAGGTGGATCAGAGCTCCAGACTGCTGGATCCTTGCTCTACAAGAGAAGATCTTGCCTGCAGAGAGTGCTCTGAACACTGGAACTCAGGTGAGAGTTGGACTTCCCGGAGTGCTGACAGAGGCTAACAGAATTGCAGAAGGATCAAGCTCCAACCAGAGACAGCTTGAACATTAACATTAGAGATTTCCAAATGGCAAAAGGCAAATGTAAGAATCTTACTAACAGAAACCAAGAACACTGGGCATCATCAGAACCCAGTACGCCTACCACAACGAGTCCTGGATGTCCCAAAACACCCGAAAAGCAAGACGCAGATTTAAAACCATATCTCACAATGATTGTAGAAGATTTTAAGAAGGACATTAATAACTCTCTTAAAGAAATGCAAGAGAACTCTGCTAAACAGATAGAAGCCCCAACAGATATCTACAGAACATTTTATCCTAAAACAAAAGGATATATCTTCTTCTCAGTACCTCATGGTACCTCCTCCAAAACTGACTATATAATTGGTCACAAAGCAGGGCTCAACAGATACAAAAATATTGAAATTATCCCATGCATTCTATCAGATCACCATGGACTAAGGCTGATCTTTAATAACACCATAAATAGTAGAAAGCCAACATTCATGTGGAAACTGAACAACATTCTACTCAATGATTCCTTGGTCAAGGATGAAAGAAATAAATAAATTAAAGACTTTTTAGAGCTTAATGAAAATGAAGCCACAACATACCCAAACTTATGGGACACAATGAAGGAAGTCCTAAGAGAATAACTCATAGCCCTCAGTGCCTCCAAAAAGAAACTAGAGAGAGCATACACTAGCCATCTGACAGCACACCTAGAAGCTCTAGAACAAAAGGAAGCAAATTCATCCAAGAGGAGTAGAGGGCAGAAAATAATCAAACTCAGGGCTGAAATCAACCAAGTGGAAACAAAAAGAACTATTCAAAGAATCAACGAAACCAGGAGCTGGTTCTTTGAGAAAATCAACAAGATAGATAAACCCTTAGCCAGACTAACTAGAGGGCACAAGGACAGTTTCCTAATTAACAAAATCAGAAATGAAAAAGGAGACATAACAACAGATCCTGAGGAAATCCAAAACATCATCAGATCCTACTACAAAAGACTATACTCAACAAAACTGGAAAAAACCTGGAAGAAATGGACAACTTCCTAGACAGATACCAG
Organism: Mus minutoides; assembly: GCA_902729485.2. Taxonomy (NCBI): domain Eukaryota; kingdom Metazoa; phylum Chordata; class Mammalia; order Rodentia; family Muridae; genus Mus; species Mus minutoides. Next base: position 51,227 of record LR753838.1, read on the forward strand.
GTACCAAAGTTAAATCAGGATCAGATTAACAATCTTAACAGTCCCATTTCCCCTAAAGAAATAGAAGCAGTCATTAATAGTCTCCCAACCAAAAAAAAAAGCCCAGGACCAGATGGGTTTAGTGCAGAGTTCTATCAGATCTTCAAAGAAGACCTATTCCAACTCTCCTCAAACTATTCCACAAAATAGAAACAGAAGGTACTCTACCCAGTTTATTCTATGAAGCCACAATTACTCTGATACCTAAACCACACAAAGATCCAACAAAAAAAGAGAACTTGAGACAAATTTCCCGTATGAATATCGATGCGAAAATACTCAATAAAATCCTCACAAACTGAATCCAAGAACACATGAAAACAATCATCCATCATGACCAAGTAGGCTTCATCCCAGGAATGCAGGGATGGTTTATTATATGGAAAGCCATTAATGTAATGCACTATATAAACAAACTCAAAGACAAAAATCACATGATCATCTTGTTAGATGCTGAGAAAGCATTTGACAAAATCCAACACCCCTTCATGATAAAAGTCATGGAAAGATCAGGAATTCAAGCCCCAATATCTAAACATAATAAAAGCAATCTACAGTAAACCAGTAGCCAACATCAAACTGAATGGAGAGAAACTCAAAGCAATCCCACTGAAATCAGGGACTAGACAAGGATGCCCACTTTCTCCCTACCTATTCAATATAGTACTTGAAGTCCTAGCCAGGTCAGTTCGACAACAATAGGAGATCAAGGGGATTCAAATTGGAAAGAAAGAAGTCAAAATATCACTATTTGCAGATTATATGATAGTATATATAAGTGACCCTAAAAACTCCACCAGAGAACTCCTACACCTGATAAACAGCTTCAGCGCAGTACCTGGATATAAAATTAACTCAAACAAATCAGTGGCCTTTCTCTACACAAAGGATAAACAGGCTGAGAAAGAAATTAGGGAAACAACACCCTTCACAATAGTCACAAATAATATAAAATACCTTGGTGTGACTATAACTAAGGAAGTGAAAGATCTTTATGACAAGAACTTCAAGTCTCTGAAGAAAGAAATTGAAGAAGATCTCAGAAGATGGAAAGATCTCCCATGCTCATGGATTGGCAGGATTAATATAGTCAAAATGGCTATTCTGCCGAAAGCAATCTACAGACTCAACGCAATCTCCATGAAAATTCCAACTCAATTCTTCACTGAGGTAGAAAGGGCAGTTTGCAAATTCATCTGGAATAATAAAAAACCTAGGATAGCAAAAACTATTCTCAACAATAAAAGAACCACTGGGGGAATCACAATGCCTGACATTAAGCTGTACTACAGATCAATTGTGATAAAAACTGCATGATACTGGTACAGCAACAGACAGATAGATCAATGGAATAGAATTGAAGACCCAGAAATGAACCCACACACCTATGGTCACTTGATCTTTGACAAGGGAGCTAAAACCATCCAGTGGAAAAAGGACAGCATTTTCAATAAATGGTGCTGGCACAACTGGCGGTTATCATGTAGAAGAATGCGAATTGACCCATTCTTATCCCCTTGTACAAAGTTTAAGTCTAAGTGGATCAAAGACCTCCACATAAAACCAGAGACACTGAAATTTATAGAGGAGAAAGTGGGGAAAACCCTCGAAAGTGTGGGCACAGGGGAAAGATTCCTAAACAGAACAGCAATGGCCTATGCGGTCAGATCAAGAATTGACAAATGGGACCTTATGAAATTGAAAAGCTTCTGTAAGGCAAAAGACACAACTGACTCCCACTTCTTGGTCCTGGTGTTCCCCTGTATTGGGGCATATAAAGATTGCAGTACCAAGGGGCCTCTCCTCCCAATGATGGCTGAATAGGCCATCTTCTGTTACATGTGATGCTAGAGACATGAGTTCTGGGGGTTCTGTTTAGTTCATATTGTTGTTCCTCTTCTAGGGTTGCAGACCCCTTCAGCTCCTGGTGTTCTATCTCTAGCTTCTCCAATGTGGGCCCCGCGCTCCCTCTTATGAATGACTGTGAGCATCCACTTCTGTGGGGGTCAGCTATATCAGGGTCCCTTCAGTAAACATTTGCTGTCCTATGCAATAGTGTCTGAGTTTAGTGACTGATTATGGGATGGATCCCTGGTGGGTTAGTCTCTGTATGGTCCATCCTTTCATCTTAGCTCTAAACTTTGTCTCTGTAACTCCTTTCATGGGTATTTTGTTTCCTATTCAAAGGAGGAATGAAGTACCCACACGTTGGTTTTCTTTCTTGATTTTCATGTGTTTTGCAGATTGTATCTTGGGTGTTCTAAGTATCTGGGCTAATATCCATTTATCAGTGAGCGCATATCCAATGACTTCTTTTGTGATTGGGTTGAATTGATCCATTCTTATCTCCTTGTACAAAGCTCAAGTCTAAGTGGATCAAAGACCTCCTCATAAAACCAGAGACACTGAAATTTATAGAGGAGAAAGTGGGGAAAAGCTTCGAAGATATTGACACAGAGGAAAAATTCCTGAACAGAACAACAATGACTTGTGCTGTAAGATCAAGAATTGACCAATGGGACCTCATGAAACTGTAAAGCTTCTGTAAGGTAAAAGACACTGTCAGTAAGACAAAAAGGCCACCAACAAATTGGGAAAGAATTTGAACAATCCTAAATTTGATAGGGGACTAATATCCAATATATATAAAGAGATCAAGAAGCAGGACTCCAGAAACTCAAATAACCCCATTAAAAATGGGGTACAGAGCTAAACAAAGAATTCTCAAGTGAGGAATACCGAAGGGCCGAGAAGCACCTGAAAAAAAAAGTTCAATATTCTTAATCATCAGGGAAATGCAAATCAAAACAACTTTGAGATTCTACCGCACTCCAGTCAGAATGGCTAAGATAAAAAATTCAGGTGAAAGCAGATGCTGGTGAGGATGTGGAGAAAGAGGAACACTCCTCCATTGCTGGTGGGATTGCAGCCTGGTACAACCACTCTGGAAGTCAGTCTGGTGGTTCCTCAGAAAATTGGACATAATACTACTGGAAGATCCAGCAATACCTCTCCTTGGCATATACCCAGATGATGTTCCAACTGGTAATGAGGACACATGTCCACTATGTTCATAGCAGCCTTATTTGTAATAGCCAGAAACTGGAAAGAACCCAGATGTCCCTCAACAGAGGAATGGATACAGAAAATGTGGTACGTTTACACAGTGGAGTACTACTCAGCTATTAAAAACAATGAATTTATGAAATTCTTGGGCAAATGGATGTATCTGGAGGACATCCTCCTTAGTGAGGTAACCCAATCACAAAAGAAGTCACTAGATATGCACTCACCGATAAGTGGATATTAGTACAGAATATTAGGATACCCAAGATACAATTTGCAAAACACAAGAAAATCACAAAGAAGAAAGACCTGCGTGTGGATACTTCATTCCTCCTTAGAATAGGGAAAAAAAAACCTATGGAAGGAATTATAGAGACAAAATTTGGAGGTAAGACGAAAGGATGGACTATCCAGAGACTACCTCACCAGAGTATCCATACCATAATCAGTCACCAAACCCAGACACTATTGCAAATGACAGCAAGAGTTTGCTGAAGCACCCTGATATATGCCAGTGCCTGGCAAATACAGAAGTGGATGCTCACAGTCATTTATATGATGGAACGCAGGGCCCCCAAAGGAGAAGCTAGAGAAAGTACCCCAGGAGCTGAAGGGATCTGCAACCCTATAGAGCAACAGCAATATGAACTAACCAGAACCCCCACAGCTTGTGTCTCTAGCTGCATAAGTAGCAGAAGATGGCCTAGTCGGCCATCATCGGGAAAAGGGGCCCATTGGTATTACAAACTTTATATGCCCGAATACAGGGGAATGCCTAGGCCATGAAGAGGGAGTTGATGGGTAGGGGAGAAGGGTGGGAGGATGATTTAGGGAAATTTAGGGATAGCATTTGAAATGTAAATTAAGAAAATATCTAATAAAAGAAAAAAAGAAAAAAATATCATCATCATCATCATCATCATCATCATCATTGTCATTGTCATCATTGTCATCATCATCTCAATGTTAGGAGTCAAACCACAGGCCATGTGCATGCTGGGTGTATGTTCCACCTCTGAAGTATATTTCCTTTATATCTTTTAAGGCAACACTAATACCAATTTAAAAACTAATAGTATGTATTGGAATAATTCTTATATTTTATAATCTTCTCTTAAAGCATATAGATTTTGAGTTGTGCAACCATTACCACTGTAAATGTACAGTATCTTCATCATCCAATAAACCCTCCAATACCCTTCAGTTAGCACTGCCCCCTTAGTCTCTCATCTTCCATAGTTACAGACAGCCTTTCTGTCTCTATGCATTTAACTATTTGAGATATCACATCTGACTGGAAACAGGTGGTGCATGGCTTCTTTGACCAGCATCTATCTTTTAACATCTCCTTTTCAAGGTTCACCTATGCCACGGAGATATAAGCTCTTTAATAATTTATCTATTGGGAGAAAATTACTGTAACATGAATTAGCCATTGGAAAGGTATAATTCGGTCGGTTTGCATATTTACAATGTTGTATAGCCACCATAACTATCTAATTCTTGGTCATTTACATCTTCCAAAGGACTAGATGACAGTTAGTTCCAGTTTCTCTCTGCTTCTGTCTCTGGGATCTACCAGTCTATGACTTGTTTCTATAGATTTGTTGATTGCTGACATTTCATTTTTAAAATATTATTATTGAATTTATTCCTTGGCATTTTCTGATATGTATGAAATTTATTCTAATTATTTTTACCTCCCACACCTGTAAACTCTCCCTCCTTACTACAAATCCCTTTCTGACATTCATTTATTTTTGTTTGCTTTTGTGAACTACTGAGCCAAACCATGGTGTCTCAGTGAGGGTTTTACTGCTGTGAACAGATACTATGACCAAGGCAAGCCTTATAAAGGACAACCTGTAAATGGGGCTGGCTTACAGGTTCAGAAGTTCTACCCATTATCATTAAGGTGGGAACATGGCAGCATCTAGGCAGGCATGGTACAAGAGGAGCTGAGTGTTCTACATCTTCATCTGAAGGCTGCTAGGAGAAGACTAGTTTCCAGGCAGCTAGGACAAGGTTATTATTAAACCCAAACCCACAGTGACATACCTATTCCAACAAGGCTACACCTACTCCAACAAGGCTACACCTCCTAATAGTGCTACTCCCTGGGCCAAGCATATACAAACCATCACACATGGCCATCTGTGTTACCATGGGTTTGGAATTATCCACTGGAGCCTGGTGGGTTTACCAGTGGGTAAACAGCTGAAAAAAATGAATGAAGTCTGCCCCCCAGAAATTTTCAGCATATGTAGTTCAGCAGGAAGAGCTTGAGTGTGAGTTTTTGCCCATTCATACCTGCCCACCAACAGGGCTGGCCTTGGGCCGGCTCAGTATAGGCAACCATAGCTGCTGTGAGTCTATGACTCCAATGGCTGCATGATGCCCAGAGGGTGGCTCTTGGAAGCCCTCCTCCCTACTTTCCTGTTCTTATATCTCTGTGTTCCCTACTCTACCATGTTTTTCTTTTCTTTTCTTTTCTTTTCTTTTCTTTTCTTTTCTTTTCTTTTCTTTTCTTTTTTTTTTTTTTAGTATTTTTTATTAGCTATTTTCTTAATTTACATTTCAAATGCTATTCCGAAAGTCCCCTCCCCCTTCCCCCCCTCCCTGCTCCCCTGTCCACCCACTCCCACTTCTTGGCCCTGGCATTCCCCTGTATTGGGGCATATAAAGATTGCAGTACCAAGGGGCCTCTCTTCCCAATGATGACCGACTAGGCCATCTTCTGCTACATATGGAGCTAGAGACACGAGTTCTGGGGGTTCTGGTTAGTTCATATTNATCTTAGCTCTAAACTTTGTCTCTGTAACTCCTTTCATGGGTATTTTGTTTCCTCTTCACAGGAGGAATGAAGTATCCACGAGCTGGTCTTCCTTCTTGATGTTCTTGTGTTTTGCAAATTGTATCTTGGATATTCTAAGTTTCTGGGCTAATATCCATTTATCAGTGAGTACATACCCAATGACTTCTTTTGTGATTGAGTTACCTCACTAAGGTGTATATCCTCCAGATACATCCATTTGCCCAAGAATTTCATAAATTCATTTTTTTAATAGCAGAATAGTACTCCATTGTGTAGATGTACCATATTTTTTGTATCCATTCCTCTGTTGAGGGACATCTGGGTTCTTTCCAGCTTCTGGCTATTATAAATAAGGCTGCTATGAACATAGTGGAACATGTGTCCTTTTTCTACCATGTTTTTCAATCTTTACACAGGGTGGTATAAAGTCCCGTTTAGGGCTGAGTGTCCAACTGTCACTTATCATCAATACCTTGAGCTACCAGGATGAAATTTTCATATGAATGCAACATATGGACTTTTGTATTAGCCTTATTTCACTTGCATAATGTTGTCTACATGGTAGTTGGTAATATTAGTCTTAAATACTTTCATTGCTGAAAAATATTCTATTGTATGTATATACCATATTTTAAAAGATTTGTTCATCACCTGATGGAGAGCTTTTGACAATTATGAATAACACTGTTATGAACATTCATATGCAAGTCTCTGTACACTTGTGTTTTAAATTGCCTTGAGAATATATATCTGGTTAGAATTTTGGGTCACATGTAACTCTATGTTTAGCATTGTGAGAACTGCTAAATTGCATTTGATTCTATTTTTAATTTGGTAGTTTCCTTTATCTGTAAGTTCATTGCTTCTAAGATCTGTGAGTGTCTCTCACATGGATCTGTTTTGCTGTTTTCTTTGTTCCTTGACCTCTGCCAGCCCTTGGGTTTATCTCTCTCACTTCCCAGTAAGTAGTATTTGCTCACATTTACAGAAGGATAACCTGCAAGTTCTGAATTGTTATTTTAGTGTCCTTCCCTTTATGTATGTATTCTCACTCTTTTTTTAATTGGATATTTTCTTTATTTACATTTCAAATGTTATCTCCTTTCCCGGTTTCCCCTTACTCCTAGAAACCCCCATCCCATACTCCTTCCCCCTGCTTCTGTGAGGGTGTTCCTCCACTCACCTACCCACTTCTACCTCCCTGCCCTCCATTCCCCTACACTGGGGCATCTATCAAGCCTTCACAGGCCCAAGGACCTCTCCTCCCATTGATGCATGACAAGGCCATCCTCTGCTACATATGCAGCTGGAGCCATGTGTACTCCTTTACTGATAGCTTAGTCCCTGGGAGCTCGGGGTGGGGGAGCATCTGGTTGGTTGATATTGTTGTTCTTCTTATAGGGTTGCAACCTCATTGAGCTCCTTCAGTCCTTTCTCTAACTCCTCTATTGGGGACTCCACGCTCAGTCTAATGGTTGGTTCCAGCATCCACCTCTGTATTTGTAGGGCTCTGGCACAGCCTCTCAGGAGACAGCTATATGAGGCTCCTGTCAGCATGCACTTTTGGCATCCACAATAGTGTCAGCGTTTGGTAGCTGTTTATGGGATGGATCCCAAGGTGGGGCAGTGTCTGGATGGCCTTTACTTCAGTCTCTGCTCTACACTTTATCTCCATATTTGCTCCTGTATTTTGTTTTCCTTCTAAGAAGGACCAAAGCACCCACACTTTGGTTTTCCGTCTTCTTGAGCTTCATGTGGTCTGTGAATTGTATCCTGGTTATTTGGAGCTTTTGGGCTAATATCCACTTATCAGTGAGTGCATACCATGAGTGTTCATTTATGATTGGGTTACCACACTCAGGATATTTTCTAGTTTCATCCATTTGCCTAAGAATTTCATGAATTCATTGCTTTTAATAGCTCTCCATTGTATAAATATACCACATTTTCTGTATCCATTCATCTGTTGAAGGACATCTGGGTTTCTTTCCAGCTCCTGGCTATTATAAACAAGGCTGCTATGAACACAGTGGAACATGTATCCTTATTACATACTGGAACATCTTCTGGGTATATGCCCAGGAGCTGTATAGCTGGGTCCTCAGGTAGTACTATGTCCAATTTTCTGAGGGACCACCAAACTGATTTCCAGAGTGGTTGTACAAGCTTTCGATCCCAGCAGCCATGGAGGAGTGTTCCTCTTTCTCCACATCCTCACCAGCATCTGTTGTCACCTGGGTTTTTGATTTTAGCAATTCTAACTGGTGTTGTATTCTCATTCTTAATTTGATAACTTTGTCATCTGCAATCCATCTTTCCTTGACAAATAAAAATAAACTTTATTATCCAAATCAGTGCTCCTTAAAGCATTCTTTTTGTAGTGAAAGCAGCATCTGCAATAGACATCCAGTAGGAAACCCATGTCATTGCCCTGCTTCTTGCTTCAACCCTCTACCCCCGGGACTATAAACACATGCTCTCACTTGAGTTCTCTCAATCTGGAACAAGCAATCACACAACAAGAGAAAGGCTTTGTAATAAGGTAAACCTATGTTTGCTTTGTTTTATATATAATATAAAAACTTGTGGTATACAAGGAGATAAGAATGGTTCAATTCTCATACTTGTACATGATAACCACCAGTTGTGCCAGCACCATTTGTTGAAAATGCTGTCTTTTTTCCACTGGATGGTTTATCTCCCTTGTCAAAGGTCAAATAAGCTCAAGTCTAAGTGAATCAAGGAACTCCACATAAAACCAGAGACACTGAAACTTATAGAGGAGAAAGTGGGGAAAAGCCTCAAAGATATGGGCACAGGGGAAAAATTCCTGAACAGAACAGCAATGGCTTGTGCTATAAGATCGAGAATCGACAAATGGGACCTCATAAAACTGCAAAGCTTCTGTAAAGCAAAAGACACTGTCAATAAGACAAAAAGGCCACTAACATATTGGGAAAGAATCTTTACCAATCCTAAATCAGATAGGGGACTAATATCCAATATATATAAAGAACTCAAGAAGGTTGACTCCAGAAAATCAAATAACCCCATTAAAAAATGGGCTACAGAGCTAAACAAAGAATTCTCAAGTGAGGAATACCGAAGGGCTGAGAAGCACCTGAAAAAAATGTTCAATATTCTTAATCATCAGGGAAATGCAAATCAAAACAACCCTGAGATTCCACCTCATACCAGTCAGAATGGCTAAGACCAAAAATTCAGGTGACAGCAGATGCTGGTGAGGATGTGGAGAAAGAGAGACACTCCTCCATTGTTGGTGGGATTGCAAGCTGGTACAACCACTCTGGAAATCAGTCTGGAGGTTCCTCAGAAAATTGGACATAGAACTGCTGGAAGATCCAGCAATTCTTCTCTCAGGCATATACCCAGAAGATGTTCCAACTTGTAATAATGCTCCATTATGTTCATAGCAGCCTTATTTATAATAGCCAGAAGCTGGAAAGAACCCAGATGTCTCTCAACTGCGGAATGGATACAGAAAATGTGGTCCATTTACACAATGAAGTACTACTCAGCAATTAAAAGCAAAGAATTTATAAAATTCTTAGGCAAATGGATGCATCTGGAGGATATCATCCTGAGTGAGCTATTCCAATCACAAAAGAACACACATGATATGCACTCACTAATAAGTAGATATTAGCCCAGAAATTTAGAATATCTAAGATAAAATTTGCAAAACACATGAAATTCAAGAAGAAGGAAGACCAAAGTGTGGATACTTCACTCCTTCTTAGAATGGGGAACAAAATACCCATGGAAGGAGTTACAGAGACAAAGTTCCGAGCTGAGATGGAAGGAAGGGCCGTACAGAGACTGCCCCACCCAGGGAGCCATATATGAACACCAAACCCATATACTATTGCATATTCCAGAAAGATTTTGCTGACTGGACCCTGACATAGATCTCTCTTGTGAAGCTATGCCAATGCCTGGCAAATACAGAAGTGGATGCTCACTGTCATCTATTGGATGGAACACAGGGCCCCTAATGAAGGAGCTAGAGAAAGTACCCATGGAGCTAAAGGGGTCTGCAATCATATAGGAGGAACAACGATATGAACTAATCAGTAGCCCCCCCCCCCAGAGCTTTGTTTCTAGTTGCACATGTAGCAGAGGATGGCCTAGTTGGCCATCAATGGGAGGAGAGGCCCTTGGTCTTGTGAAGATCATATGCCCCAGTACAGGGGAATTGCAGGGCCAGGAAGTTGGAGTGAGTGGGTTGGGGAGCAGGGCAGGGGAAGGGTATAGGGTGCTTTGGGAATAGCATTTGAAATGTAAATGATGAAAATATCTAATAAAAAAAGAAAAAAGAAAAAAGAAAAAAAAAGTTGTGGTGTATGAAGATGAACTAAGAGGGGCAGACGACAAGGTGTGGAGGTATATACCAGTAATCATAGCACTAGGGAAGCTGACCACGAAGATGTTAAGGTAGAGGCTAGCCTGGGCTATGTCACAGAAAGGGAGAGAAGAGGGAAGAGATGGAGAGAGAAGGGAAAGGTGGATGGATGGATGGATGGATGGATGGATGGGGACAGGAAGGAGATTGAATATATTCAGTGCATGAATGTTAACCTAGCAAGTGTACTGTCTTAGCTTTGATCCCCAGGACCAGTACTAAATAGTAGTGACTCTAAATATTCAAAATTAATTAAGAATTGATCAGTTTAAAACACCAAAGCTCACACATTCAATACATTTTACAATTTAAAATGCCTATTAACTACTGTCTACTAATGAATTCATTTAACACTTTTTAGAAGTAATAAAGTAATCCAGGCCTATCTTATCAGCCATGCAAACCCATTTATTTTTATGTATTCAACTGTATTTTGGGTTGCATGCTTTCAGAACAAATATCCATAGATCCATCTGTTAGATTAGAGTGGGAGCAGAGGAGTAAGTAGCTCTCAGGGCATGGCATGGGACAGTCAAGTTGGTCGAAGAAGAAACAAATAGATGGAGTCACACCATGCCTTGAGAATTCTGTTTCCATGGCAGAGAAGCTTGGAATCTGTTGATAAGGGTTATACATACAGTGAGAGTAAAATTGCCTCTTATTATCTAGGGAAAGTATTGTACTTTGGTCCAAAGAGAATGAAAATCTGGGATAGGGAGCCTTCTATTTTTATAATAATATTTTTACTGTGAGATACATATAAATCCAGATGTAACTATATGTAATAATACAGAAATATTGCATACCTTTTCCCATGTTTCCCCAGTGGTAAAAGCTCACAATGTGTGGTGTAATCTCGGGATCAGGTTGTGTTAGCATTTATAGTCAAGACACAGAACTTTGCATCAGCACAAGGATCTCTCATGTTCTATAGTCACATGTATGTTTCCCTCACATCTAACTCTGTAACCCTGAGCAACCATTAACATGTTCTGCATTTTCATGATTTTGTCACACTAATAACAGTCGATACATCAGATCCAACAGTTTGGTCTTTTTCCTTCTGACATTTCTCTCAAGACTCATCTGGATTGCTGATCGAGCTGATAGTTTGTTCCTCTTTACTGTTGAGTAGTTGCCCATGCTGTGGTGATACTGCAATTCAGTATTTGGCTGTAGACAAACATCTGGATTTCTTCCACTTTGGGGCTAGTTGACTTGGTCAGTCTGACAACTCTCCTACATCCACACAACCAAGGAGAGCTCTCCAGCACTGCCCTGGTTAACTCACTTAATGCTATAGCTGAAAAGGGGTGGGCCAGCTTTCCCACTCACATGCCCTGGCATGGGGGCAGCTCTCCTTCCTGCTAAAAGCAAGGAGAAGTAAGGAAAAGGGCATCTCTCCCTTGTTTATACTACTGTGGCAGACTAGAAGCAGGGCCAGATTGCCTGTTCCCTTGGGCCCAGATCCCTCTTTTCTGGCCACTAACACACACACCAGGGTCAGCTCAACTGTGGTGCTCACTGTGCTTCCTGAGCAAGGTGCAGGTCCAATTCTCCTGAGTACCACAGCCAGTAAGGGGTGGGGCCAACTCTGCACAGCCCTTGGACATCAACATGGTTCCAGGCAGCAGCTCAGACTTAAGTCCAAATGGCCTTTGTTAATGATATAGGCTACAGACATCAACAGATACCAGCTGCTGCATGACCACAGACTTAAACGTGACCCTTAGCAGCAGCACAGACTAGGAATTCACCATGGCCTCAGGTGGCAGGGCAGGCTACTCACATCAGGCTGTTCCTCATTACCTTTGAGTCTCCAGTTCCTCCTTTCTTCATAGCGCTCAAAATGCTCTGATTCTCTTTCTCTCCAGGATATCCACTACATACTTTTACCTCATAGTGGTTTCCTCTGCAGGCAGCCCATATGGTGGGGTGGGCCTCTGCATGTCTTCAGCCTTTGTGGGCAAGCCTTGCCACCTATTTTCAAGTGTGACTCTGCCATATTCCTTTACTGTCTATAGAGCACAGGTGATCCAGTTCCTGTATCTTCCTTGGCTCTTGGAGACTTATCATGGTCATATACTTAGTATCTTATATCTATGTAACTGTATTCGTTCTAATAGATGTATAGTAGAATGTCACTTTGATTTCAACTTCTCTGACACCTTTTGCATGGACTTGCTTTCCATTTGTGTATGTACTTTTGTGGTGAAATTAAAAAAAAAAGGACTCAAAGAGCTAATTGCATTGCTTGATTTTTTTACTGTTAAGTATATAGTTCATGTATTTCAAATATGAGTCCACTTTAGATCCGTGGTTTGCATATATTTTCTGCTAGTCTGCAGCTTGTTTTCTTGCATTTGGTTAATGAGGTCCTTCAAAGGCAAACCTTTTAAATTTGATTATTTTGATAATGTGAAATTTGCTGGTTTTTAAAAATTAAAATAGAATATATTTTTGGTGTCAAGTCTAGGAACTTTTTGCCTGATTTTTAGATCATGAAGGTTTTCTCATGTTTTTGTTTGTTTGTTTGTTTTCTTAAAGTCTCCAGTTTTATCCTTTTGCATTTGAGTCTGTGGTCCATTTTAAGTTAACTTCTGTGTGAAGTCTTAGACTTAAGTGAGACTTTTTCTTTCTTTCTTGATGACCATGGTTTCAGCACCACTTATTAAATTATTTTTGCAACATCATCAAAAGTAAGTTGGTAATACTTGTATTAACTTTTGAAACTTTATTCCTAACATATTCTTATGTATTAATCATATATTAATATTATATATTAATAGTACAAAATGGTGGTTTCATTGTGACATTTCATACTTATCTTCTTATCATCTCTTATCTGTTCCTTTTATCTTTTCCTAATAGTTTCTGAAGTGGTCCAAATGATAAATGTCTCCCATAGTCTCTGGCATTTAAATGCTTGGTTTTCAATTGGTGATCCTGTTTGGGATGCTTAGATTTGGTAGAAGAAGTTTGGAGGGGTGAATTTTGAGAGCTTAAAGACTAGAATCATTTTGAATTTGTTTCTTGTTTGCTGCTTAGGATGTGGACTCTCAGCTGCTGCTCCAGGAGTCAGGTCTGCCTGTTATTAACTTCCCTTTGTGATGGTGATGGAACCTTAAGCCCCAAATAAACTCTTCCTTCTATAAGATGTCTCGGTCATGGTATTTTACCATAGTATAAGAAAAGTTACTAATACAGTCCCCCTTATTTAACCTCCCCCTCCCCCCCGGCCCCAGATTCTACATATGAGAGAAAACATATCTGATTTGTGTTTCTGAGTCAGGTGTATTCACTTAGCACAGTTATGATGGTTACTATTGTCAACTTGGCTGGATTTGGAATTACCTAGGAGACACATCTCCAGGCACATTTGTGAGGGTATCTCAAGAAATTTTAAACATAGGGAGAAGATCTGGCTTTAATAAAGGTGGCACCATCCTTCTGGCTAAACAAAAAGGGGAGTGGAGAGAGAGTATGACCTGCTCTGTTTCCTGGCCTCCCAGACATATGGCGTTTGCTACTTCAGACTAGCATTCTTTCCTCACCATGATGAACTGTACCTTCTCACGTAATGAACCCAAACAACCCTTTCTTCCTTAAGTTGCTTTTTGCTAAGGGTTGTCATAGTAACATAGAAAAGTAGCTACATAAAAATCTGGTGCAGAGAAATGGGGATTTGGTGACTACTGTGTGCTTCATAAACATTTGGAACTACTTTATTGGTGGGAGGGATTTGGAAGAGTTTGAATTTGTGGTCTACAGACAAATCAAGTGCTAGAAACAGAACTTAATGGGACATTTCTGTGAAAGTTGGGAAGAATGGAATTTGGAGAGTAGTAGAAATATGGGCTCATGAGATTTGAGAGGGGGAAAAGAGGAATGGGACTTGGGCTACAGGCCGCTTGTATTATATCCTAGCAAAATATATGACTGCATTTTGCCTGTGTCCTGAAAACTTGAGTGAAGCTGGATTCAAATTAATGGATCAAGTTGTTTAGTAGAGAAAATTTCAAGATGGTGTAACATGGAGGCCACTGCATGGCTATTGCTTATTGAGGTGCTTGAGCATCCAAGGAAGAAAGGTAGGAATAATGTGCAGGAAAATGAGGAAGGAAGCATGTGTGAACCTGAAGTTATAAACAAGGAGGTTGTAGCTAAAGTAGCTGTAGTTGTTAAAATGATGAGAGCAACTAGGAAGACTCTAAAATGATTAGTGCAACTAAAGAGAATATTCTTAAGATTCTTAAGAGAAAGAGTGTGAGCTCTGCACTGGGACGATGGAAAGGAACCTTGATAGCACGACCCTGCCCACCAAAATTTCTAGCTTGTAAAATTCAAGTTAATTGGAAATGAGAGTAACTATACTGAGAAAGCCACTACCAGGGTTTCCTGCTAGCAAACAATTTAATGTAGAACTACTTAGTCAGGCTTCTCTGCTGTGGAGTCCAGAAGCCACTGTAGGTGTGCTAGAAGGGGGCAGACTGTGCTCACAGCAGAAACTGGCAATTCAGTGGCACAGTGTTGGCATTTTAGCACAGATGTAGGCAAAATGTAAGTTATTGTGTCATGGGGTTTACAAGAGGTTTAGACCAACTGAGCCACCTCGAAACACTGCCCAACCTGTTAAATGGCCTGAGGCTCTGCAGTGAGCTTCACATTATCAGCTTTTGTGAGCTCATGTTGGGGTGGGCTTTGGTGATTGATAAACTCAAAACTGCTGTGTTTGAGTAATTTCTGTTCCTGTTAGTAACCCTTACCCATATTTCTCATTGACTCATTTGACCTCTAATTTGGTTCACCAAGTTAGACTTTGGTATCTAAGATTTGGTTTCTTATGGCTCCCTATATAGTCTCTGAGATGAGTATACACGTGTAATATGTGTGTGTGTCTGTTGTGTCTCCCCAGGCAAAGTCTTGTCACACAACTTTATTGATACCCAAACAAAGACCAAACAAAACCAAACATAAATTGAGGAGGAATGAGCACATTGCTGTGCATGCAGGTAGCAAGGCATTCGACTGAAGCTAAGCAGCCTGTGGGGAGTGTCTCAGTGGAAGAACTTCTGATACAGCTATCTTTTCTCATATGGTGTGTGTTAATGTGCCTTTTTTTGCTATGGCAATGGTTGCAGATTCTTGCTATGGGTAGTGAAAAATGCAATTAATGTTAAGCCATTGGGTTTAGGAGTTTCTGTGTGTGTGTGTGTGGGGGGGGTACCAGGATGGCTGTCTTTATCTGTGTGGTAAGGGGTGGAATATCTGCTTTTTGAGTGGGGTCCACCACATGAATACAGAGGTACAATACAGAAGCTTACAAGTATTCAGAAAAAGGTTTAGAGGAAAGTTTGTAGTCTTTGAGATTAGCACTCAATGGTGGAGATTATCGGCAGCAGCAGATTCCTGGTCTCTGTTGTGTGTAGTAAGAAATGCATTTGGGATCACTTGACACTGCTCAGAACAGGTGACAATGGGCCTTCAGAGCACGTAATCAAGGTCATCCTTATAACCCCCATTGTAACAGGCAGTTGTGGGTTCCCAAGCCAGATAAGGGATGATAGAGCATTGCTCATACCCAGACACTTCTCAGAAAGCTTGGCAGAAGTGGGACCAATCCTTATATAAACCAGGCTTGGGCCTATCCAACTCTGTGGAGACAAAGGCTACATTTGATAAAGCCAGTTAGGCTTCTGTACCCAGGCCAGAGAACTGGCTTCTCAGAAATCACATGATCTGAAGTCTGATAATCTAACTGATATGTTTGACAGGCCCCTGCTCCCACTGCAGCATGTCCTCCCTTGTCTCACTTGTCTCCTTTCCTCCCCTCCATTCCTGGCTCAAGCTATATAAGCTAACACCACCATTTTAACAAACAAGCTGTCATATGTAAGTCTCCTGGGTTGTTCGTAACCACTGTACTTACGGATGCCTGAGACACTGCTCCCCAGCTCCTCCACATCCTGAGACCACTGGTACACAATGGCCAATTGGGGTAGGAGACCCACAGGTTTAGGACATTGCCGTGTCCTGTCCATTTTTTTGTAACATATTTTCTTATATAGAAGACAAAGTGTTATAAAGATTTGGAAAGCCATTAGAGATAGGTGTATCTAAAGGAACAAAAATGGGAAATTAATCCCAAGGTTCAAGGGCCCAAACACAAGCTGTAAATCTCTTGTGGGTATTACAGTCTGGTAAGATGCATACGATATGTGACAATGTTATTGATAAAATCCTACAGCAGACTTTGCTATAAATATAAAGGAGTGAGAAGCAATTTGGGAGCTCTTGAAATACTGGTGGACTTTCATACAGTCTTGCCCATGTTGCCCATCCTCGGTATTGATGAAAATGTTATATGGTACTGGAACAGAAAGGCTCAAGAGACTTTTGAGTAGACTAAGATCCTTGTAGGACAGGCTAAACGTCCATGTGCCCCTCTATCCCATCCATGTCCCTTCCTGTTAGAAGTGACAAGGAGTCCAGAGGACTATAGCTGGCAAGAGTGAACTGAGCAAAAGGTTCTAATAGGAACTTAGTCTTGGTCATGGAAAGGAGAAGAAGCTTGGTGCACAATACTAAAGAAATAATTGCAAAGAGTTTATGAGGCACTGCAACAGGTGGATCCCATAACTGGTTCCATCACAGTGACTGCAAAAGTATCTTCTCTGATAAAGGGCTACATTGATGTTTTTCTGGCATCAAACCCCTTCCTGGTGCTGCACAGAATAAAACTCTGTGCAAGTATGTAAAGGTGGCAGAGGTGTTTACAACAAGGCATGGTGTCTGCAAACACATCACGGATGCCACTCAGACCAGTACTGTAAATCCACTGAGCATTCTCCAGCGACTCAACAAACTGGTAAGTCAGATAAAGTACTGGAAGCAATACTACTAATGACTGTAGATTCCTGGTACATAGATGGTAGTAACAGGCACAACAGATAAGAATGAGTAGCTGTAGCAATACAAATAATGCAGATACCATGTGGTAGAAAAGGAGGAAGGAAAACACAGCCAATGGGAAGAGTTAAGAGTAGTAAAAATGGAGACAGCATTAGGGAAGCAGATAATTGGCTAGACCAGGGGCACAAGTCCCTTCCAGTTGGTGGCAGCACCAGGTCACTTTGGGCAGAGAGGCGGCAGACACCCCTACATCCCTAGAAGACTCTCCACACGATCTTGGGACCACTGGAGTCGACAATCAAAGGATCACAGAGAAATCTGGACTCTCAGGAGTCCAGAATCAACTGGGATTATAAGAAGGACAGGCTCCAATCAGATATATTGAGGACATCAATCACTTGAGATAATCAGATGGCAGGAGGCAAGTGTAAGAACAGAAGCAACAGAAACCAAGGTTACTTGGCATCATCAGAACCAAACTCTTCCACCGTGACAAGTCCTGGATACACAATCACACCAGAAAAACAAGACATGGATCTAAAGTCACTTCTCATGATGATGATGAAGGACTTTAAGAAGGAAACACAGGAAAACATAGGTAAACAACTAGAAGCATTTAAAGAGGAAACACAAAAATCCCTTAGAAAGTTACAGGAAAAGAAAACCAAACAGGTGATGGAATTGAATAAAACAATCCAGGATCTAAAAATGGAAGTAGAAACAATAAAGAAAACCCAAAAGGAGATAACTCTGGAGATAGAAACCATAGGAAAGAAATCAGGAACCATAGATACGAGCATCAGCAACAGAATACAAGAGATGGAAGAGAGAATCTCAGGTGTAGAAGATTCCATAGGGATGATGGACACATCAATCAAAGAAAACGCAAAATGCAAAAATATCCTAACTCAAAACATCGAGGGAATCCAGGACACAATGAGAAGACCAAACCTACGGATAATAGGAGTAGATGAGAATGAAGATTTTCAACTTAAAGGGCCAGTAAATATCTTCAACAAAATTATAGAAGAAAACTTCCCACACCTAAAGAAAGAGATGCGCATAAACATACAAGAAGCCTACAGAACTCCAAATAGACTGGACCAGAAAAGAAATTCCTCCAGACACATAAAAACCAGAACAATAAATGCACTAAATAAAGACAGAATATTAAAAGCAGTAAGGGAAAAAGGCCAAGTAACATATAAAGGAAGGCCTATTAGAATGACTCCAGACTTCTCACCAGAGACTATGAAAGCCAGAAGATCCTGGACAGATGTTATACAGACACTAAGAGAACACAAATGCCAGTCCAGGTTACTATATCCAGCAAAACTCTCAATTACCATAGATGGAGAAACCAAAGTATTCCATGACAAAATCAAATTCATACAATATCTTTCCACAAATCCAGCCCTTCAAAGGATAACAATGGAAAAACACCAATACAAGGACAGAAACTATGCCCTAAAAAAGTAAGAAAGTAATCCTTCAACAAATCTAAAGAAGACAGCCACAAGAACAGAATCCCAACTCTAACAACAAAAATGACAGGAAGCTACAATTACTTTCCCTTAATATATCTTAATATCAATGAACTCAATTCCCCAATAAAAAGACATAGATTAACAGACTAGCTATACAAACAAGACCCAACATTTTGCTACTTACAGGAAACCCACCTCAGGAAAAAAGACAGACACTACCTCAGAGTGAAAGGCTGGAAAACAATTTTCCAAGCAAACAATCTGAAGAAACAAGCTGGAGTAGCCATTCTAATATCAAATAAAATTGACTTTCAACCCAAAGTTATCAAAAAAGACAAGGAGGGTCACTTCATACTCAACAAAGGTAAAAATCTTCCAAGATGAACAATCAATTCTGAGTATCTATGCTTCGAATGCAAGGGCAGCCACATTCATTAAAGAAACTTTAGTAAAGCTTAAAGCACACATTGCACCTCACACAATAATAGTGGGAGACTTCAACACCCCACTTTTATCAATGTACAGATCCTGAAAACAGAAACTAAACAGAGACATATGGACACTAACAGAAGTCATAAAACAAATGGATTTAATAGATATCTATAGAACTTTTTATCCTAAGACAAAAGGATATACACTCTTCTCAGCACCACATGGTAACTCTTCCAAAACTGACCACACAATTGGTCACAAAAAAGGGCTCAACAGATACAAAAATATTGAAATTGTCCCATGCATCCTATCAGATCACCATGGACTAAGGCTGATTTTCAATAACATAAATAACAGAAAGCCAACATTCACATGGAAACTGAACAACACTCTACTGAATGATACCTTGGTCAAGGAAGAAATGAAGAAATTAAAGAATTTTTAGAGTTTAATGAAAATGAACCCACAACATATCCAAACTTATGGGACAAATTGAAAGCATTCCTAAGAGGAAAACTCATAGCTCTGAGTGCCTCCAAAAAGAAACTGGAGAAAGCATACACTAGCAGCTTTACAGCACACCTAAAAGCTCTAGAACTAAAGGAAGCAAATTCACCCAAGAGTAGTAGATGGCAGGAAATAATCAAACTCAGGTGTGAAATCAACCAAGTGGAAACAAAAAGAACAAAGAATCAACCAAACCAGGAACTGGTTCATTGAGAAAATCAACAAGATAGATAAACCCTTAGCCAGACTCACTAGAGGGCACAGGGACAGCATCCTAATTAACAAAATCAGAAATGAAAAGGGAGACATAACAACAGATCCTTAGGAAATCCTAAATATGATCAGATCCTTCTACAAAAGGCTATACTCAACAAAACTGGAAAACCTGGATGAAATGGACAAATTTCTAGACAGATACCAAGTACCAAAGTTAAATCAGGATCAGATTAATGACCTAAACAGTCCTATATCCCCTAAAGAAATAGAAGCAGTCATCAATAGTCTCCCAAAAAAAAAAAAAAAAAAAAAAAGCCCAGGGCCAGATGTGTTTAGTGCAGAGTTCTATCAGACCTTAAAAGAAGACCTAATTCCAGTTCTTCTCAAACTATTCAACAAAATAGAAACTGAAGGTTCTCTACCCAATTCATTTTATGAAGCCACAATTACTCTGATACCTAAACCACACAAAGACTCAACAAAGATAGAGAATTTCAGACCAATATCCCTTATGAATATCGATGCAAAAATACTCAATAAAGTTCTCACTAACTGAATCCAAGAATACATCAAAACAGTCGTCCATCATGAACAAGTAGGCTTCATCCCAGGAATGCAGGGATGGTTTAATATACGGAAATCCATCAACATAATCCACTATATAAGCAAACTCAAAGACAACCACATGAGTATCTCGTTAGATGCTGAGAAAGCATTTGACAAAATCCAACACCCATTCATAATAAAAGTCTTGGAAAGATCAGGAATTCAAGGGCCATACCTAAACATAATAAAAGCAATATACAGCAAACCAGTAGCCAACATCAACGTAAATGGAGAGAAGCTGGAAGCAATCCCACTAAAGTCAGGGACTAGACAAGGCTGCCCAATTTCTCCCTACTACTCAATGTAGTACTTGAAGTACTAGCCAGATCAATTAGACAACAAAAGGAGGTCAAGCAGATACAAATTTGAAAGGAAGAAGTCAAAATATCACTATTTGCAGATGATATGATAGTATACATAAGTGACCCCAAAAATTTTACCAGAGAACTCCTGAATCTGATAAATAGCTTCCATGAAGTAACTAGATATAAAATTAACTCAAACAAATTAATAGCCTTTCTCTACACAAAGGATAAACGGGCTGAGAAAGAAATTAGGGAAACAACACCCTTCACAATAGTCACAAATATATAAAATACCTTGGTGTGACTCTAACTAAGGAAGTGAAAGATCTGTATGATGAGAACTTCAAGTCTCTGAAAAAAGAAATCCAAGAAGATCTCAGAAGATGGAAAGATCTCCCATGCTCATGGATTGGCAGGATCAATATATTAAAAATGGCTATCTTTTCTAAAGCAATCTACAGATTCAATTCCCCATCAAAGTTGCAACTCAATTCTTCACTGATTTAGAAACGACAATTGGCAAATTCATCTGGAATAACAAAAAACCTAAGATAGCAAAAACTCTTCTTAGCAATAAAAGAACCTCTGCTGGAATCACCATGCCTGGCCTCAACCTGTTCTACAGAGCAATTGTAATAAAACTGCATGGTACTGGTACAGCGACAGACAGGTAGATCAATGGAATAGGATTGAAGACCCAGAAAAAAAAAACTCTCAGAAGAAAAGCCATTTAAGAGCAGAGCAGGGAGAGATAGTTCAGTTTGTCAGTGTTTTGGGAGTTAGTGCAGTGAGTGCAGTATGTGGTATTGAGTTCATTCATGACTTCCTGCAGAGGCAGTTGAAGCCAGAGAATAAGGAGCCAGAAGATTACAACAAATTCCTAGAGTTATTTTGAGGTCAATCAGAACAATTCAGTGAGAATCTGAGAGAAGCCAGATTGAATTAGTCAGCTTAGAGAGGAGATTGAGTCAGAACAGCTAAGTTGAGCCAGCTAGCCAGAATTCAGAAAGAGCTAGAAAGGGTGAGCATATTCAGCAGTAAGCCTCGAAAATCAGGTGAATAAAAGATACTTTTACAAGTGGTGCAATTAGATTATATGGAGGCTAGAAGCTTCTAGTCTATGCCTAGGGATAGTTAATACAAAGAAAGAAATGATCTGGCCTCAGCCCAAGCCATATATTTCACACAGCTTGTGAATGGCTCTCATATCTCATTCCATATGTGACGAAGTAAAAGCAACATTTACAGACCTTGAAAAATGGATTCCCTGATAGGATATGTACATAAATCAACCTGTCCCATGAACGATTGGCAGATAGACTTCATAGGGTCCATGCCTGTCAGTGACTGATGCAATTATACTGTTACAAGTCTCTTACAAGCATTTCTAGGTAAGGGAGCAACAGGTAAAGTTACCACTAGGAACCTCATCCTACCAAGTGTTTTATATATAGGTGTCCATGGAGAATCAGTAGTGACAGGGGTAACACAAATGCACAGAAGTGGGCTGAAGACAAACAGGTATAAAGGTACTTCCAAGTACCATAAAACCCTACTGGGGCTGGGTTAATCAAAAGGAAAAAGAGATTGATAAAACAATATCTAAAGGGTTTAAATCCAAAAGGTTCCCTACATAGTTGAAAAAGGATATGCCCTGAGGTAATGAGGTTATTGAATAAAAATCCAGGGTCAGGGTGGGTTACTTCCTTAGGGATTGTTGGCCAGGGAAGCCCTTGAGGCTTGATAAACCATAAAGTCTATTGCTACTGCTGTAGATTATATGCCAGAGCATGATAGTAAGACCCTATTGCTGAAGACACCACACACTTTGACTGCAGAACATGAAAAAATTAAGCCGAGAATGAACTGGAAACTCATGCCCAGGTCCAGAAGGAGCCATTGTAGGTTCCTGGTGGGGAATTGTCTCCAATATTACTGCTTGTCTATGGGCCCTGTGTGCAGAAATACTAACATGCCAGGCTGGCTGTGACTGTTTGCAAAATAGTGGCTCAGCTATCGTGGGTCAGGCCAACAGCTTTCTGATGGAATTTAAGGTCCACTCCACAAGAGGAAATTAACTCCAGGTATAAGCCAGGACAAAGTTCCTATTCTGCTTCCAAGTGTTTTTAAATGTGAGGATTCCAGCTGCCTTTTGCTACCATTAACTCTGCTGGTCTGTCTGACCATTATTGACTGTACTGTCTTAAATCTAGAGCCATAATAAATCCTCATTCCCTTAAATTGCTTTTTTGTGGTTTTGGTCAGATTTTTTTTTGTTGTTGTTACAGCAACAAGGAATGTAACACATTTAGTAATGATGTACATTTTGCCTACAAGGGATATATTTTCATTCTCCTTTATGAATGAATAATAAATATTGTTGGGTAGATTTCTGTATTCATTATTCCATCTGATTTATCCATGTCAGTCACATAAACACTATATATTCTTGACTGTTATAGGTATATGATGTGACTTGAAATTGGTAGAATGATTTTTCCATCTTCACTTCTTTTTCTTTCATTGCTTAGAGATTTTAGAATAATTTTACATATAAAAAGATCTTGCTATGATTTTATATGAATTGTGTTAAATTTGATATCAACTTGAGAAGAACTGATTGTGTTACGTTTTCAGCCAATGAGAGGGACAAACTCTTCACTACACTTGCAGAAATAATTTTATTTTTTTCTAATTTCATGTTTTTTTTTTTGTTTTTCTTGCCTGACTGCTCCTGCTAGAACTTCCAACACTACGTTAATGAAGAGATGAAAGTGGACATTCTTGGCTTGTTCCTGGTTTTAGGAAGAAGGCATTTGGCTGTTTACTGTTGAGTAGAATGTTTGATAAACAATATTTATAAAGTTGTGAAAGTTCCTCTGTCTTTCTC
Source organism: Mus minutoides (assembly GCA_902729485.2). NCBI lineage: Eukaryota > Metazoa > Chordata > Mammalia > Rodentia > Muridae > Mus > Mus minutoides. The sequence goes on from LR753838.1 coordinate 74,925, forward strand.
TGAGGGTTTTTAATCATGAAAATATGTTGAATTTTGTCAATCACTTTTACCTTACCAAATTTTTTTCTTCCTTAGCTGTTACTATGTATTGATTAACATTTAAATATGGAACCAGGTTTGCATACCTGAAATTAATTTTGCTTGGTCATGGTGTGTAATTCTTTTTATAGGTTGTTAAGTTCTGCTTGATAATATTTTAAAGATTTTTGTCTGTTTTTGTGAATGTTATCAGGTAGTAATTTAGGGCTTTTATTTCTCATAAATTCCTAGGAAGGAGGCTCATGTGGCTTACCCTCTTTTCTATTCTCACAAAGCCTGAGATCTTTGTGAACAGACAGGCTGGACTGTCAATTGAATTCAGGTGACCTCCTCTTTGGCTTATTTTATTATCTGTCTGTTTATCTGCATCTATCTATCTATCTATCTATCTATCTATCTATCTATCTATCTATCTATCTATCTATTTTTTGTGATAGTTTTCCTTCACCTGTTTTAGGAAGCCATCTTGGATGGCTGAATATCCACATTAATTCTATTTGTGAGAGTCTTGCCTTTAACTTACTTTGTTTACAACAATGCCAACAGAATGCTGAGTGGCACTTTAGAGTTTTACTATGGTAATCTTTTAAGGATATTCCATTTGAAACAGTACCCATTCCTTTGCTATCAGCCACATTATCCTTGTAGATTTGCATGCATGTGACCAGATATCTCCAAGGTTCCTAAGAACATAGAGTGGGTGCCCCTCCTTCCTCCTATTGCATTTGTTATTCCTCAAATATCTGGAAGATGGTTGCTCCAGATGAAAGGGGTTGTGGCTTTTTTTATTATATTATCTCTACCTGGCTTCCCTGTCAGACTTCATAAACTGAATTGGAAGTATTTCTTTTTTTTCCATTTTATGAAAGGTGCAGTATTGAACTGCAGTTAATCTTTCTTTAAACATTTGGTAGTGTCTCCAAACATTGCCTGTTATATTGAAATGAAATATCAGGAATACATATTCTTAATAATGACAGGGTTCTTCAAAATATCTATTTTTTGTGTGTTTACACATATGTATATGGCTACATGTACATGTGTGTGCATAGGTGTACAGGCCAAAGGTTGATACTGTTTTCCTCAAAAGATTTGTTTATTTTTGTTTTATGTCTATGGGTGTTTTTAATTAATATGAAAGCTCATATCTATTTTCCATCTTCTTGTTCCTGTCTTGGCTATGTTCTAGAGGTTTTGATAGGATACATTCTTATTTTCATTTGATTGAGTGTTTTGCCTGCATGCATGTCTGTGGACCATGTACATGTCTGGTGTTCACAGAAGTCAGAAAAGCTATTTCTCCAGTTCAATTCTAGAAAATTTAAATTTCCTCTCTGATTTCTTCAATGACACACTATTCATTTAAAATTGTATTGTTCCATTTCCAAGTAGTTTCTATGATTTCTCTGCTGTTGACTTTCCTCCTATTGTTGTGTCAGGATCTGATAGGATTCAAATGATTCCATAATTCATCTTGTATTTGTTAAAGATTGGTTTCTAAACTATGATGCCATCAAATTTGGAGGTTTCATGAGCTGCTCTGAAGGATATGCATCATTCTTTCTGCTGCCACCCAGCATATCACACACACACACACACACACACACACACACACACACAATGGCTTTAGTTTGGAAGAACTGCCTAAATATGAGAGTGAAGTAGTGAACTCTTTTTTGTTGTTGTTGTTGTTCTGCCAGCACCTATGTGGCTTTTATGCTTTGTGGTATTTATTTCATGAAAGTGGGGCACCAAAATTTGGTTTACAATTGTTATATCCTTTGGATGGATTGTTTCTTTTATTACTATATAGCAGCCTTCTTTGTATGTTCATTTTTTATTGAATATTTTATTTATGTTTCAAATATTTTCCTCCTTCCAGGTGTCCTCTCTAGAAACCCCCATCTCATCTCCCCTCCTCCTGCCTCTATGAGGGTGCTCCCCCACCCAGCCATTCCCGTCTTCCCACCCTGGCATTCCCCTATACTGGGGCATCAGACATCCTCAGGACCAAGGGCCTGATGTACAACAAGGCCATCCTCTGCCACATATGCTTAGGTTTATATTTTACTTTATCAGGTATAAGAATAACTATTTCTGCCTGTGTATGGCCTCTGTCTGGTTGGTAGTTTGATCTCTACCTTTTGATGGTTAGGCTTTGGATGTCTTTGTTAGCTAAATATATTTCTTGTAGACAGCAGATAGTTGGTTCTTATTTTTTAAATACAGTTGGTTAGTTTGAGTGTTTTTTTTTAAAGCAGTAAGTTGAGTCCACGTATATTTAACATTATTGAAGGGGTTTTTTTATTTCCTAGGAATTTTTTGGGTACTGTTTTGATTTGTTAAATTACTGGTATTTCTTCCCTTTGTTCTTTTCATGGAATACACGCAGTGATGTATTTTTGTAGAGAAACTTTCTTCTTCCCTGTACAATATTTCTAAATAAATTTTCTGTAGGGCATGCTTGGTTGTCAAGAATTTCTTAATTTGTGTTTGTTTTGAAATATCCTTATCTTTTAGTCAATTTCAAAGGCAACTTTGCTGGGTACCTCATTCTTGGCTTGCAGTTTCCTTGCAGAGCCTGAGATATGTTGTTCCATGCTGTTCTGTCTCTTAGAGTTCCTAGGAAAGGCTTGCGGTAATTCTGATATTTATGCCTTTGTATGAGTTGGGGTTTTTTTCTGTACTGCTTTTAGTATTGTATCTTTTACACCTTGACTATTATATGTCATAGAAAAGTTCTCTGGTAAAGTCTACTTGAAGTTTAAATGCTTCTTATGTCTGCCTGCTTAGTTCTGTCTCTGGGTTTGGGAATTTGTCTGTTATAATTTCACTGAATAGCCTGGGTATTCCTTTTTATTTTATCTTAGCTCCTTCTCTCTATACCATTGATCAGGTATGCCAGCATCTTTAACATATCCTACTCCTTTTGGAAATATTTGTCATGTTTATTTATTTCCCCCCTTTATATGTCTGTATATATTGTTTCTAATTTGTTCTTTATCTATAAAATTTATACTTTTGTATGATCTTGCCCATTGATAATGTTTTCTGATGTGATTTTTTATTTGGTGGACCATTTTTTCCACTTTCATTATTTCCATCTGATTCTATTTTTCTTGTTACAACTTAATTTTTCTTCAATTTTGAACTTTTCAAAGTTACTGTTTTATTTACAGTATAAATAAATACTGTCTTTTTGAGACTTGGACAGATTTTCTTAGTTCTTACATCGGCTTGAATCATTTATATGGCTATTAAATCTTTTAAAGAGGAAGATTCTGAATTAGTAGACATTTCATCAGTCTCTGTGGTTTTGGATTCTATTCTAGAGACATTGGGACTGGGCCATGTGCCATTGTGTTTCTTTTTCATGCTTTCTACACTTAGCCAGTTTGAGTGTCCCCTTCTTCCAGCTCTACTTGGTTGTTTCATTTTTCTTTGTCTGCTTAGAGGACTATCAGCAGGAAGCTCAGCTGTAGAGATGAAAGAAGCTGGTCTTGATTTCTGTCTGAGTTTTTTAAGGTGTTCAGGTCTTCAGGATCATGGAGAGGTCACACAGTGATCACCAGGGCAAGCAGATGGAATAAAAAACCCAGTTCTGCAGTGGACTCTGGGGCCTCTAGAGTCAGAACCATAGCCCATAGTGGACTCTGGGTCCACTGGAACACAAACCCTGATCCAGAGCTGAACTGGAGTCAGAACCCTGGTCCTACACTAACTCCCAGGGCCACTGAAATCCTGAGGTAAACTAAGAGACTACTAGAGTCAAAATGATCTATTTTATAACAGGTGTGCTGTCATAGTTTGTATTTTTCAATTAAATTGTCCATTTTTTCTACACTGTCAAGTTTATGTGTATGGCATCATTTACAGATTTTCACTCTCCTTTAGATAGCTGTTGTGTCTATAGACTAGCCTGCTTCATTCCTAATCTTGATCATTTGTCTTGATTTCTTTCTCTGTCTTGCTAGATGTCTTAGTTCCTTCTTTGTTGCTGTAATAAAACACTCTGACAAGATCCACTTAAAGAATAAAGAATTTATTTGGGGGTCACAGTTCCAGAGGCAGCTCGTCACAGAGCATCCTCAGTCAGGAAGCAGAGGGAGGCTAATGCTAGTCCTCAGGTCACTTTCTCATTATATAAATCTGTGATTCTAGCCTCAGAAAGGATGCCATACTATGCTCCTCCACAGGTATGCCCAGATGCCTACCTCCAGGTGATGACAGATTTTGTCAGGTTGACAACTGAATCTAAGCACTACACTAGGATTTAGTCATTTTCCTTGTTTCACTGATTTTCTCTAGTAACTTTCTGTATTCAATTACACCGTGATTTTTGTCCCATTTCTGCTGCTTGCCTTGATGTATATTTGTTATCCCCATATTGCTCACTGCATGTAGGTCCTTGAGGTACTTGCCTGTTGTTTAGAGTCTCTTCTTCTTTAATACCCATGAATTTGGCACTTTTAAGTTTTCCTTTTATTATTGACTTAGCCATGACCCACAATTTTTGAAATGTTCTACTTTTATTTGAACACAGCTCAGTGTAATTAAAATTTTTTTTTCTCTTGAAATTCCTTCTTTAATCTATGGATTATTTAGAACTGCACTTAATTTTCTGACTTTTAGAAATCTTCCTATTGTCTCTCATCAGTTTCTAGATGGGTTTCATTAAGGTTAAATGACACAGTCTGACAATATTAATCACTTTACATTTGTTGTCAATTGTGATTTTTTTTTTGGACCTAGGCATTTTAAGTACATACCTAGGCACCTGAAAGAATGTGTATTCTGCTGTTGAGTGATTTTGTAATGTTGAGCTCTTTTATATTCTTGCTGATTTTCTTTTTAATTGTTCTCTTTTATGTAGGTTATTTAAAATACTAAATTGATGATATTAACAGTAATAACAAGTTGACTTCACAAAATGTTTTTCAGTTGTCACCATTCCAGTTTTTTTTTTTATATTGCATTACTAAACCCTTCTAGCAGCTCTGTATGTTAGACAACACTTTTATTTACATGTTGGTAAGTTTCAGAGACACTAAGTGACTTATGTGAGGGTTACACAGCTCAGATTACATTGCACCTAACATTCCTTGGAATTTTCTGCTTCATCAGAGCAGAGGGTAGATTTAACTTTTCTTGTAGTCAACATTTGAGTAAAGATTCAAAGGTCGCATTGGTGGCTGTCAGGTAAGTCTCACTAAGGTGTAAGAGTCTCAAACGTGAGCCTCATTGATGCCTTTCTCTTGGGATTCAGACCTTGTATGTAATCTCTTTCTCTTGGTATGGCTTTGATCTTGTGTTTTCCTCTTGTAGTGGACAGAATTTGCAACATGTCTCTTTTGAGATTTGACTTCAAAGTGATTCATTTCTATTTTGAGCCTCCTTTTTCTTCTCCTCTCTTCCACTTGCTCTGAGAGAAGCCAGGTCTATTTTCCAAGCTACCCGAGGGAGGGAGACCCATGTGGCTAGGAAATGATACTTAGAGTTGACAACCAATGAGGGATATAATCCTCAATAGCTATGAATGAACTTAGAAGCACAATCCTCTCTCTTAATCTAAACATCTTCATGGCTGCATCTCCAAATGCAGCTCTGTGAGCACAGAAGGGGACTTGAACTGCTGAACTACAGAAATGGAGGCATCAATGACTGTTGCTTTATGTTATTGAGTTTTAGGAAAATGTACCCAAGAAAGGGAAAGAGCAAGAGCACGAAGCCCAACATTTGAAACCACTGACAGATTTTGGTAAAATATGAGAAAAGGAGACTTATTCAGCATCCTGAATGTCTCCCTGGGAAGAAATAATTTACAAGTCAGTGCAGCAGGGATTATGCTTGTATAAGCAAAGAGAGGACTAGATATAGTACCTTGGAGTCTACTGGTGGACAGAGGTTTACAGATGTTTCTTTAGGGGACATGGAAATTAGATAAATTGAGAGCTTGAGATATTGTCCTGATATTGGGCAAAAGTGGATCTGTGGAGGCCACTGTCTGGATCCTCATTGGGTGACTCACTCTTCAAACACCGAGGTATTTATTTATTTATTTATTTATTTATTTATTTATTTAGTTTTTGACAGGGTTTCTTATAGCCCAGGCTAGCCTTGAACTCCTGGACCACCTAACCGAGTGCTGGGATTATAGGCATGCACCACCATGTTTGTCACCATGGATTTAACAAAAGGTCAGAATTAGTGCAAAAGAGATGATGTAGTATTGCTTGGTAGCTCTAATTATTTAAACCTTTGACAGCCCCATATCTCCTGCCCCCAAACCAGTATCAATGGGAATGGGAAAGAGGCAGATGGCAAAAATTTTGCTTTAAATGATCATGTCATGTAAATATTGACCTGTTTTAATCACTGCTACCCTATGACTGTCATGCTTTTGTGCCTCATTTTTCCTGCAAAGGTGAGTGATTTCTAGAGCTCTTTCTGTCTGCTTCTGACTGTTTCAAATGGAGGAAGGCTAAGTGCTGGGTGGAGGAACAGATGGCAGCAGTAACCAGAGAGTAAAGGAGGGGCAGGCTGCAGAGACACAGAGGTGAGCTATGCGAAGCTAGCCTTGTGCAAGAAGGAGGGAGGAGCATTTTCCTCATCATCACCTTGATTGGTGCTTATTGCTCCTTTTTTTTTCTTTTCTTGTTTGGCTTAATGGTGCTATGGACTGAACCCAGGGCCATATGCATGCTAGGCAAGTGCTTAACCTAGCTATACCAGCCTGACTGATACTTTTTGGTTTTGCTCCAAAATGAACTGTCTTCAGGCGACAGTGGCTACACTGTGTTTTTTTCTGTGGAGATTGAACCCAGCTTTCAGGACATATAGGTTTATATACGTTTGTTCTGCATGAAATCTAAGTGGTATCTTCTTATTTTTTGAGGTAACTGGATAAATCATTGCCTGAACTTTTGCATATCATTAACACTGGATTCTTGATGATTGCATTCATTAACAACTCTTAACTTTACCTCTTAAGTGCCATGTGCTATCTGGCATGCTGAGCATGTGGCAGGAGATCAGTAAGAGTCTCTGACCTAGGAGCTGGTGCAGAAATACTACTGATGGTAGTAGCCACAGAGGGAGGGAAGGGAGCAGATGTTGCTGAGAGAGGCTTGCAGTATTTAAGGTTGAGATACAATTGTAGTTGAAATGTATGTGTGTGTGTGTATGTGTATATATATATATATATATACACATACACACACACACATACATTTATATATAAATATATATAATATGTGTATATATTTCCTTCTATAATACACAGGACCAGGACCATATTCTGTGAACAAAAGATATCCTATACTTAACCATCTTTTCTTTTTTCTTTCTGTCCCTAAATTTGAAAATTGATAGAAGAGAATGTAAGTTCATTCAGGGCCTTGAAGGGCTTCATAAGTATGACAGCGGCCCACAGAATCAAGGTATTATTGTCATTCAATCAGGTATCACTGTGTTAGAATCCCCACTTTATTCCTTGAATATAATTAAAACACAGGGATCTCCTAAATGGCTGGAGCAGACATTCTGAAAAGGGTTTAACTTACTTCTCTAACAAACCACTGACAAAAGGCAGGACCGATCCATTCTCTTGCATGAATGCCACAGTCTATCCAGACAGCTCTTTTGTACGCTCGTGATTTTCTGCCCAGCTGAAAACAAGAGGATTCATAATCACCAACCCAGGCTTTTATGTTTGGCTCTATTGACAGCATAATTTAATAAGGGTTTGCCACAATTCTTCACTATGGTTTTGTTTAGAAGGTAAAACATTAAAAAGATAAAGAGATTTCCTATCTTCTTTGGAAGTCCAGACTTGCTTATTAAGAAACAATAAATTTATTGCCTCAATACAATCAAAGAACTAGAGGCACAGAAGGAAAAGAGCAATCCCTAATATATTATAGTGACTCTGCTTTCGTATCATAATGACTATTAAGTAAAAAGCAAGTCCTCCCTTTTTTTCTCCTTCCCTCTTTACTGTGCCCACCCCATGGAACCTGAATGTTTTAGGGTCTATTTCTTGAAGCATATACTTTCTAGGTAAATTACAGTAAAAAATCACAAAATAGAAACATAAAACTTTATGTGTGGAATCAAGGAGCAAATTACTAATACCCCTGACTATGTCAATATCACTTTAAACCTAATTTCCATTCCAGGAATGAGTAGGCAGCACTTGGCAGTATATTAGTAAGGGCTCTTGCTCTCATTCCCTCCTTAATTCACTTGACTGAAGTGTCAGGAAGTACCTCTTGGTATCAGACATCGAGCTCAGCTCTGGAGAGTTAGAGATGAACAGACACAAAATGTCCATGCTAGTGAGAAGGGCGGATGTGAGAACAATCCAACCAGCTTCATGACCTGAATGTCCATAAGTCACTGTGGGGACATGGCATGTGCTCTCAAATTCTCCTGGGGAGCAAAAGGATGCTTAGATATTTAAGCAAGATTGGAAGTTTGCTTGGAAAGCAAGTTATAAGAAAAGCAAAGAAAAGCAAGTAAAGATGTAAAGAATCTGAGGACATTCCTGTATACAAGGGATAAAGCTACACCAAATATTATATGATCTCCTTTTCCTCTCTCCTTCCTTCTTTTCTTTTTCTCCATCCCTCCCTCTTCTCCCCATATTTATGTGCTTGCTTTATAAGTTCACACTGACAGCTATGCATAGGATGGGCTAGAAGATGAACTCACACTGATAGCACTGTGGAGGATGAGTTCACACTGACAGCACTGTGGAGGATGAGTTCACACTGATAGCACAATGGAGGATGAGTTCACACTGATAGCACAATGAAGGATGAGTTCACACTGATAGCACAATGAAGGATGAGTTCACACTGGCAGCAGTGTGGAGGTTGGGTTCACACTGACAGCAGTGTGGAGGATGAGTTCACACTGACAGCACTGTGGAGAATGAGTTCATACTGATAGTACAATGGAGGATGAGTTCACACTGATAGCACGATGAAGGATGAGTTCACACTGGCAACAGTGTGGAGGATGAGTTCACACTGATAGCAGTGTGGAGGATGGGTTCACACTGACAGCACAGCTGAGGATGAGTTCACACTGGCAGCAGTGCGGAGGATGAGCTATAGGATGAGTGGGTCAAGGATTGATAGTGAAACAGAAGTTCAGCATTGAGGTCAATGTTGAAACAATCTAGGGAGAGCAGATTTAGAGGCAAATTCAGGAAATATCAGTGAAGACAGAGAAGAGGGTGAGAGAGCTCTCAATGAACTGTCAAGTTTTGGTGAATTGAAAATGAAGGATTACAAAACAGAAGAGAAATGTAGGGAGACATGTTTCTAAACTGGAAGGGTAGTTGTGCCATGACAGTTTTCAGGACCTCTTGTGACTGTCTAGTTGAATGTGTCCTGCATGAATTTAAATATCTACAAGTTAGATAGAAAGATCTAGGATGGTTCTTATGGGTCAGATGAGACCATTTGGATGGAGTTTGTAGAGTGAAAGCAGACTTGAGAATAGAGTGATAATGGCCAGAACCTTTGTGGGGGACAAGGGAAGGGAAGTGAGTGAATGAGCCTGAAGGAAGTGCCACAGTGGAAATCACAGACCTAGGGGTCAGCACTAAGCCCCAAGAGGAGTTTTACAGGAGTTCTGGGGGGCAGTCAAAGTCTGAAAGGGAGGCAAGGAAAGGCATCAAAGCAGGTAAATGCTATTAGAGGCTTAGCTAAGAGGAAGAGGAGAACTGGAGGGCCAGAATGTGTGCTTAATGGAGAGAAACAAAGACTAACATCTTCACATTTATCAAGTTTTGAATGGTTCATCTTTTTTTTTGTTTGTTTGTTTGTTTTTCGAGACAGGGTTTCTCTGTGTAGCCCTGGCTGTCCTGGAACTCACTTTGTAGACCAGGCTGGCCTTGAACTCAGAAATCCGCCTGCCTATGCCTCCCGAGTGCTGGTGAATGGTTCATCTTAAGTAGCACCAATTCATAAGCAATATGCATCACAACTGAGCAGCCCAGGACCAGTATCTTCTGGAATATTCAAAGGCCACAATTCACAATTAAACGTGGTTCAATAATCCAAGGCAATTTCCCCTTAGTTAGCAAGATGATATTAGCTATATGAATCTGTGAAAGATAATTTCATTTCCTCTCACAAGTCAAAGGGAAGGGGATACATTTTTTTTTTTGTGGCAACATTTTATTCTTTTTCACCTGTATAATAAAGAGAGGTCTTCCTTCATATGATCTTCCAATAGAGAACACTTGAACGAGGCCTGGTTGAGTTTGGTTCAGATGGTGCAACCAACTCTGAATCTGAAGGAAGGTAAGTAAGATATGTCAGAGTCCTCCATGATATAAGAACCCTTTGAGTGCATAAGTCGACAAAAGACAACATTGGCTCCCAAAATTCTAAGAACATACAGGGAGTATTAACAGAAAGGCAAACCCCACAGCTGTCTGCTTTTACTTTTCTTTAGGACACTTAACATGGCATTTTATTTTCTCTACAGACAGCAAGTACTCTAGGTCTTTTTGTCATTACCTCTTTTAAAAGATACCTTTTACTCTCATGTCACTAAGATCATTGTGGGGGTGTTTGCAGGAAATTGACTGATGTGCTCTGGCTTCTTTTTGAAAAATCACAATTTACTTTCATGTCCCCAGAGGTATTAAAGAGGAAAACAAAACAAAACAAAACACCCCAACAACAATAACTACAACAACTACAACCAAACACACAACCATGGTTCCAGTGACTTGAGAGCCACTGAAGGCTCATAAATTGTAATTTTGAACTGAGCAGAAGCTACCAGGGGTACAGAGGAAGGCAGGATTATCTGCATTTGAGTTTCTTCTGCTGAGCCACTGGAAGGTATGTTCTGGATAATTCCCCTAGAAGAGTACACACTTGTATCGGTCTATCACACACTTATCTGCCACCAGAAGATGGTGTATTTGAGATGGATAAATAAGACGCTAAGAAAGATAGGTGACATTTCTGACCTAAAAGCCCTGCAAGCAACCAAGAAGTCACATGGAAGTGTCCCTCTGTCCCATGATGTGAGAGGGTATGTGCTGAAAGAAAATATAAATGTATCTTAGGGGTGCTCATATTTTCTTTTATTCTTATATAATCTAGCAAGCAGGAGGTATGTATGTAGGTATGTGTGCATGTATGTGCACATCTAGCTACATCTATTTTTGGAATTGACTTTTTTTCTAGAGCTTAATTACAATTTCATGTGCCAATTTATCTGAAACCTTTTATTGCATTTAATGCCAAGCTTCTTAAAAAGTATGTTAAGACATGAAAATATGCAAAATGAATTTTGAAATGAGATTTATCCTTAACAGAACAAAATACTCTTAATAATATATGACTCTGAAATTCTCAGTGAATCATATGTCCTGCAAATGTCTGCTTTTTGTATTCATTGTCAGAGTTATATCATGATATTGTTATTCTTCATGATATTGTTGATCTTCATGTTAACACATAAATCCAATAACATCTCAACCATAGCATAATGAACTTATATCAGTGAGACTTGTTTTAGGAAAGTAAACTATTTTTCCTGTATTCAATTTAAGAGTCCATGTTTAGCATTATGATATAAGGTATTCTAATAAAAAATCTCATCTGTTATCAGAGTTAAAAAATAATATATATATTCTTATTAACTCTGCCTGGAATTTCTTTGTTTCAATACAGAGGAAACATGGAGAAATATATGTATTCATACATTGTGCCAACAATTTTTCTACTGGAGGACTCTACTTGCCTGCCTTGGGGAGAGAGTAGTAAACACAGTAAATGCTCAGCCCTCATGAAATGTTTGGTTTGTTAGCACGGAGAGTGTCAGTCAACCACAGTTACAGTGTGAGATCTGTGAACACTGTCACATCCGTGTGCTAGTGTGCTGGGACGCACTGGGGTTTGGTAAGGAGAGCCTTCTAGGCCGCCCTGCAGAACAGTGTCTTGCTTGTCTTACCAAAAACATGAAAAGTAGTAAGCTGTCAGGTAAAACTGGAGCAACGTCGCAGGACAAGACAGCAGTGAGCTTCCTTGTGGATTCCATGGCAGTGTGTGCAGAGGGCCAGTGGGTGCCACTGATGTGAGCTGGCGGTCGGGAGGCCTGAACTTGGCAAGAGTAGGAGATGAGTGTGGAAGTCTCCTGGGCTTCTCAGCCAAAACCCTGCCCTCCAACTCCAGCTCATTCTGTTCTGTTCTTTCCATGGTTGTTTGGTCAAGGTCTTTATAGCCCTGATTTTAACACCAGTTACATCACTGTTCACAGATCTCTTTTGTCCTTTGTGGAGTTTACTTGGGTAAAGTAAGTAAGATATGAATAATTTTGCTACTTCTTTTTATAAAATTATATTTTATGTATATGTGTGCTTTTCCTGCATGTGTGTATGTGCATTCCATGTTATAAACTGTTATCACTCCCTATTCTTTTGGAGAGGCCAGAAGAAGGCATTAGATTCCTTGATACTAGAATTACAGACATTTGTGAGCCACCATGTAGGTTCTGGAACCAAAAAAATCCCAGCCTCTGCCAGAGCAGCAAGAGCTCTTTTAGGCTGAGCTGTCTCTCTGGCCCATTATTTTGATAATTTGTTTTCTAGCATTAAAAGGATCGATAAAGAGATGTATGAATCAGGTAATCTATATGTTCTTCCCAGAGTCCAGGTCTCTGTTTTCAAAATTCTCTCTACTTCTTATACAAAAATGACAAAGATGAACTTGAAAAGACAAACAAATACAACAACAACAGAAACAAAAGAAAAAAACCCAACCCCCCCAAACTATTAAAAGGTCTTTTGATTACATACATCTTCTAAGGAGTGATACACTTCATAGTTGTATTCAGACAGGGATCTTCTGTTTCTCTGGGTTTGTAAGTTGTTTTCATTTTCCACTGCTTTCTGAAGATCTTCTATGAGGACCCTGAATTTGAATTAGTAGATGTGACAAAAATGAAAGCCAAAAACATGCAAAAATCATGCAATCCCCAAAATAATTGCATACAGAATGAAGCAGTGTAGCCGTGTCCCAGTGTTCCATGGTGTGAGAGGGGGAAAAAAAGACTGCCAAGCGTGACATTTCTAAAAATACCAAATGCTGAGAAAATGTTCTTTTTCAGGAAATGAAAACTGCTAAATAAATGGTGTAATGAATTTAAAGTGTAAATTATACTCAGATGTCCCCAAATAATAGCAGTGCTGTAGCAGTCGCTACTATGGAGTAGGCATCTATAACCATGAGATGATGCTGTACATATGTACACTGGCTGGGTGCTTACCAGAAGCCAGCCACTGTGCTATGTGTTTGGCCTTTAGTAACAACCTTCGTGTTAGAGTCCAGTATTTCCGTCTCTTAAACGAGGAGCCTGAGACTCAATGGGGTTAGGAATCTGCAAGTGTCATTCCATGAGAATGCAAAGACAGAATCTGAGCTTGGGGTGTGCACCCAAATTCTAATCTTGTGACTTCAAGTCTAGTGTGGCATAATGAAAATGGAAGCCCTGGCTGCTCTGGACTCCCTCTTCACCTCTTTCCTGAGACTTTGTTCTGCACACATGTCCATCACCCTTCATCCTGGATTCAGGAAAGAGGAAGAGTGGGAGGAGCCTTGGTTCTCAAGAGGAAACTGAAAATGACAAAGGTGGACAATGCTATCTCATCGTCCTGTAGTACTAGGAATTCCAAGGCAGAGGAGCTCTGCTCTGAAACTGGATGCATTTGGACACGGAGGCTAAGGCCAGCCCAGGGCTATCAAGCTGATGGTGAGGTGTGGAACCGGGCACTTCCAGACAGAACCATCTATGTTGCTGATACGACCTCTGAGCTAGATTAGAGGCATGCCTTAACAGGTGACTGGCCACTGCTGTCTAGAATGATGTGAAGAGACAGATACATGGTTCACCTGCAGTATTTCAAGACATGAGAGACCTTTGGTGAGTCCTTCTGTCTATGGTAGGTGGCTTAAAAACTTTATTTTCATGTGTTAACTTCCAAAGAGAACCTGCTGCTTACAGGGTAAATTTTATTAAAGAATACGGGATGGTATCTCTAAGCAACATTTAGAATAATCTATATAAGTCACTTTATTAAAGAATTATCTAATGGACTGAATACTTTTTTTTTTTTTTTTGGTGCCTGTAGGAAACAGTTTACGTGGAAGGCAGATACTGACTGGCTTGTTATTTCCCAAGTCCCCACTGCAGACTGTACAATTAACTAGAAGTGGACTCCTTACTTCTGTTTTGTTTCTGTATTTTGCAGTTGGAAATGTTAGGAGAGATGAAGTGGCAGGAGACTCATTTTCCTGGTAGTTGCTGGTGGTATCTCAAAATTGTGAGTCGAAGCCAAACCTCTTCTTTATCAGCAGGTTTTTCCTTCCCAGAGGTAAGAAGTTGTGTGTGGTGATTAGGTACATGGTCTGAAGGACTGTAATATCTCTGAGGCAGATCTCAAGAACAAATGAGAGCTATGCCAGCTTCTAAGCTCCTTGTTCTTGGAGAGAACATGGATAGTCAGGAAGGAGCAGGGTTTGATTGGAAGAGATGTAATAAACTTTCTAATGTTCTGGTGACTGCAGGTAATCTTCAGGCATGCTTGCCTCTTAGTACCTTCCCTGTGGACTTCCTTTACTGTCCTGTGAGTGAAACATAGATAGTCTGCCTAATCCAGCACTCTCCATAACAACATCTTAAACAGTCTCTAGGGTGGGTTCCTTGTTTCAGTAATGTCCAGCAAACCGACACAGGTTTTTGTAGTCACTGTGTCTCATAGGCACCAAGAGGCCAATCTTAAATTAGAGAACAATTGTGATTTGGTAGTCCAGCTCCATATTATTGTTAAATACTTGAGTAGAAACCAGCATATTGAGAAAGCTGGTTACCAAAAATAACTTTTCTAAACCATCATATTTTCTTAGTTTTTTAATAGATGATTGTGATTATTTTCTGATTACATTCATTTGTGTGTTTGTATGTGAATGATTTCATTCCTTAGTGTGTGTGTGTGTATGTGAGTATGTGACTGAGTGTGTGAGTTTATGTGTGTGTGTATGTCTTTGATGTGTGAGTGTGTACGTCTGTGATGTGTGAGTGTGTATGTCTGTGACGTGTGAGTGAGTATGTGAGTGTGTGATTGAGTGTGTGAGTTTATGTGTGTGTGTATGTCTGTGATATGTGAGTGTGTATGTGTGTGTATGTGTGTATGTGAGTATGTGATTATGTGAGTTTATGTGTGTGTGTATGTGAGTGAGTGTGTGAGTTTGTGTGTGTGTGTGTGTGTGTGTGTGTGTGTGTGTGTGTGTAGGTCAAATGTCAAATTGGGGGCGTTGTTTTCTTTGTCCACCATGTGGGTTCTGGCGCTTCATTTAGGTTGTCAGGCATGGCAGTAGGCTCCTTTACCCATTGAGCCATCTTGCTGCTTCTGGTTATGACTCTTATCTCAACTGGGCACAGCTCTATAATGATGACAAGAACTATTAAAACCTTTTCAAATGATCGCATTACTTAACACAAAACTACATACCTCTAGTTCTCAGACTAGGAGAGGACTCTCAAAAATGTAAATTTCATGCCTTTTTTTTTCCAGGTATCTATAAAAGGTCTTTTTTTTTTTTTTTTGGCAGTGAGTCATCTTACTGAGAGGGTTGACCACCCAGGGCCAGAGACAATGAGTCAGTCACATTACTTACACTTTACAGATCACTATAGCGATATATCCTGTATAGTTGTACAGAGTAAATGATAATCTTTTGAAAATACCCCAGGCTACAATAATAAAAGTCAATTAAAATGATCTCTCCCTACTGTGCCTATGGAATTTAATTGACTCTTATGTGTTATTATCTTGGGACTAACAAAATGGGTAATTTTAAGTGATTGTTCTTCATGAGGAAACAACTGACTTAAAATACTTATTTCCCCCTCTCTTCTCTGTGACACAAAGTGTGATATTTTTCTATATCAGTCCCATGTGAACTATAGTTAATAGCAGGAAGTAGAGGCTTGTTAAACTAAGTGGTATGTTCTTTTCTACTGAACAATAATTAATGAAGCATTTGAGTTGTTACTGTGTACCTATAGATATAATTACCAAGCCCTTCCCCACTAGGCATTCCGAGTACAAAGCTTGCCTTCCAAGCTGCAAAAGTGAGGGAATGTGAGCGATATGAACAATGGTTTCCTGAACAGCTGTGGTTCTATTCTAGAAGCACAGACAAAACTTTTCTACAAAACCAATGCCAGTGTTTTAATGAGCTGCAGATATTGCTCTGTTTGTGCAACCAGGGATATCCTTGGTACCTTGCTCATGTCACCAGCAACAAACTTTCTTTTCAGGATTCATAACTTGCTTAACTCATCCTTCTTGTCTGCTCCCCTCAGTCTGTCTGTCTATCTATCTATCTATCTATCTATCTATCTATCTATCTATCTATCTATCTATCTATCATCTATCTATCTGCATTCTTGCCTCTCATAGTCCTCTATGCTATCCCACAATCCTGCCCAGAGTCTTCCCCTTCTTTATCTGGACTAGATACCACTGATAAACCCTTGAACCTGTATTTCACTGGGAAACTTACTATGCCAACATTTCTATGTCTTTATCCAACAGACCACCAACCCTCTACCAATGTTAGATTCTCTTCTCAGCAGCAACCAGGCTGTCATTTCTTACTTCTGTTTTTTCTCTTGGTAACATTCTTTAGAATCCCTTTTTCATACCTTGTAAATACTTTTGTTTATTACTGTAGAAAACCACCAGCTAAGTTTTCTTTCAAATTACAGGTTCCCCTCTCTTGTCTCCTTTTTTTGGGGTGGGTGGGGAATGCTGTCTTGGAACTGGCCTAGAACTCACTGTGTACCCCAGGTTTGTAATTCTCCTGCCTCAGCCTCCAGAGTACTGGTATTAGATGGTACATGATGGCTGGTTCTATTTTAAATTGACCCATATTTATTCCTTCCATGTTAGAAGATGAGTCTGTTTCCTACCGTTCAAATCCTCTCTCTGGTATCATCAGTATCTACCACATTAATGGTCCTTCCCACAGGCTGTAGATACACCACACCATGTTTCTCCTTCTGGCACAATCTCAAGGTTTCTGAGTGGCCACTGATGCCGTATGACTTAGTGGTCACTTCTTGCTCTTTTATAACAACTGCTAGGAGATAGATTCTGCTCCGCGTCTATCACTTTTCTGTCTTCCATTCCTCACAAATGAACCGCCCCACGAACGTTGGTAATATAATTTACATCAGCAGATTCAGATACTAGTTGGTTCTTTTTTGTTCAGTATAACTACAGTTGTGGATCATCATCCCGCTCTCGGAAACCATTCTCTTCTCTGACTCGCATAACTGTCTTCACTTACTCTCTTCTGCTGCAACTCTTCTTTTAGAAACTGTCTGAATGTGCACATTCATTTGCATCTGTCTGCTCAGTTTTCTCTATGCTAGAAAACTCAGCATCCTCCTCTAACTTCTCCCTTTTTTCCCTCCAACAGAGTGTATATAGAGCTTGGGTAGTTTTACCCCGGGAAGCCTTCCCTGGCTATTTGGACTATTTCTATCTTCTGCTATTACAGTCACATACACAATATGGGGCACTTTTGTTTATATCCTCCAGGGGGCAGCATCACTCATAGCGGCATTGACCCACCTTGTACTATTCCTTTGTTTGTCCCCAACATCTAGCTGGGCCCTTATCCTGTCTTTTCTGCTGCAGAGCAGGCATTTCTTCTCTGCCTTCCCTTTGGCCTTTTTAGCATTACCAGGTGGCTTTTGTCTCTTTAAACAGTAAAAATCTGCACTGCAGTTGATGACTTAGTGTACACAGTAAAGTAGCATGTATATGTGATTTCTCCTACTCCCTATTAGGCAAATAAGTTCTTCAAGTATGGATATATACATGTTTACCATCTCACAACGAAATACCACTCAAATAAAATCCTTGTGGAAACTCTTGATAAACAATCTGAATACAGTCACCATTCATTCAATTGGATTTAGTACAAATAAAATTTGTAGCAAATAAAAAAGAATGCTTACTTGTAGTAGATGTGGGATTCCTGTAAGAACGCTAACAGGGTTCTGGAAGCATTTTGGGAAATATGGACATCAGTAATTGTCCCCTCTGACACATAGGAGATACTGCTGGGCTGCCACAGGTCCACCTATAGTGCAGGAACCAACCTATAATTCATATGTAGTATAGGTGGGAAACCATGTCATGATGACAAGCATATTATCTTGTTGGAATATAGTATCAGCAAACACATGCAGAGTAGATTCAATGCTTACGCCTGCAGGGTTAAACTCTCATTTCATCTGGCTTGAATTTGTGCCCACAATTTCATCAGAGTCATAGACTTTGATCTCAATTCACAACACGTTTACATCACAAGGTACAAAATGAGGTGAAGGTTTAAAATTATTCTTTTAAATTTACTGTATAGATATTTGAATAACTTCAAGAAAGAGAACAGTATATACTTTTCTGCTACCTAAGGAAATTGTGGTTCATTACATTTGGTAGCCTTGCCCAAATACTTTTACAGTATTAAAATAGGGCAAACAGGCTTTCATTGGGGTGGGGGGAAAGAGTCTGCTTTCTTACTCTTATGTAGATAGTCTCTCTGCTAGCTTGCAAGGACAAATCTGAGTCAGTTAACAAACCAGTCTACAGTGTGGGCAAACCAAAGTGTGGGGCTCAGAGAGCTGCAGAGGGTCATTCCAGCCATCTGTTAGCCCCAGGCAAGGATACAACTAGGTCTGTATCACACTGTCTCGAGAGACAGGTCTGAACCAATCTTGTAAGACTCCAGAAGGAGACAACTTGACAACATTCTAATTTAAGTCCCTGCCATGTCCAGTAAGATTGTCAGACACATTTCTTAATCCTTCATGCTGGTGCAGTTTCATTTTTAACCTCGTTCCACTCCTTTAACTGAGGATGATTTCTTCCCCATGTAAGAGGCTTGTTGGTACCTTCGCTTACCTTTACATTAGACTCCTTAACAAGACTCTCTGTGCCTTTAACCCACTTTGTTAAGGGGCTGGAGAGCCATAGGTTAACAAAATAATGTGAATCACCACTCTGGAAATAAGCTTATAGATGCTATTTTTCTGAGATATGTGCTAAAATAGAACCCTTGTTCCACAAAGAGTGTCTTTCCCGTTGGAAAGTTCCATGGAGATAATAAACGCAAGAGGAGAAGTCTAACTTTAGAAAACCAGCACTACGAACAGTGGTGGGAACATCTGTATGTAGGGAACATCTGTATGTAACTCCAGCCATTTGAGAGGCTGAGGCAGGAGGACCATGAATTTGAGAGCAGCCTGGGCTAGACCCTGTCCCAAACAAATAAGCACGCAGCAATGACAGTAAATCCCTAGATGATCAGAAAGCATTAGAACTAATGGGGACTAACAAGAATAATGTATAAAATTAGGAATCAACATCTGGCCACATCAGGTATATACGATTTCAGAACATAGGAAAATCAATGGAAGTTTCTACTTTTTTAGACTTTTAAAAAAGTTAGCTCACAAGGTTTTATTACAGAATATGCATACTTACATGTAATCATATCTTGTTCTCATTTATTACCTTTTTATCACCCTCTACTTTCCCGTACTACTCCTTGCTGGTTCCCTTCCTCTCCCTACAGTGGTCCCTTCTGCTATCATGGTACAGGTATTCTATTTCCCATTAAGATGTCTTCTTTCTATTTTATGATTTCCTATTACTCTCTCTCTCTCTCTCTCTCTCTCTCTCTCTCTCTCTCACACACACACACACACACACACACATACACACACACACATATACACACACTACTATAGATTTTTCATATGAGAGAAGGTAGTGTTTTTCTTTCTGCATCTGGTCTATTTCTCTTAATATAATGCTATGTAGTAGTTCCATTAATTTCTGTATGTGTCATGATTTCATTTTTATTTATAAAAATAATTTTTATTTTGTTATGAAAAATTTTTTATCATGCTTATATGACACATTTTTTAACCCATTTGTTTGTTGATAGGCACCTCATCTGGTTCTGCTTCTTAGTTGCTGTGAGTAGTAGTCTCTGTGGTGTGTTGCTGTGGAGCCCTTTGGGCATATGTGTGGGAGTGGTGTAGCTAGGTCATTTAGTTGGTCTAGTTGTAGTTTTCTTTTTGGCAACTTCCACAATGATTTTCACTGGAGTTGACTAAGTTTACATTCTCAAATATATAAGAAACCCAAAAGCTTAACACCAGCTACTATAGTAAAAGAAGCAACAAAGCTAAAGACTGGGCACATGATCTGAATAGATGCTTCCCAAAAGAAGAAACACAATGGCCAATGAATGGTTTCTATCCAAAGGGAATCATCAGCCTAACAGAGAGCCAATGTTCACTGCAACACTGTCACAGCAGCTAAAATAGAGTTAACGTTGATGTATACCAACAGAGGATGGATAAAGTGTGCCGTGCACACAAAGTGGGATGCTAGTTAGCTATAAAGGAGAATGGACTCTGTTACTTGCAGCAAAATGCACAGAACTGAAAGATAAGCATGAAATGAAACAAGCTCTATGGGGATGTTATAAACGTCAACCTAAATGTGGAATAGTGATTATTAGAGATTAGGGAGAATGCGGGGAGTGGATAAAGTGAGGCCGCATGATAGGCACACAAAACAGTTGTGCAGAAGAAATAGGTTCTATCATATCATGATACAGAGGGGGCAGGCAGCTCATTGTAATCTATTCTGTACTTTATGAACATCTCAAATAAGAGGAGGGCTCTAAACCTAAACTGATGAGAGAGATACGCTATTTACTCTGGCTTGATCTGTGCATGCCGTATGCACATGCTGCAGTTTACATTCTCAAATATATAAGAAACCCAAGAGCTTAACACCAGCTACTATAGTAAAAGAAGCAACAAAGCTAAAGACTGGGCACATGATCTGAATAGATGCTTCCCAAAAGAAGAAACACTGAGTTAATATGCAAACTTAACATGAGCACAAAAGTTAGGCCATATTTGTGCGTTATCATGGCTACTTGAAAAGTGAAAAATGGGGTATAGTTAGGATAAAGTTCTACTTGATGTTTCCAGTTAAGACAAAGAACAGCATGAGATTGCTTCCTCATTCAAGGAGAGTTGAGTATAGAGATGGATTTAAGGGTTCAGGGTGGAAAGCAAGAAGTAAAATCAAGCTCATGAACAAAGTAGGGATGTTTCCCAGTACAGAGACCAACAACGGGGTGGGAAGCCTTTGGAGTGGAAGCTCCAGAGGAGCAAATGCAAGCAAGCTTCACGCTTCAGTGCATGTGAGACGTGGTTCCAGCCCACAGCCTCTCACATTCTTTGCTGGCAAAATCAAACTGATGAACTAATCCCTTGGTACACAGTTGTGATGGTTTGAATAGGAGCAGTCTCATAGACTCACATGCTTGAGTGCTTGGCCCCCGGGGAGTGGCAAGTAGCCACACATATTTTGCAATCTACTTTTTTTTTTCAAGACAGGGTTTCTCTGTATAGCCCTGGCTGTCCTGTAACCCACTTTGTAGACCAGCTGGCCTTTTACTCAGAAATCTGCCTGCCCCTGCCTCCCAAGTGCTGGGATTCAAGGTGTGCACCACCACTACCTAGCTACAACCTACTTTTAATAAGGGTTCAACCTTTCCTCTAGCCCACCACCCAGCAGAGGTAATAGAAGAGAAAAGTTGTTAGGATATGGGGCAAGTGGACCTGTTCAGCAATAGCTTTTTGGGGGCGAGCTTGATCTTCCTTGGCAGCAGTTCAGTCCCACAGCAAACACCAAATATGACTCAGCAGCTTCAGTCTAGTCCTCTAGACAGGTAGATGGCACACATGGCCTGGCATCTGTAGTTCAACTGAAGAAACCGCCAGGCTTGCCAACTGGCTTGAGGAGAGGCTGTGAAAGTGGCAAGCTGCTGAGGGAACCTCATGAGCAGTTCTTGGTGAGTTTCTCTCAAAGGCTTTGCTCCCACAAGTTGAGCTTAACAACACTATATAACATGAACCAACACGAGTGTCATTAGTGAAGAATAGCAAGGCAGAGCAAACCAAATCAAACCCATGCTCAGTGCTTGTCTCCCACTCTCTGTGGGTCATATTTATACTCCTTCATCAAGCGTCCTTTCATGTGTCTGCTATATCCAAACATCCTTTCACCTGTATCTGCTTCAGGAAAACATTCTTTCCTATGTCTGCTCCAGCAAAACATCCTTTCACCTGTGTGTTCCAGCAAACCATCGTTTGGCTTTGAAGTTTCCTATGTTCAAGGTCTGTGCAGTGTGGAGTCCAATCTCCTGCTGCCTGTGGATCACCATGTCTGTCTGCACACTGCCATGCTTCCCATCATGATGATTATGGACAGAACCTCTGAAACTGTAAGCCAGGCCCAGTTAAATGTTTGCCTTTATAAGAGTTGCCTTGGCCATGGTGTGTCTTCAAAGAGTTAAACCCTAACTATGACAGCAATGTTTAATAATGTAAGTGGTTGCTAGTTTTGTTGTAATGGAAATGGAAATATTTTAGAAAATGCAGTGATTATCAGGGTGATTTTTAGTGCTTAGCAACATGGATGTGAGGCCAAAATGGTCAATTTATCCCAGCAGTCTGTGCCTTAGTTTCCCTATTTATAAAATGAGTTTATCAACAGTATACTTTTCATAGATATTTGAGATATAAATGAATCAATACATGTAGAATGTTTAAAATTGTGATCTGTGCATCAGATATTCATGAAGAGATATATGATTTAAAATAAAAATATCCTAATCCAGTATGGCTCTAATTCCATGGTGTCTTGACCCTTCTGCTGCATTACATCATAGTCCAGACTTTATGAGAACTCTTCCACCTGTCTGTCCATCCCATGGTCCAGGTATCACTAGACTCTCATCTTCTCTCAGCCTCAGGATGAGTGTGCATGTATATGTGTGTGTGAGTGTGGGGTGTAGGCTTGTGACAGATTGCCTTCCTCCCAGCTACCAAAAATAACTCACAGAGGCATGCAAGAGGACTGTCCTGATTTACTGTTTATTCTAAATTTTTTCTTGGTTTGAAAAACTGTTCACTATTCAGAATACTTGCATTTCATTGGAAGTGTGTGTGTGTGTGTGTGTGTGTGTGTGTGTGTGTGTGTGTGTATGCGTGTGTGCGCGTGTGTGTCTTTATGAGTATAAGACACATGTGTCTGGTTGCCAGACCATAATAAGGTATCAGATCCCTAAGAGCTGGAGCTATAGATGGTTGTAAGCTGTCTGACATGGGTGTTGATAACCAATCTCAAGACCTCTGAAAGAGCAAAAGGGCTCTTAACCATCAAGCCACCTCTCCAGCTCTTCCAAGCTTATTTTTGAGATAGGTGAGACAGGTCTCTCACTGACCTTGAAGCTCAGTGGTCAGCTATACTGGCTGGAAAGAGAACCCAGGAACCCTTCTGTCTTCAAGAACCCCCAACCTTCTGTCTTTCTCAGTGCCAGGACTGCTGGCTTTTTAACATAGGCCCTGGGTTCCCACACTCCCACTCTCAAGTTTGTAGAACAAACACTTTACACGCCAAGCCGTCATTGGAGCCCCCACAGAGAAAATTTGTGAGATAACTTACTACCAACTTGGTATTTGGTTAGTACTTGATTTAATTTGCATAATCATATTAATTCAGTATAAGGACACACAAATTCTTAATATACTGGAGTGTGCCTTTTCCTGTTTACTCTTTGAATTGTCTTTTTGGTCTTGCCCCATTTATCCTCCTTGAATCTTCTGTTAGAATACTTGTCTACTGTCTCCTGGGAAGCTTCTTTGACTGTCAAGTTTAGATCAAGTACCTTTGATATCTGCTTTTGTGAAATTCTGTTTCTTCCACAGTCTACAATTTTTAATTGTATTTCATTTGCATGATTGCTATACTCACTTCCACAGAGCTACATTAATAAGTCAAAAAACTGTGTAGTTTAAAATCAGTTTATTCTTTGGGCCAGTATTTTAGTATTGGCAGAATCGTGTTCCCTCTGAAAACTCTGGGCAGCATCCTTGCTGGCCAGTTCCAGCTTCTGGTGGCTCTGAGCATTTCTTGGCCTATGGCCATGGCATCTCAATCTCTGCTTCTGTTTCTGCATGGGCTTCTGACATGGATCATCCTCATTCTAAGAATACTTGTCTTTGAATTTTGAGCCATCTGGACAATCTAGAATGGTCTCATCTGACATCCTTAAACACATCTGTTCACACACATGGGCTTAGATATGACTTTTTCATTATTTTTGGAGAATTTGACATATGAATACTGTATATACATACTTCTTTTCCTCTTCCTCTCACCATTTCTTCCCATGGTTCCTCCCACTCCTCAAATTCACGAACTCTTATTCTGTCATTATAATTGTCACATACTCACACATTCCATAAACACACTGCTGACATCATTTCCTATTGCTTATATGGGTTTAGAGCTCACTTGTGGGATTGGCTAGTCAGAGAAGACTGAGTCTCTGTCTTTTACTAACCATTATTTACCTTTGGTCTTCTTATGGGGGTGAAGCCTGGTGAGAATCCCCCAACACATACACTGGCTTGTCAATTAGAGTTGTCATTTTTAGGCTCTGTTTAGGTAATCATATTCTTGGGATTTCTTGATGCAGCCTCCCTATCACATGTAGAAGGCATTGTCTCTCTGAAGACATTGTGTTATGACCCCTGGCTCTTACAATCTTTCTGCCTCCCATTCCTATGATGTTCCCTGAGCCTTAGGTATAGGTGTTAGTTTGTAAATGTATCAATTGGGACTGGCTATCCTATGGTCAGTTCTCTGTATTTTGACAAGTGAGGCTTTTGTAATTGTCTCTGTATATTGCAGAAAACTTCTTTGGTGAGGGGTAAGAATTACTCTTATCTGTGAAGAAAGGACACGGACTTAGAAATGATACAGTTTATGTCATCTTTGAGGGCTCCCATCCAATCCATTAACTTTATTATAGGCATGTTCGGGGTTGGAGAGATAGCTCATCAAGCATTTCCTGCTCTTCCAGAGGTCTTGAAATCAATCTCCAGCAGAATCCACATGGTAGCTCACAGCCATCTATAATGGGACCTAATGTTCTCTTGTGGCATACCAGTGTACATGCAGATAGAGTGCTCATATACATAAAATAAATAAATTTCTAAAAAATGTTGTTTTTCCATTATTTCTGTAAGAGCGGAGATTGGTGCTTCACCCTAGAATTCCTATCTTCTCAATATGTAGACCAGGGCCTGGTTCTTAATAGACATTAAATAAATATGTTGTAGATAGGTTTACTACATGTAGTTTTATATATATATATATATATATATATATATATATATATATATATATATATATATATATATATATATATGAAAACCCATCAACCCCCGTCTTTTCACTCAATTATTAGCTATCTTCAAGACATTTCTATCTTAACAAGAAATTGAGAAAGTGGGCCGCTCAAATTGTATGTACATGGCCCATGAATGGACTCATATATCCTGAACTTTTAATGTTGTTAATATTTGGGAACATTCATAAACTAAGACACTTCTTATGTCCTAATATGGAGGCAGCATTTTCTGATGATTGTCAGACCACTTCTGTTAGAGAATAAAAGAAATTCATAAGATGTATGTTGTGTGTGTGTTTGTGTATGTGTGTGTGTTGAGTGTGTGTAACTATAATTTATAAGGTGTATGTTGTGTGTGTGTCTGTGCATGTGTGTCTGTGTAACTATATTATTTGTCCTCATTGTGCTTATTATGACATTTTAATATCTTTGGGCTTCTGGATAGTAAGTTTGGCTAGGGACTGTAATCTGTGAGGCAGAGATATGTTGAAAGCTGTTGGAATTCCACTAATTTTACCTTCCCTTCCCCTTTATCTTTTCTCTCTTAGCAGATAAGCAATTTCTACTTTCTGTAAACAGTTTTAGTAATCCCAATAGCATCCTCTCTGCTCCAGAAACTCAGGCAGCAAAATCTTCCTAAAGTATTTTTTGTTTATAGTGTTCTATTAAAGAAAAATAAAAACATATTAAAAAGTAATTAGTTAGGCTGGGCGTAGTGGCACATGCCTTTAATCCCAGCACTTGGGAGGCAGAGGCAGGCGGATTTCTGAGTTCGAGGCCAGCCTGGTCTACAAAGTGAGTTCCAGGACAGCCAGAGCTATCCAGAGAAACCCTGTGTCAACCCCCTCCCCAAAAAAGTAATTAGTTATTCAAATAGTAATTTTAATTAGTTAGGGACTAAATTGGCTTAATTTTTAAAATTGTTACTCCTTAATATTTGAGACTCAGTAATTTATAAATGAAATCTTATTTTGGCTCCCAGTTCTGAAGGCTGAGATTCAGAAGGCATGTCACCTAAAGCAGGTACTTTGTGTTGCTTTAATCCATGTCAGGAAGCAAAAGGAAGTGGGTATGCACAGATGAGGCTACACTACAGGTGTGGACAGTCATAGAACAGCTCACTGCTGTGGAGATTAACCAGCTCCAAGAGAGCTAACTCATCAACAGGAATTAGTGCTACACTAATTAGACTGGAGCTAAGCTATCCATGAGGGTCCCTTTTCAAGGCCCGACTATCCATAGAGTCTCCACCCCCAAACAGTGATATTTTGAGGCATTAACATCCCAACACATGAACTCTGGAGGAACTAAGACCATGTAATGAACAGATTTGTCTAGATGGAAGCATCGATAAGGATTGTAAATTTTGGTGTGATTTAATAATTTGAGTGCGAGTCCCTAGGCAGACATTATTTCTACCGTAGTAGGTGAAAACGAAAAGGTTTCCTGAGGTCTTGTTTTCCCAAGTATGATGGATTCTCCACTCCTTTCATGGAATGCCAACCTCTTCAACTCGATAGGGTAATTAGTCAAAACAGGGCATGCATCTTGGAAGAGAGAAAAAATCTTCATATTTTTCTAAACTGATTAAAATTTTTTGTTTTGTGTTTTTGAGACATGATCTCACTATCTCTTACTTGAACTCTCTCTATATACCAAGCTTGTTCTCAAACTCACAGATATCTATCTGCCTCCACTTTCTAAATTGCTGAGGTTAAAGTCCATGGCTGACTTTGATTTTTACATTTCGTTATTTTAGAGGAGTGTTGAAGGAATTCAGCCAGTGATGACTAGAATATATGTGTAGTTAAAAAAGTTGGGTTAATTGGTTTGTTGCAACCAGGACATTTCAACATGAGGAATGATGGACCTGCCACAGGGTGATTTTTTTGTAGGGCTTAAGGAAAATGGAGCTTTTCTGCACTGAATACTTCTGAGCAAGGGGATCAATCTTGTTATTTAATGTCATAATTTTATCTAGCAGATGTGAGGAATAAAGTGGAGAGAGAGAGCTTGACTAGACAGAGAACTGGTATTCTTATCAATTAGCTAGGGATGTCTGTCATTTTTCTGTAATAGATAATTATTTTTAATTTGGTCCCTGTTTAGGCATCCAAATATGTTCTTATTAGTCTTATTTCTTGGTAAACACTGCAGCCTTTTCTAAAGGTTTATGTTCACCAGAAGACACCACATTTCAGCTAAGGTGGTCAGGCTGGCATCTCCCTTTCTAAAGATAATCACTGATCCACTTAGGCCAAGTGATAACTAATGGATATCAGACAAGAAGAGCCTTGGAAGTGACTTGGAAGCTATGGTATTTGGGTTTATGGAATGAAAATGTAGATCTTCATGACTCTACCTAGAAATAATTAAGAATAAATAACATCAGATCCTATGCCCTGCATCTTTCTGTAGCACCACAGAACTCTACTTGCTCATGGAAACAATCCAGTTCTAGCTTCATTTCTGCCCTGTAAATAAATACTCAAATATTTACAAGTACTAAGGAAAGGTTCTCAGATTTCTCACTAAAAGTTCCAAGGACTTAGCCACCACACAGAAAGCTTATTAGAAAAGGGAATTAATAGTCTGCTATTCTTTGATGGCTTCATGGATCCCAATATTCATAGCTGGGAGAGGTGGCATATACCTTTAATCCTAGCACTCATTATTCCAGCCCAGCCTAGGCTACACAGTGAGACTTTGTCTCAAAAACAAAACCAAATAATAACAAAGAAACAACACAAAGTCAAAACAAAATTTTGTACCAGAGAATACACTGGCATTTCTTAATCTGGTCCTGCACAAGGATGAATGAATATAATCAGAGATTCCCTGGGCAATTCTGCCAGCACCTGACTAATACAGATGTAATACTAGTACTAATATTCACAGCCAACCATCTGACTGAGCCTGGGGATCCCAATGGAAGAGCTAGGGGAAAGAGCTGAAGGGGAATGCAGCCCCATAGGAAGAACACTATCAACTAATCAGACCCTCCTACCCCCAGATCTCCCAGAAACTAAACCACCAACCAAAAAAGTGTACATGAAGGGATCCATAGCTCTAGCTACATATGTAGCAGAGAATTGCCGCATCTGGTATCAATGGGAGGGGAGGCCTTTGGTCCTGTGGAGTCTTGATGCTCCAGTGTAGGGGAATGCTAGAGAGTTGAGGTGGGAATGGGTGATTGGGTGGTGGAGCACCATCTTAGAGGGGAAGGGGAGGGGGAGAGGGAGAGAGGAGGGGGGAGATGGAAAGAGGAGAGATGGAATGGGGGTTGTGGAGGGGAAACTGGGAAGAGGGATCACATTTGAATTGTAAATGAATAAAATGATTAATAAAAATTAAACAAGAAAGCAAACACAAAAAACAAGCAAGGAAGAGGAAGAAGAGGAGGAGGAGGAGGAGGAGGAGGAGGAGGAGGAAGAGGAGGAGATGGAGCTCCTGGGCTGTATCTCATCAAGTAACAGAGATTCCCCTCTCTCTCCTTTTGATAATTTATGATTTTTAATAGTGAGGACATGTTCATGACCTTTGATCATCATATTCAAAAGTGTTTCATTGGTGTTCTAAACAATAGTATGGTAATATAATTACATTTAAAATTCCATGTCCACTCTGGGCTTTGATAATGAAAACCACTTAGGATTTTGTTATGCATTTCATCTTTCAGATGCAACCTCATGAATTCTTCTATGTAGCTAAAGAAATCAAACAAAACTTATTTCTAGTTTAATGAAAATCCCTTTGGGGAACAAAAGATGGTTACTCCAAGACTGATTCTATTTAAACTTTGATTTTTCACATCTCTGAGCCTTGATTTTCTTAATTATAAATAATGAGGTTGTTGGAATACACAATTTCCAAGGAATCCTTAAATTCTGTAATTATGTCAGGTTT
This sequence comes from Mus minutoides, assembly GCA_902729485.2. NCBI lineage: Eukaryota > Metazoa > Chordata > Mammalia > Rodentia > Muridae > Mus > Mus minutoides. The sequence continues at coordinate 104,270 of LR753838.1, forward strand.
GGTATACTCTGGGGAATATAAATGTTTGCATTCCTTAAAATACTATCTCTCACTTTTATTAATTCTCTCCTCTGAAAGTAAAAAAGAAGTCTCCAGGAACAACTTAGCATAAGTTATTTCTTCTCAGTAATCAGCTATTGTTGGCTAATAGGTCAATGTTGATTAATAATATATAAGCAATATAATGACTCAGTTTTAAAAAAATTAATTGCAGCCCTTTTATTGAAAAGTGTGTTCTCCCCCATAAAACAATGCAGATGAAATGCAAACCAGTACCCATTTTCCTCCACAGAGTGCATGGAGATGGACACTCAGTGAGCGTCGGAAGATAAATGATCTGGACCATCACTCTGTGAACAATCGCAAGGACCTGGAGGTTGCTCTGACTCACACTAGTCTGTGGGAACAGGCTGACTTTCAAAGGTTCCAGCTATGGCAACCACTGTACATTCATTCATTGTTTACTGAGAGCCTGGGGATGTCAGTCACTGAGCTAAGTGTGGAGGTTACAAGGTTAGTATGACGGAGCTCTGCCCTTAAGAAGCACACCAATACCAAACACAGTGTGATTAATCTACAGAAGGAAGGCACATAGTGTTCCATCTTATATGGGGAGATGGTTACCCAGGAGAACTGCTGCCCATGTATAATGCTGAAAATGATTAGGAACTAGCTTGGAAAAGGTAAAAGGAAGAAGGGAGAGGCATCCTTCCAGGCAAAACTACCAGGTCAGGGATCGATTGGAGGGAAGAGTGCTTTCTTGTAGCACTGAAGTTTACTGAGCCTTGTGCTTCTAAAAACAACGTTTTCATCAATTCTTTTGGTCTCTTGTTTTTCCCATGAGACTCAGTAGAACTCACAGAACCTTCTTGTGGGTACTTATCACCAAGTCAGATGCTCCAGATTCCCACATTTGCTTCACAAATAGCTGAACTTATACCCAGTGGTCAGTCTGTCCAAAATTTTTACTATTGTGACCCAAGCTTTAGTTACACCATATTTCTTCCAGGCCTCTGGATTTTTATGTCTTCAGCTCAGATTAGCAATAGTCCAACAGGACACAAGATTCTTTAATCCATTGTCTAGTCAAGTTGCTCTTACTGGTTTAATTCTACTTTCTGACACTCAGCTTTTTCTAGCCTTGTTACTTTCCCATCTGCTGATATTTTAGATATGTACGACTCTGGGTTCCTTCTTTTGCAGTAGTCTCTTTCTTTCCTTTTGCAACAGTCCCTTTGATCAGTCTAAGACCTAAGTTTGGATTTGATTTTTATTTGGAGAAATAATGCAAGAGCATACTCATGGTTTATTTGGTGAGTTACAAGCACAGAAGAGATTCTCATAACAAACTGCTTTTTAATTATAATGACAGACCATCTTGTTTCAAGCAAAATTTTGAAATAAATATATTGTCACTCAACTTTCCTATACATCCACCTCCAAAATAACAAGAAATCAAAGGAGAAACACCAACTTTATTATTAATTAAATGGGGTTCAAACTTGCAGTAAAACATTAAAGATGAATAGCAAAAAACAATAACACATGCGATATAGCTGATCAGAGAGTGCATAGCTAACTAGGTGGGCCATGGGGTGCCATAGATATATGCACAGGTAAAAAATTCCTGAACAGAATACCAATGGCTTGTGCTATAAGATAAGGAATCAAAAAATTGGACCTCATAGAATTGCAAAGCATCTGTAAGGCAAAGGACACTGTCAATAAGAAAAAAAGGCAACCAACAGATTAGGAAAAGATCTTTACCAATCCTAAATCCTATAGGGGCCTAATATCCAATATATACAAAGAACTCAAGAAGTTAGACTCCAGAAAACCAAATAACCCTATTAAAAATGGGGTACAGAGCTAAACAAAGAATTCTCAATTGAGGAATACCGAATGGCTAAGAACTACCTAAAAAAAAAAATGTTCAACATCCTTAGTTATCAGGGAAATGCAAATTAAAACAACTCTTGAGATTCCACCTCACACCAGTCAGAATGGCTAAGATCAAAAACTCAGGTGACAGCAGATGCTGGTGAGGATGTGGAGAAAGAGGAATACTCCTCCATTGCTGATGGGATTGTAAGCTGGTACAACCACTCTGAAAATCAGTTTGGCGAATACTCAGAAAATTGAACATAGTTCTACTGGCAGATCCAGCAATACCACTCCTGGGCATATACCCAGAAGATGTTCCAACTTAGAATAAGGACACATGCTCCACTATGTTCATAGAAGCCTTATTTATAGTAGTCAGAAGCTGGAAAGAACCCAGGTGTCTCTTAACAGAGGAATGGATACAGAAAATGTTGTACATTTACACAATGGAATACTATGCAGCTATTAAAAACAATGAATTTATGAAATCCTTAGACAAATGGATGGATATGGAGGATATTATCCTGAGTGAGATAACCCAATCACAAAAGAACACACATGATATGTACTCACTGATAAGTAGATATTTGCTCAGACGCACAGAATATCCAAGATACAATTTGCAAAACAAATGAAACTCAAGAAGAAGGAAGACCAAAGTGTGGATACTTTGATCCTTCTTAGAAGGAGGAACAAAATACCCATGGAAGGAGTTACAGAGACAAAGTTCTGAGCAGAGACTGAAGGACTGACCACCCAGAGACTGCCCCACCTGGGTATCCATCTCATAAACAACCACCAAACCCAGACACTATTGTGGATGCCAAGAAGATCTTGCTGACAGGAGCCTGATAATCTGTCTCCTGAGAGGTTCTGCCATTGTCTGGCAAATAAAGAAGTGGATGCTCACATCCATCCATTGGACGAAGCTCAGGGTCTCTAATGGAGGACCTAGAGAAAGGACCTAAGGAGCTGAAGAGGTTTGCAGCTCCATAGGAGGTACAACAATATGAACTAACCAGTACCCCTAGAGCTCCCTGGGACTAAACCACCAACCAAAGAAAACACATGGTGGGACTCATGGCTCTAGCTGCGTATGTAGCAGAGAATTGTATAAATGTATCAAATTTTCATTATTCATTCTTGGGACATCTAGGTTGTTTCCAGTTTCTGGCTATTATCAATAAATAATGTTCCTATGGACATAGTTGAAAAAATGTCCTTGTAGCAGGATAGAGAGTCCTTTGGGCCCAGGAGTAGTATAGCTGGGTCTTGAGGTAGAAAACTGGTAGATTCCCAATTTTTAAAGAAACTACTATATCAGAATAACAAAGAGGAACTGAAAGTGATGAGAATGTTGCTACTAGCTATGAGGGTCATGCTAATTAAAATGAACACAAAACTACTATACATGTATTCAAATGGCTATTTTTTTTTAAGTAATGACTGTAAATCATCACCACACAGAAAGCAAAATCAAGATTTGGGGTCCTACAGAGTTGAGACTGACATTGTAGCACAAAACTAGAACCTTCAGAGAGGGCAATAGTGAAGTTAAAGAATGGTATAAAAATGAAGTCATATTTACTAGATGTGAAGATTTGGATACGGTTTCTTTGCTGAAAGCTTGGTTTACAGTAGGGTGGTATTGAGATGGCAGAACCCTGGAGAAAGAATGTAATAGAAGGTGTTAATTGGGTGCCAGCCACCCTTAAAAGGAATTAGTATAGTTCCTGGGGACCCTAGTGGGCTCCCTAAGAATAAGCTGTCATAAAAAGAGAAAATCTGGTTCTGGGTCTTCTTCCATCTCCTCTCACAACATGACCACTTCCATTCTTTTCCATCACTAGAAGCCAAGCAGAAGCTACCCAACCTGAGATGTTCTTCCTCCCAAACTGGAAGCTAATGAAAACCTTTACTTGTGAAGTTCATTTATTTATTTATGAACTTCCTATCCTTAAGTATTTTTCTAGTAATAAATGCATAGTCTCCCAGGAAAGAGAATATCCTTAAGCAAAGCTCCTCAATAATCTCATTGCTCAAGGCTTAGAGAAGTCATGACGGAACACAACTGTAGGTGTGCACACAGTCAATGTACTGTGAGCCAAGGTGACATGACAGAGACAAACACCACATTTCAGTTTATAGTTTTATAGTGTCTAAAATCATGACCAAAATCCCACACCAAATAAACAGAAAATGACAAATTAAGAAATATTAAAATATCTGGAAATAGCTTATTGATATTCCATAAATGTAGCTCAACTATTTTAAGACTATCAACAGGATGGGGCAAAGGGGACTCCAAGGAATGTAGATTATATACAGTGCAGATAAGGAAAGAAAAAACCTTCAAAATAACATAAAAAAAAGAAAGTAAATAATTCATCAAACAAGAGGTCACACATTGTTTAAAAGACCATGCGTCCTTGTTACCAGATGGAATATCTTCTGGATATATGCCAAGTAGAGGTATTGCAGGATCTTCTGGTAATACTATGCCCAATTTTCTGAGGAACCGCCAGACTGATTTCCAGAGTGGTTGAACCAGCTTGCATTCCCACCAACAATGGAGGAGTGTTCCCCTTTCTCCACATCCACGCCAGCATCTGTTGTCACCTGAANAGCAGGGCTGGGAGGGGGGAGGATATAGGGAACTTTCTGGATAACACTTGAAATGTAAATGAAGAAAATATCTAATAAAAGTTGAAAAAAAAAAAAAAGACCATGCATATGCTGTTCATGATCCTAAATAAATATGTCCTTTAAGAAGTATGAAAATGAACAAAAAAGCTTTATGGGTTGGTAAAGAGACATATAAAATAGAATGACTGAAACAATATGGAAGAGATAAACTATACAAATACTAAAGAAAAATATCCCGATAGCTATATTAACAAAGCATCCGGGTAAAACCTTTTTTAGGGTAATATATCAGCATATCTATCATTATATATATATATGTAATAAAGATGTCTAGCAAGTATGTATATCTATGTCCTATCTCTCTATAATGATGAAAGATTCAAATTACCAGAAGATATAAGTAATTATTAAATCTGAGCATATAAAATCAGTTTCATAGTCTTTAAATCTGATGATAAAAATGATAATTTCATATAAGTAATACATTTTAAATCTTCAATTATATATTATTAATTTCGAAAGGTCATCTTTCTCCCCAAGCATTTGCAGAATTTTTATGAAAGTTGACCCAGCATCAAGCTGCAAAAAACAAGTTAAAAAAATGTCAGAAAACTGATGTGCAACAAATGCTCTCTGATTACAGGGTAATTAAATTTAGAAGATGATGACAAACACTATATTTAGAAATTACAAACCAGACTTTCCATAATTTGCAGGCTAAATAAGATACTGTCAAAAATATGGAACTGAATTAGAATTAAATACTGTATTGCACAGAGAGACATTTATGATCTTAAATGTTCACACAGCAAAAGATGAAAGATCAACGAGTGAGTTTCATGTCTAAACCAGGATTCTATAAAAATAACAACTCCAAAAACTACCAAGAACTACAAAGAAGAAAAGGAGACAAAGACATGGTAAACACTGGAGTATGTTTAATGATACAGGAGCTGTAGAGGGCTCAACAAAGCCAAAAGGTGGTCTGAGATGACATTTATAATAGAAAAATATTATTTCATCTTAAGAACAAAAGAATCTTCAAATGACCAATATTAACAATGAAAAAGTGACCTAAACTCAGGCCCATCAAGTTAAAATACAAAGAATACCTTAAGCTATCATCATTTAAAACTTTAATGAAAATGACTTTTTTAGGGAAAAAATAGTGTATCAAAATAGCAGTTACCAAGATGGATGCTTCTGTGTTCTTCTAATACTTGGTGATTGCTTAATATGTACCATGAAATTCATCTTTTAGCCCACTTTTTGTAACCTCCCGCTAAATTTTATGGATAGAGAGAGGAGACACAGACAGGGATGAAACATGGCTCATTTGGAAGCTTTGAGACCAAATCTAGTGGGTTTATGGCGAGAAGGTTTGGATGTGAACTTGGTGAAGTGGGTATGTTGATTTACTTCTGCTCTTTCTGAATAGATAAGGTTTTTGTAGGCTCAGCAGGAACTGAGCTTCATTTAGTTAAGATTTTCTTTAGATAGTATTAAAATGGTCCTTTGTTACTATTGCTTCTGTTTGACTGGAACAACAACAACAACAAAAAACCCAATCAGTGAATTCAGTCCATCCTGAATAGGAACGAAAATAAGAGGGAGCATTTGCCCTTTCCATCTCACCTCTGCCTCTGTATCATAGAATCAGATCACCTGCCTGGGACAAGAGTGGTTCAAGCAGGGCAAGAGTTACAAAGAAGAGACACACTTAACTATAGTCATTTCAGATCTGGAAGATAACTGAGCTCCTTCTAAAATGATTAATTATTTCTAAGCCCTCGAGATGTTTAAACAACGAAGGACAGTCATTCATGGAGCTGTCTCTGATTGGCCCTGACTCCTAGACACTACTAGAACAATCTGAGTGAATAACTAATTGATAAATCCTAAATTAATTCAGGCCCTAGAACCTGAATGTCATTGTCCTATAACCTCCTAGGCTGTAATAATTTCCACACAAGTAGGCTTGTTTTTAACATCTATCTCTGCTGATTATAGCACTGGACTTATTGCATAAACATTAGTGAGAAGTGCTCGACTCCTCAAACATTATATGAGTAAAGTAGGGAATTGCTGTTGCAGTTTTTCTTTTTAAGTGCGTGTGTATGTGTGTGCGTGTGTGTGCAAGTTCATGTGGATACCTTATGTTCCTCATTAACCTTGTTTTTTATGAGTTGTTTGTTTGTTTGAGTCAGGGTCTGTCCTTTTCCTTGGCTCACCTGATTCAGCTAGGCTGGCTGGTGGTGGATCCAGAGATTCCTGCCTCTACTGTCCCACAACTGAGATTATAAGTGTACACCACTACATATGACTTCTTATGTGGATCCTGGGAATTGAACTTAGATCTTAAAGCAAACACTTTTTTTTTTTGAATGAGGTATCTTCCCAGCCTACTGTGTTTCAGTTTTCATGGAAAGATTTTTAATTTATTCCTTTCCTTTCCTTTCCTTGCCTTTTTCCTTTTTTTCTTTTTCCTTTTCCCCTTTTTCTCTTTTCTCTTTTCTCTTTTCTTTTCTTTGCTTTGCTTTCCTCTCCCCCCCCCATCTTTTTTTGCCATAGTGGCCTCAAACTTATTGTGCAGTGGAGACTGGTTTCGAATGCCTGATTTTCATTATTCCAAACCTGGAATCTGGGGTTACAGATTTATGCCATCACACCAGACTATGGAATAAATTCTATTAGAATTTATCATTGTTGTTATTATTCTCTTTATGAGTTTCATGGATTAGAGTACTGTCACTAACCAAGTATTTCTCAAAATCATTTTCTGTTTTGTGGATGGGTTACAAGGCAGGATGTTCTCCAATGAATTTGTTACAAAGTAGCCAGTTGGCATCCTAAACTGATACAGGAGCTGGAAACAACTACACAGTTGTTGGGAATCATTTGTGCACCTGGCTGCTCTTCCCCAGGACCTAGGTTTCATTCCCAGCACCTACATCAAGGTAACAGTAACTCCAATCCTAAAGGATTCTCCACTCTCTTCTGGCCTCTAGGGGCAGCATGCACATAGAGATTCACATAGATGCATGCAGATTAATACCCATCACATAAAATAAAACAATAAATTAGAAAAGTAAGGAAAGATTCTGACTTAGACATCAGCAATACTTGTTTTCTCCTCCAGGAAAGGTTTTGGTTGATGAACCCACAGCTTATAGCAGCCGTACACTTCAGATTCCGTTCCTATTAGTTGAATGTGTTGTACTGTTTTTGTTTTTTTTCCCCCTTGGCAGTTAAAGATGCAAGACTTAAACCATGGACTCTGTAAAGCAGCAATGAAGTAGATTTATTTGGGGGCATGAGGATCCAAGGTATTGTACCCATCATATGCTTAGCGGCTGCTTCTGGGATAGTACATGTCAAAACTTTACTAATAGCACTATATATAACCATTTAGCTAGAATGTTCTATTAATGTTAAGTGTGTTCACTTTATATGCTATATCTGTAGAACTTTCGATCTCCACCCATCAAAGAGGTTTGCACCCCCACCATCTTTAAAAAATTCCCAACCAGTTGCCAGTTGAGCAGGTGGCAACTCTATGGTTATCTAAAATGCCCTTTAGCTTCTAGAGTTATAAAAAATTCAGAGAAGTTGAGGAATTATTTTTATCCATGACTGAGATAATTCCAGGAAAATTTAAAACTATTTTTGTTCCTAAGGTTAAAAATGTAGTCTAGTTGTCCTACAAGAATCCCAAGCATATCACTTCATGGTTTCCTAAGAGCAGTGCTGGTAGATGGTAGATAACCTGATGGCTTTTGTGGCAATTTTGGCACATCCACGGCTTTCCTGTTTACAGTGGTGCCACACATAGCACACAGAGCACTAAATTAGGAAAGTGGTGTCCTGTCAGTGGCGTTCCTATTAATGGCAATGAATAAGTTATGAGTTCTAATAGGCACTGAAAAACTCATACACCAAAAGCAGATGCCTCTCATTCTTGAACAGTTTTCTCTCTGTGAACAATCACAGTGAAACTGTCCTCTGGAGGATATTTAGATGATCTTTAGCTGAGATGCCATGCTGTTTTATGTTTTGCTAAATGTCTAGTTCAGATAATGTTTTTGAGTTGCCAAATGGGCTTCATGTTTTTTGATATGGATTGCAGATAAAACTCACTGCTTCTGCCATGAACATCTCCTACATGCAGTTTTGTTCAAATAAGCCCGCCTCCATGAGGACCCAAGCAGACCTTGATGCTATAGCTCTTTTACTTGGCACCTTCCAGTTAACAATACAAACAGTGGTCTTCTTACCGTTCTCATCCTCATCTATATTTTCAGATCACTGTGACTATCAGAGATGATGATGTTATTTTAAGACTATTTGTTTCATTATCAAGTTTATCAAGAAAAACTCACATTTTACAGTTTTTTAAGATATAGTGATTTCATAACTAGATATTTAAATAGTTCTATTTTAATATTATCTACATTTATTTGAGTGTATGTGTGTGTGTGTGTGTGTGTGTGTGTGTGTGTGTGTGTGTGTGTATGTATGTACCATGGTGCACATGTAGGGATCAGAGAACAATTTGTGGGAGTCAGTTCTTTCCTTTCATAATATGGTTTTGGGGATAGAACCCAGGTCACTAACCTTGATGACAACTGACCTTACCTGTTAACCCAACTCACTAGCTCTAAATATTATTTTATAGTTACAGAGCAGTGGCAAATGCATTGCAGCCACTTAAAAAGCAGGAGAAAGCTCTCTCTCTCTCTCTCTCTCTCTCTCTCTCTCTCTCTCTCTCACACACACACACACACACACATATGTACAGGTATTTATCAGAATGATAGATCTCTAATGTAGAACTTAACCAAAATGCAACTCATTAATGGTACCTGCTGTTCTATTTTTTTTTTTTTGAGTTGAGTTGAGGAATTTTTATTCTGTTCTTCCAAACTGTAAGTCTAACAGCCATACTTGATGCCTTTTCTGTACCCTCTTTAAAATTCCCTTCCTGGTCTATCTCACTACACTGTTGGCTAATGTCCCTTGCTCCTGTCTCTTCATCAATCTGATTCCATCTATTGTTATGACCCCTACCTTTTAACATTTCAGATGCCTATGGAAAAATCTAGAATGTTATCTATTGGATAGGTACTGGATAACATCAGAGGATAAAGTCCAAATAGCCTTGCAACCCATCCAAGGTCTCTAGTGACACTTTCCCTCTCTGACCTTTATGCATTCCAGACCTACAAATAGATTTCACACTATGGAAACTGACCACTGGAAGACTGGATTCCTCTGCTGGAAGACTCTGGTTTTCTTACTGTCTCCTGCATACCACTAGCCCTAGCAAGTATGAAGGAGGATCCAGAGTTTGAGGACCATAGAAGCTTATATAATAATGGGGGCTCATTGTAAGAAAAAAAACACACAACCATGACTACAAAACTAGAACCAGAGCATAGCTGGGGATCCAGGTAAGTGAGGAAGCCTGGGCTCTCTACATGGGTGGTTTCCAGTCAGTTTGGTCCTGAATTATAATTAAGTGACTTATTTTAAGATTAATTTTATTTATTTGTAGCACTGCTCAGCCTCAAAAATTCACCATCTTTCTGCCTCTGATTTGGGGATTTCATGAGAATATTTCCTGGCTCAGCTTAATGACTCTCAGTGAACTACAGTTTATCAAGCCTTGCAGTCTGGAAGAGTGACTAGGATGGGTGTGTGCAATGAAGGTTTATTGAATTAAAGAAGGAAAAAAATTGTCTTTTTTTGGAGACAGCTTTTCTAACTTATATATAATTTTGATTTGTATTTTTCTGTTTATTTAGTGATTTGGAATACATTTTCAAATAGCCATTTCTTTTGTATATTTTTAGAAATGTTCATGCAGATCAGTTTTCTATTTTAAAATTGAATTATTTTTACTGTTGCATTATTTATACATTTTGAAAATCAGTTTCTTTTACGTGTGTACACATGGGGGTATATGTGCATGCAAATGTGTGCATGTGCCTGTGAATGCCAGAAGTTGTTGCTGACTGGCTCCTTCATAGCTCTCTATCTTTATCTATCTTTTTTTTTTTTTTAGTACCATAGTATAGTAGTGTAAATATAGTCTGTAAAGTTTGTGTATCTCAAAATAGCCAGAAGAAATTATTTGAACTGTTTCCAACATGAAACAAATATGTGAGCTGATGGTTATGCTAATTATTCTGACTTGAGCATTGCACATTGTATATCTCTATCAAAATATCACAATGTGACTCTTGGATATATATAACTCCATGCTAATTAACAAATTCAGAAAGAGGAATAGTCTTATTTGTTCCCAAGTTTGGTTCAAATGTGATCTTGCCTGCATAGCCTTCCTTAATTTCTCTAGACACGAACTTGCTGTTTCTTCCCTATTCGTAGTCTTTGCAGGAGCATTTATTATTAACCCTTTAATGCTGCATAGTAAATGTTTGTCTTAGCTTCTTGAAGACCAGCTGTTTTTAACCAGTTAGCCTCCATCAGAATTAGCTCTAAGAGTTTGTGATAAACCTTTTATTGCTAGACTGTACTCCTGGAGTTCTTGCTTATGTAAATCTGGACTGGGTACTGTGAATTTACTTTTCAAAACAAATTCACAGGTCAAGTAATATCCCATACACATATACTTGAAAAGATGAAAATAAGAATACTATACATTTTAAGTTACCATATTTTAACAAGTATTCTATTAATGTAGTAAACAATGTTCACTAAATTATTATATATCACTTTGCAAATAGTGATGTATAACCCTACTTTTAGATCATGGTTTAAAGGAAAATAGTCAGATTCTGACCTTTTCCCAAATGATATATGCCATAGCATGCTTAGAGAAACATATAGCAATAAATTTATCAGACTTTTTCTGTATACCAGAGGATATTATTTTGTATTACAACTAAAATAATGCTCAAAAATAAAAAGGGGAAACACCTATGAGACTGCATTTGATTAAAAATATTGTCCATAAGTTTTGTGTAACAAAATGTTTTATATAGCAAGCAAAATATCTAATATTAAATTTCATGGTGTTTAAGACCCACTAAGTGATATTGAGACCAATACTATTTTGAAAATCAATTGAAATGAAGCAGAAGTGAAGTAGGACTAACAAAAAATATTACATAAAACAAAAGGCTTTTTTAAATGTAGAGCAATACTATGCCTGTGTCTACAGAAATATATGCTATTTGCCTGAGGAGTTAGATAACTGCACCACAAAGGGAAGAAAGAAGACAAGGGAGAAATTAGAGTGCATTTGAAATATCATAGATCCAAGGCATTTTGTGGCAAGAGCACTTATTTTTGGAACTTTTTTATGAGTGTTTTATTGACATTCAAAACAAACCTTTGTATTTAATGAGTGCTACTGAATGAACTTGGATATAGATATTCATTTGTGAGACTCACCACAATCTATGCTATGTGTATGTGTGTGTATGTGTATGTGTGTGTGTATGTGTGTGTGTATGTGTGTATGTGTGTGTATGTGTATGTATGTGTATGTGTGTGTATGTGTGTGTGTGTATGTGTGTGTATGTGTGTGTGTGAGTGAGTGTGTTTATTTTTAACCTCCATAGTTTAGTTTTTCTCTTACCTTCTCTATTTTTCTTACTATAAGAGCACTGAGCTGAAAGTCTACCCTCTAAGTCAAATCTAAAGTACCTATTACAGTTTCAGTTATAGGCACTGTAGTGTAGTAAATCTCTCGGCCTTATTTATCTTCCATGGAAAACTTTGTGCCTAGACCAATCTGTCTACCTTTGCTTTCCCCTCAGTCCCTGGCAAACGCCATCTTACCTTGTTCCTTTGAGTTTCTTTACTTTGGATGTCTCCTCTTAGTGCTATCATGTAGTATTTCTTTTTCATCTGGCATAAAGTCTTCAAAAACTATCCATGTTGTCATAAATGACATGGTTTTCCTTCTTTTAAAAAGGCTAACTATCCCATTGTGACATGGCATTTGAATGCCACAAAAGCATGTGTAGAAACTTAATTTCCAGTGTTTGGAGGTGGGGCCTAAGGGGAAGTGCTTTGGTCATGATGGATCCACTCTTATGAATGTATTGATGTGAAGAATAAAGGCTTGAGGGTACAAATTCCATGTCTTGCTTCCTCTAGCCTTTCTTGCCTTCTTCCATCATGTAGCAAGAAGTTATAGACTAGATCCTGGGAGTCAATTCTGTTCTTTTTTATCTTCTAATTTACCTAGTCTATTTTTTTTTTTTTTAGGAAACTTTGTATTGTTTTCATAATGGCTAACCTATGTTTCCTTCACAAAGGTGCGTGAGGGCTACAATTTCTCCATAATCTTACTTATATATATGTATACTAGTTTTTAAACTAGTGTTAATCCAAACATATATGAGGGAAAATGTCATTGTATTTCCTAGATGATTAGAAGTGTTAAATATGATTAGAACTGTTAAATATCTTTTTAAAAAAAGATTTATTTATTATCATATGTAATTACACTGTAGCTGTTTTCAGACACACCAGAAGAGGGCATCAGATCTCATTATAGATGGTTTTGAGCCACCATGTGGTTGATGGGATTTGAACTCAGGACCTTCCGAAGAGCAGTCAGTACTTTTAACCACTGAGCCATCTCTCCAGCCCGAAGTGTTGAATATCTTAATACTATGCATTTGTATATATTCTTTGCAGAAAGTGTATTCATGTTTTTAACTCATTTATAAATCATTTGATCATTTGCTATTGAGTTGCCAGAGTTCTTTATATATAAACCTTTTA
>LR753838.1:117662-128412 GCA_902729485.2 Mus minutoides
CTTTTAATCAAATATCTAGGGCTAGCAAATATGTCCATAGGTTGCCTTTTCGCCCTGGTGACTGGGTTATTGGCTGTGCAGATGCTTTTGATTTTGTTGTTGTAACACTTGTTTGAAAAATACTTTTTTTTAAATTTGATTTTTAAGGAATTTTTATTAGATATTTTCTTTTTTTTTTTTTTTTTTTTTTTTTTTTTTTTTTTCTTTTCGAGACAGGGTTTCTCTGTATAGCCCTGGCTGTCCTGGAACTCACTTTGTAGACCAGGCTGGCCTTGAACTCAGAAATCCGCCTGTCTCTGCCTCCCAAGTGCTGGGATTAAAGGCATGCGCCACCACCCGGCTAGATATTTTCTTTATTTACATTTCAAATGCTATCCCCAAAGCCCCCTATACCTTCCCCCCTCCCTGCTCCCCAATCGACCCACTCCCGTTTCCTGGCCCTGGCACTCCCCTGTACTAGGGCATATGATCTTCACAATACCAAGGGCCTATACTTTTAAAGATTTATTTTATGTGTGAATGTGCTGCCTGCACATATTTATGTGATGAACCATATGTGTGTAGTTCCTGTGATTGTCATGTAGGTGTTGGGAACCAGACCCAAGTTCCTGCAAAAACATCCAATATCTTAATCACAGAGGAATTTCTCCAGCCCACAGGATAATTAGTTTAAAGAATTTTAATTTTAAAATAATTAGTCATAAATTGAAAATAATGAGAATATGATCCATGTATATTTTTTCCTTGTTTACTTTGGTAGTAAAGTGACTAAAGATAGTATACTATTATAGCCAGACTAGTTCATATTTCATATCTTTTAGTTCATTGATTATATCTGTATAATTATATGAAATCTTGCCATGTGAAGCTTTGGGTGATCACTATGGTCATCAGGAGAGGCACATGTTCTGAATTACTTAACATACTAGTAAACCTACTGTAATTTGAAAGCATAGTAAGTCAACAATAATGAGAGAACACGGATGCAGCTATAAGGGAATATTTACTTACTGTTAGTGGGAGTGCAAACCAGTCTAGCCATATTGGAAGTGAGTGTGGGGGTTTCTTTTAAAACTAACAATAGATCTTCTATATAACCATCTAGGCCCCTCCTGTGCATTTCTTCAAAGGATCCCAAGGCAATATATTACAGATACTTACACATCAATGTATGTTGCAGCACTAGCGTGACAGCTAAGTTATGGAACCAACCTAGATGCCCATTGACAGAGGAATAGATAGAAAAATTAATATACAGAGAATGGGATTTTTTTTCCTGCCACACAGTGGAGCAGTTAGGTCATTTGTAGGAAAATGGATATAACTGGAGTTACTGATATTAAACAAATTAAGACAACAACAGAAAGTTAAAACTTGTTCTTTCCTCTCATTTGCTACTCCTAGATTTTATTTAGATTCATAAAATCATAGGTACATTTACATAATGATTTGAAATGATATACGACATGAATAAAATAACCAATGGAAGAGATATGGGCCTAGAAAAAGAGTAGGAAAATATTGGGAAATATACTCAACATACAATATACATATGTGTGAAAGTGTTACAAACACTTATGTTAATATATAATTGTGCAAAATAATCTAACATAATTTTTTAACAATAAAGTAATGAGAGCTGCATTTAATATATTGAATATTTATATTTGCAAAACCCTGGTCACACAGTACAGTGTCCATTGTTTACCTTGTGTCTATGTAGAAAGCTGACAGTTGTAGCTCATGGCTACTGCTCAGACTCTTATGAGGATAAAATACCACTGCCAGCATGTGGTATTTTACTGAGAATATCCTCATAAATGAGAAGAAATTACTAGTCAGACCATATAGGTTAGTGACTGTCAATGTGTTACATCACCACGGGGTCCTGCCAGGTGGTTCCTCTATTTACATCATTTAGCACCTTAGACCATAATCTGTTATCTGTTTAATTTTTAGCTCATTTTTATAAAGAGAACTCACATGAATGTATCAATATGTGTCATTACTTGTATATAACCTTCTGAAAGTGGCTTCATCATTCAGAGTATGATTGTCCATATATTTGCAAATAGTCAACTTTTTGTTTCTTTTTTATTGTTAGATGACATTCCATGGAATGGATAGTCACAAGTGTTTAATGACTCAGTTGTTGAAGGGCATTGGGTTGTTTCCAGTTTGGGCTTATTACAGAACAAAGTTACTATGACCATCACTATATAGGACTTTTTGTAATGATTTGTTTGTCATCTGTATGTACCATTTAGTGAAATATAACTCATGTTAAAGGAGACAATATTTAAAATATAGATTTCTTTAAATTTATAAAATAACTTTTTGAAAAAAGGAAACCATCTCAAACTGTTCAGGGATAACATTCTCCTTTCAGAAAATGTAAAATCTTTTACATTTACTCTAAGTTATGGCCACACAGAAAATACCAACTACTTTCAAAAATTCATTTTCTCTTAGCTAAAAATAATATATACTTCTATATGTGGCATGGGAAATGGATGGGCTTAATTGGACATTCATTTAGTCTATAAGAAATTGCTCTTGTGTAAATTTGCAGACCACTGGCACTATCTCCAAGCTTGTAGTGGTTGTAGAGGATAAAACAGTCCAGGGGAGAAGTTAAAATGTAATTCTAGAAGCACAAACTAGGAGGACTGTCCCAAGGTCCCCAGAGGACTCTTCACACCACAGGTGCCCTAGCACACCCAGGATCTTAGGATCAATGGTGAGTGGAACACAACATCTGTTCCAAAACAACGGGGAGGGGCCTGTGCCAGCAGGAGCAGGGACACAGGAAACCCACCCGACCAGTGGCTGGGGTTCATTCTGGTCTGCACCAGCCCCAGGCCACCTTGGGCATGAACTCTGCAGCCAGTTGCAGGGTCCCCAGAGGACTCTCCAAGCCGCAGGCACCCTAGCACACCCAGGATCTTAGGATCACTGAGGAGAGTCGGCCTCCAGAGAGGGCTCTGACCCTGGGACTCAGGTGAGAGCACTATCTTATATCCCAGGTCTCTCATAAAGGAGAGCACTTGGGCCACAGAAACAACAGAGTTACTTGGACAGGCTACCTTCAGGCCTTCATCTTCAGCCAGGAGGCAGATCTGAGCACCAGACCTCTGTGCACCTTTCCTTCAAGAGGAGAGCTTGCCTGCAGAGAGTACTCTGATCACTGGGACACAGGAGAGAGTTGGACTCCCAGGAGTGCTGACAGAGGATAACAGAATCACAGCAGGAACAAGCTGCAGCCAGAGACAGCTAGAACATCTAACACCAGAGATTACCAGATGGTGAAAGGCAAACAAGAATCTTACTAACAGAAACCAAGGCCACTCAGCATCATCAGAACCCAGTACTTCTACCAGAACAAGTCCTGGATATTCCAACACACCCAGGGATGCAGGGAAGGTTCAATATATGGAAATTCATCAATGCAATCCACTATTTAAATTTAAAAAAACCCATGATCATCTAATTAGATGCTGAGAAAGCATTTGGCAAAATCCAACACACATTCATGAGAAAAGTCTTGGAAAGATCAGGGATTCAAGGCCCATATCTAAATGTAATAAAAACAATATACAGCAAACCAGTAGCAAACATCAAACTAAATAGAGAGACACTTGAAGCAATCCCACTAAAATTAGGGACTAGACAAGGCTGCCCACTCTCTCCCTACTTATTCAATGTAGTACTTGAAGTCCTAGCCAGAGCAATTAAACAACAAAAGGAGATCAAGGGGGATACAAATTAAAAATGAAGAAGTCAAAACATCACTATTTGCAGATGATATGATAATAAATATAAGTGACCCCAAAAACTCCACTAGAGAACTCCTAAACCTGATAAACAACGTCAGTGAAGTAGGTGGGTATAAAATTAACTCAAACAAATCAGTGGCCTTTCTCTACACAAAGGATAAATAGGCTGAGAAAGAAATTAGGGAAACAACACCCTTCACAATAGTCACAAATAATATAAAATACCTTGGTGTGACTCTAACTAAGGAAGTGAAAGATCAGTATGATAAGAACTTCAAGTCTCTGAAGAAAGAAATCAAAGAAGATGTTAGAAGATGGAAAGATTTGCATTTCCCTGATGATTAAAGATGTTGAACATTTTTTCAGATACTTCTCAGCCATTCAGTATTCTTCACTTGAGAATTCTTTGTTTAGCTCTGTACCCCATTTTTAATGGGGTTATTTGAATTTCTGGAGTCCAGCTTCTTGAGATCTTTGTATATATTGGAAATTAGTACCCTATCAGATTTAGGATTGGTAAAAATCCTTTCCCAATCTGTTGGTGGCCTATTTGTCTTATTGACAGTGTCTTTTGCCTTACAGAAGCTTTGCAATTTTATGAGGTCCCATTTATCAGTTTGTGATCTTACAGTACAAGCTATTGCTGTTCTGTTTAGGAATTTTTCCCCTGTGCCCATATCTTCAAGGCTTTTCCCTACTTTCTCTTCTGTAATTTCAGTGACTCTGGTTTTAAGTGGAGGTCTTTGATCAACTTAGACTTGAGCATTGTACAAGGAGATAAGAATGGATCAATTCTCATTCTTCTACATGATAACTGACAGTTGTGCCAGCACCATTTATTGAAAATGCTGTCCTTTTTCCACTGGATGGTTTTAGCTCCCTTGTCAAAGATCAAGTGACCATAGGTGTGTGGGTTCATTTCTGGGTCTTCAATTCTATTCCATTGGTCTACCTGTCTGTTGCTGTACCAGTACCATGCAGTTTTTATCATAATTGCTCTGTAGGACAGCTTGAGGTCAGGCATGGTGATTCCCCTATAGGTTATTTTATTGTTGAGAAGAATTTTTGCTATCCTAGGTTTTTTTTATTATTTCAGATGAATTTGCAAATTGCTCTTTCTAACTCAGTGAAGAATTGAGTTGGAATTTTGATGGGGATTGCATTGAATATGTAGATTGCTTTTGGCAGGATATCCATTTTGACTATATTAATCCTGCCAATCCATGAGCATGGGAGATCTTTCCTACTTCTGAGATCTTCTTGGATTTCTTTCTTCAGAGACTTGAAGTTCTTATCATACAGATCTTTCACTTCCTTAGTTAGAGGCACACCAAGGTATTTTATATTATTTGTGACTATTGTGAAGGGTGTCGTTTCCCTAATTTTTTTCTCAGCCCATTTATCCTCTGTGTAGAGAAAGGCCATTGATTTGTTTGAGTTAATTTTATATCCAGCTACTGCACTGAAGCTGTTTATTAGGTTTAGGAGTTCTCTGGTGGAATTTTTAGGGTCACTTATATATACTATCATATCATCTGCAGTGATGTTTTGACTTCTTCCTTTCCAATTTCCATCCCCCTTGATCTTTTTTTGTTGTTGAATGGCTCTGGCTAGGACTTCAAGTACTATATTGAATAGGTAGGAAAAAAGTGGACAGCCTTGTCTAGTCATTGATTTTAGTGGGATTGCTTCAAGTTTCTCTATATTTAGTTTGATGTTGGCTACTGATTTGCTGTAGATTGCTTTCATTATGTTTAGGTAAGGGCCTTGGATTCCTGATCTTTCCATGACTTTTATCATGAATGTGTGTTGGATTTTGTCAAATGGTTTCTCAGCATCTAGGGAGATGATCATGTGGTATTTGTCTTTGAGTTTGTTTATATAGTGAATTATGTTGATGGATTTCCGTATATTAAGCCATCCCTGAATCCCTGGGATGACACCTACTTGGTTATGATGGATGATCGTTTTTGATGTGTTCTTGGATTCCATTTGTGAGTATTTTATTGAGTATTTTTGCATCAATATTCATGAGAGAAATTGGTCTGAAGTTCTCTCTCTTTGTTGGATTTTTGTGTGGTTTAGGTATCAGAGTAATTGTGGCTTCATAGAATGAATTAGGTTTCTATTTTGTGGAATAGTTTGAGGAGAGTTGGAATTAGGTCTCCACCTCACTCCAGTCAGAATGGCTAAGAACAAAAACTCAGATGACAGCAGATTCTGGTGAGGATGTGGAGAAAGAGGAAGACTCCTCCATTGCTGGTGGGATTGCAAGCTGGTAAACCACTTTGGAAATCAGTCTCGAGGATTCTCAGAAAATTGGACATAGTACTACCAGAGGATCCAGCAATAACTCTTCTGGGCATATACCCAAAATATGTTCCAACTGGTAATAAGAACATATGTTCCACTATGTTCATAGCAGCCTTATTTATAATAATCAGAAGCTCGAAAGAACCCAGATGTCCTTCAACAGAGGAATGGATACAGAAAATGTGGTACATTTACACAATGGAGTACAATTCAGCTATTAAAAACAATGAATTTATGAAATTCTTGGGCAAATGGATGTATCTGGAGGATATAATCCTTAGTGAGGTAACCCAATCACAAAAGAAGTCACTTGATATGCACTCACTGATAAGTGGATATTAGCCCAGAAACTTAGAATACAATTTGCAAAACACAAGAAAATCAAGAAGAACGAAGACCAATGTGTGGATACATCATTCCTTCTTAGAATAGAGAAGAAAACACCCATGAAAGGAGTTACAGATAGAAAGTTTGGAGCTAAGATGAAAGGATGGACCATCAAGAGAGTACCCCACCGGTGATCCATCCCATAATCAGCCACCAAACCGAGACTCTATTGCATATGCCAGCAAGATTTTGCTGAAAGGACCCTGATAATAGCTATCTCTTGTGAGGCTATGCCAGTGCCTGGCAAATACAGAAGGGGATGCTCATAGTTATCTATAGGTTGGAACACAGGGCCCCAAATGGAGGAGCTAGAGAAATTACCCAAGGAGCTGAAGGGGTCTACAACCCTTTAGGTGGAATATGGCCGAGTAGGCCATCATTGGGAAGAGAGGCCTCTTGATCTTACAAACTTTATATGCCCCAGTACAGGGGAACACCAGGGCCAAGATGTGTGAGTGGGTGGATATGGGAGCAGAATGGGGGAGGGTATAGGGAACTTCGGGATAGCATTTGAAATGTAAATAAAGAAAATATTTAATAAAAAAATACATCTTTGAAAAAAAAAAAGAAGAAGAAGAAGATGGAAAGTTCTCCCATGCTCATGGATTGGCAGGATTAATATAGTAAAAATGGCTATCCTTCCAAAAGCAATCTACAGATTCAATGCAATCCCCATCAAAATTCCAACTCAATTCTTCACTGAGTTAGAAAGGACAATTTGCAAATTCATCTGGAATAATTAAAAACCGAGGCTAGCAAAAACTATTCTCAACAATAAAAGAACCTCTGGGGGAATCAGCCTGACATTAAGCTGTACTACAGAGGAACTGTGATAAAACCTGCATGATACTGGTACAATGACAGACAGGTTGATAAATAGAATTGAATTGAAGCTCCAGAAATGAACCCACACACCTATGGTCATGGGATCTTTGATAAGGGAGCTAAAACCATCCAGTAGAAAAATGACAGCATCTTCAACAAATGGTGCTGGCTGAACTGGCAGTTAACATGTGGAAGAATATGAATTGATCTATTCTTATGTCTTTGTTCAAAGCTCAAGTATAAGTGGATCAAGGAACTCCACATAAAACAGAGACACTGAAACTTATAGAGGAGAACGTGGGGAAAAGTTTCAAAGATATGTGTACAAGGGAAAAATTCCTGAACAGAATAGCAATGGCTGGTGTTATAAGATCAAGAATCGACAAATGGGACCTCATAAAACTGCAAAGCTTCTGTAAGGCAAAAGACACTGTCATGAAGACAAAAAGGCCAACAACAGATTGAAAAAGGATCTTTACCAATCCTAAATATGACAGGAGACTAATATCCAATATATACAAAGAACTCAAGAAGCTAGACTCCAGAAAATCAAGTAACCCCATTAAAAATGGGGTACAGAGCTAAACAAAGAATTTTCAACTGAAGAATGCCATGGCTGAGAAGCACCTGAAAAAATGTTCAACATCTTTAATCATCAGGGAAATGCAAATCAAAACAACCCTGAGATTCTGCCTCACACCAGTCAGAATGCCTAAGAACAAAAACTTAGCTGACAGCAGATGCTGGAGAGGATGTGGAGAAGGAAGAACACACTTCCATTGCTGGTGAGATTGTAAGCTGGTACAACCACTCTGGAAATCAGTTTGGCGAATCCTCAGAACATTGGACATAGTTATACTGGATGTTCCAGAAATACCACTCAGAATATACCCAGAAGATGTTCTAAGTTGTAATAAGGACACATGCTCCACTATGTTCATAGCAGCCTTATTTATAATAGTCAGAAGGTGTAAAGAACCCAGATGTCTCCCAACAGAGGAATGGATACAGAAAATATGCTATATTTATACAATGGAATACTATGCAGCTAATAAAGTCAATGAATTTATGAAATTCTTATACAAATAGATGGATCTGAAGTATATTATCCTGAGTGAGGTAACCCAATCACACAAGAACACACATGAAATGTCCTTACTGATAAGTGGATATTAGCCCAGTAGTTCAGCGTACCCAAGATACAATTTGCAAAACACATGAAATTCAAGATGAAGGATTACCAAAGTGTGGATACTTCATTCCTTCTTAGAATAGAGAACAAAATAGCCATGAAAAGACTTACAGAGACAAAGTTCTGAGCAGAGACTGAAGGACTGACCACCCAGAGACTGCCCCACCTGGGGATCCATCCCTTAAACAACCACCAAACTCAGACACTATTGTGGATACCAACAAGAGCATGCTGACAGGAGCCTGATATAGCTGTCTCCTGAGAGGCTTTGCCAGTGCTTGGCAAATACAGAAGTGGATGCTAACAGTCATCTATTGCATGGAACACAGGGTCCCTAATGAAGGAGCTAGAGAAAGTATCCAAGGAGCTAAAGGGGTCTGCAACCCTACAGGAGGAACAACAATATGAACTAATGAGTGCCCCCCAGAGCTTGTGTCTCTAGTTGGATATGTAGCAGAGGATGGCTTAGTAGACCATCAATGGGAGGAGAGGCCCTTGGTCTTGTGGACATTATAGGCCCCAGTACAGGGGAATGCCAGGGCCAGGAAGCAGGAGTGTTTGGGTTGGGGAGCAGGGCAGGGGGTTGGTATTGGGGACTTTTGGGATAGCATTTGAAATGTAAATGAAGAAAATATCTAATAAAAAAGGATGTATTTCTAACCATGTGATGCCATAAGACTGTTGCTTCAAAAATCAGATTTTCCCTTTCTTATCTATATACTTATCTGTAACCGGTAAACACAGGGATTTTTGATGTTTAGATTTTAAATATATATTTAAGATACCTATACTCTATCAGGTCTATACTGGTAAAGGTTTTCCTCATTCTCTAGCTGTCTCTTCACTTGAATGATGGTACCCTATGTTTTACAGCAGCTTTTGAATTTCATTTGGTCACATTTGTTCAACATCCTTGATCATCAGGGAAATGCAATAATTTGTAAATATTTAATTTGTATTTATATTTGATTTTTACATTTATATTTGTTAATTACCAATATACCATTAGGTAGGATGCTTGCAAACTGATTTCATCTTGGTTTAATAGGAGAAAGTAACTGAGGAACTTCACACCTTACTGGCAGTGGTTGGACTATTATTTACTTTAAGATGGGTTATAATTTCAGATATACAAATACAAAAATTTGTAAATAATTTGTAAATTATTGGTTTCTATATCTTTGGTTACTAAGACAGGCTTAGAGGTGTAGAATTGAAGAACACAGAATACCTATACAAGTAAAGAGAAATTTATAAATGGAGCCAAAGTCATAATGTTTCTTGCTGAGGCTTGGGCAAACGTTGGAGATAATATCATGACTGTTTACTTAGTGGAAGTTTTGTCTATGGCCAAGGGCCTCAGATATCATGGGGAAAGAAAAATAACTCCTCTCATGGTTTTTAACAGGATATATTTTTCACCCGATATATTAGTGTAATTGGGCTAACACAACTCAATGAAAAACATATATTGATATTTTTAAGTAAATTTTAAGAAAATGAATTTAAAGAACAATGAAATCCCCGAAGAGCAGGTATGGTTCTTTAGTTCTACTTCAGGTTTATGAATAAAGGTGATCATTTGTAGAATTACAGTTTTTATTTGAACTAATATAACTGTGAGATTTTTACTTTTATACTTGTTAATTACCAATATACCATTAGGTAGGATGCTTGCAAACTGATTCCATCTTGGTTTAGTGAGGAGGAAGTAACTGAGGAATTTCACATCTTACTGGCAGTGGTTGGGCTATTATTTACTTTAAGATGGATTATGCTTCCCCTTCCGGTCTGGTCCTGTGCGCCTGCACCAGCCCAGGGCTTGGGCGCCGGCTCTCTGCACTCTCCGCGGGACCCCCCAGCCTGTCTTGGGACCACAGGTCTCCTTGGTTAGAGATGGCAGGAGGTAAGCTTAAGAACAGAAGCAACAGAATCCAAGGGTACTTGGCATCACCAGATCCAAACTCACCCACCTCATCAAGTCCTAGATACAACAGCACACCAGAAAAACAGGACATGGATATAAAGTCACTTGTCATGATGATGATGGAGGACTACAAGAAGGAAATACAGGAAAACGCAGATAAACAAGTAGAAGCATTTAAAGAGGAAAAACTTAGAGAGGTACAGGAAAACACAGATAAACAACTAGAAGCATTTAAAGAGGAAATACTGAGAGAGTTACAGGAAAACAATACCAAACAGGTGATGGAATGGAACAAAACCATCCAGGACCTAAAAATGGAAGTAGAAACAA
>LR750060.1:0-105312 GCA_902729485.2 Mus minutoides
CTGTCCTCCAGCAGTGTTCTGTGACCTAATATCCTCAGAAGAATTTCAGATATTAGTTTAAATTTTGTAAATCCTTTGAAGATGTGCAATAAACAATTTCCCATAGATCTGCTTAATTTTTGTCCATTTTACCCAAAGCAAAGAGACTTTAAAAAGCTTCCAATTGCTCAGACAGTGGAGGTGTTTGAAGACATAGTGACCCAGTTTGGAATTTTGGTTTTGGAATTTACAGTTTAATTTTTACACTTTGTACCCCAATCTTAAATAGTATCTACCTGTCATGAAAATTAAATTTTAATCAAGATTTAGCTAATATTTATAATGTGCCTGCCTGCTAGCCACTCTTCTTTAATATACTTGGTAAATATGATTTCTCTACAATAAATAAAGACTATGTTAATTGCACATAGTGTTAATTTGACACAGTGATGGTTTTATTTTTAGCTTACCATAGAGGGGGAATTAGCACTTAGAATTTCAGCTCAACAGAGTGTCCTTCTTTTGGAAAATTCTCTACCTGTGTTCTGTCTATCACAATATCTTGCTTCCTGCCCTGGGAGAAATGTGTGGTTAACACATTGTCACACATTAGTCTTCTTAAGGTCCAACAGAGGGCCATTCTACAAATGAAGCCAGCACAGATAATAGAAGAGCCAGGGGAGGGAGAAAGGCTACCTCATCACTTCAGCCATGTGTAAGAACTTCTCCTGTTCATAAAGCAATACATAGTTGCCCTGTCTTTGCTTAACTGTATCTGGGTTAAACTTGTTATCACCTGCAACCATAGACTTTGGACATTGTTCTATGAGACTTTCCGTGTTTATAGTAGGTGTGGATCTTGGCTTCTGCCAAACTGACTTAAACTATATCTCTGCTTATACATTAACACATTCTCATTGTTTCGGAGAACTTACACTTAATGGGCTTATTGTGTGCCACTCGCCAGTGTATATTCTGGGAGAGATGTACTTCACTACCCCAGTGAAAAGCAGCACCTCACTGACTTCTTAGAAACTTCATGCTGTGTTTGATTGCACTGAGATCTGGTCTCTCATAAAAGATGTGTAGAGGAAAGTTTTGTCTTATTTCTGCTAACACTGCTAGGCTCTCCCCATCTAGAAAGCTCCGAGGAGGTGTTGAGAGGACCCAGGAATGAGTTACACATAGCTGTTACTGTTGGAGGTTTCTTTTTAAATTTACATGTGTTTTCAAAGCAGAAGTCTGTTGGATTCCAAGGTGTATTGTCCTCTCAGTAGTACAAGCCAAATCAAAGGGTCTGTCTTTCTAGAGGGTAATGCCACACCCATGAGGCCACACTCTTCCATGATGCCACTAGCTTCCCATGATGTAACACCTTTCCCATGATTCCACACTCTTCTCATGCCAGGAAGACTATAGAACCAAGTCAACAAAGTCCAGTAACAGAATTTTAATTGCCACCATGGCAGGCATTTGCGCTAAGCTTCTCTCATTGGTGACATTTACAATTTGATATGAGCAAACTCAGCTCCTACAATACACATTTTAGGAAATTAAGTGCTCCACAATGAACATTCATAATGTGAGAGTTTAAAGTTAACAGTGCTTAGGACTACTGAAATAAATCTTTCAGCTGGGAAACAGTCATAGACAAAACCTGAAAACAGTAAGTGTAGCTTACATTTAAATGTTGTGTTAACTGGGATGCAAATGCTAATTTTATGGTAAGCCATATAGAAGATATTTGAAACTTACAATTTCTTACTTCCAAATACTGTTTCCTCAACTCACTAATTCAGTTAAGGATATTTATAAACAAAATATGTATGTATAGAAAAAAAATGTAGTACGAGGAAAGAAGTGATGTATAAGCAAGACACTTGGGGAAGAAGGAAATAAAGTTCTCTCCTCCCCCCAGAGATGGCATTCCCTGGTACTGCTGGCAAGGGAGGGAGGGACCCAGGGGACAGAATAGTCCACGCTTGCCTACCTGCCCCATAGCATCCACCCTATGCTAATTGTGGTCAGAACCCTTGTTGGCATTGGCCATGGGAACAGCATCAAACTTTAATTGGATGTCTAACATATGTCAATCAGGGCAAAAATAAGAAAGCCGCACTTTTTAAGCATTTTAAATGTACAGCCAACGTGAGCTCTAAAGTCAGTGCTCGGGGGTTTTAGAATGATATAATTTATGATTTCATATAAACTGGCAAATGTATGATTTGTTAATCTGATACTTCATGTCTAACTTTATTGTGTTACTTAAAGCTCTGTCAGAATGTAACGTGTCCTAAGGGAGGTCAGCATGGGGAGGAGACTGCAGACACACTCTAGGAGGCTGAAGAATTCCATGGGCTGGGTTGTTATTTTCTTCATTTACATTTCAAATGCTATCCCCAAAAGTCCCCTATACTCTCCCCGTGCCCCGCTCCCCAACCCACCCATTCCTGCTTCCTGGCTCTGGCATTCCCTTGTACTGGGGCATATGATCTTTGCAAGACCAAGGGCCTCTCCTCCCACTGATGGCCAACTAGGCCATCCTCTGCTACATATGGAACTAGAGACTCAACTCTGGGGGTACTGGTTAGTTCATATTGTTGTTCCTCCTATAGGGTTGCAGACCCCCTTTAGCTCCTTGGTAGCTCTCTAGCTCCTTCATTGGGGGTCCTGTGTTCCATCCAATAGATGACTCTGAGCATCCACTTCTGTACTTGCCAGGCACTGGCAGATCCTCTCAGGAGATACTATATCAGGCTCCAGTCAGCAGGCTCTTGCTGGCATCTGCAATAGTGTCTGGGTTTGGTGGTGGTTTATGGGATGGATACCCAGGTGGGGCAGTCTCTGGATGGTCATTCCTTCAGTCTCGATCCGAACTTGGTATTTTGTTCTCCTAAGAAGGATTGAAATATCCACACTTTGGTCTTCTTTCTTCTTGAGTTTCTAACAGACTATTATTGATAGAGACATCCAAGTAGATTTTGTATTAGTAATGCATAATATGTTGTATGGTAGATTTTTTCATATTATTATTATTATTTTATTAATTAATTTATTTACTTTATATCTGGATTGTAGCTTCCCTTCCCTCCCCTCCTCCCAGTCCCTCTCTCTCACCTCACTTCCTGCGATCTTCTGGTCCTTCCTTCTCTCACCTTACCTCCCCACCATCCTCATGACTTCTCTTTCTCCTCAGAAAAGGCTCAGGAAAAGGGAGGCCTCCCATGGATATCGACCCACCTTGACATACCAAATTGCAGTCAATCTAGGTGCATCTTCTCCTAGTATGGCTAGACAAGGCAGCCCAGTTAGGGAAAGGGGATTAAAAGGCAGGTAAGGTCAGATACAGCTCCTGTTCCTGCTGTTAGGAGTACCACTTAAAGACCAAGGTGCACACCTGTACATATTTGCTGAGGGACTAGGTCCATCCCATGCATGCTCTCTATTTGGTGGTTTAGTCTCTATGGACCACTACAGCTCAGGTTTGTTGATTCTGTAGCTTTTCTTGTGGTGTCCTTGACCCCTCTGGCTTCTTCAATCCTTCCTCCCCTTCTTCCATAGGATTCTCCAAGCTCTGACTAATGTTTGGCTGTGGGTCTCTGCATCTGTTTCCATCAGTGGCTGGATCTCAGATGACAGTAATGCTGGCAGCCTTTCTGGAAGTATAGCAGAATAGCATTAATTGGTGTCAGGGGTTGGCTCTCCCTCATGGGTCTCAAGTTGGGCCAATCATTGGTTGGCCATTTCTTTGATTTCTGCTCCATCTTTATCCATGCACACCTTGTTGGCAGGAAAAATTGTGAGTCTTAAGGTTTTGTGGCTGGGTTGGTGTCCCAGTCCCTCCATTGGAAGTCTTTTCTGGTTACAGGAGATGGGTGTTTCAGGTTCCAGATCCTTCATTGCTAAACATCTTCGTTAGGGTCACCATCATAGATTCATGAGAGTTTTCATTGACCTAGGTTTCTCGCTCATCCCAGAGATGCCCCACCCCACTTCATCCATTCCAGTTCTCTCTCCCTGCATTCTTTCCCTCTGTCTTCTCTTATGGTAAAAGGCAAAATTTCCAAACTGTTTTGTCACTAAACTTTAAATAGAAGACCCAAACTTTTTATAACAATATGTGCTTTTAAATTAATTAATTTATAATGACTATTGAGTGGTATTCAAATTAATGCCTTTAGGATCAGCAAACTTGCTTTAAACTTCAGAGTGTAAAGACACAAGTTTGGGCAATTGTTTAGGCACACCGTTGTCTACCCTATGTTCTAATATAAATGTTGGTTATGGAACTCCCTGAGAACCAGCAAGTCCTAGTTATAGCTAGCCAACATATGCTGCCTGCTGTGCGGCTGTCTTTACAATGGAAGTTGTTTTGAAACTTTAGATTTATTCTGCTGTACTTTTTAAATTGGCATATTAAATCTAAGCCAAGCATTCACTGGGATGAAAGTATATATTCACCACTGCATATATGAAACCTACTTAACCTCTAATGGAAAATTAAAACTACAGACTTTTCATAGAACTTAGTTATATATGTACATGAAGTTTGATATTAAAAGGTTATCGATTATTTTATGAGAACGTTTGTTCCTGACATAATGCAGTCGTAGCTGCTTTAACTTTGCATGTTTTTACCTTTGTGCCCTTTGTTTCTGTACTGTTGTCGTAGCTGCTTTAACTTTGCACGTTTTTACCTTTGAGCCCTTTGTTTCTGTACTGTTGGAGTCACCAATAGTTACACAATTGTGTGAGGGGGAAATACAAAAATAGCAGATATTAGTTATGGAATAGCAAAGAAAACAGAAAACTGCGCTGAATTTAATGCAGGAAATTAGTGAAATAGACTTTGGAGTGATAATGAGTGTAAAGTCAAGACTGAAATAAACATACAGTAATTTTCTGGTGACTTATGGAAAGAAGGGTCCTATGTGACTGGGATCTTTGAAGAGGGTTGCTGTCTCCAGGGAGGGGCCTCTGGGACTTGGGACAGCCATCAGCGGAGCTGGAATTTTGGCCCTCAAGGTTAGGACATCTGTAAGCTCTGCTGATATCTCCATGGGAATGACAGAGGAGTAAGGAGAAGAAATAAAAACTGGAACCAACTGCTTCTAGAACTGGAGCAGTGAGGAGCAGTGGGGAGCAGTGGGGAGCAGTGGGGAGCAGTGGGGAGCACTACAAAGCAGCAAGGAACAGTGAGGAATCCTGAGGGGCAGTGAGGAGCAGTGGGGGGCAGTGGAGGGCAGTGAGGGGCAGAAGGGGCGGTTGGGGGCAGTGAGGGGCAGTGGGGAGCAATGAGGAGCAGTGGGGGACAGTGAAGGGCAGTGGGGGGGCAGTGGGAAGCAGAGGCAGGTGGCTGGTGCAGCAGAGATGGGGACAGTGACCAAATTGCTCTGTCCCTTAGTGAAAATTTCATTTAATCTCTAGCCATCTTCCTGGGAGAATCTAACAGGTGCATGTGGCCAAGGGATAAATTTGTGAGCCTCAGCCTTTGTATCACCACTCTTAATGAGGAGGGGAAGCTGAGAGACCACAGCTTAATAACAGACCCATACTTGTTGACTATGTTTTAATAACATCTATGTTTTTCATTGCTCTAAGATAAACATTTAGTTTATGCTAACTTGTAGTTCTTATTTCTTTGGAGACTAAAGTACTAATCATATTAAACAATGATGTGAACTTTCTTAAAAAATTGTAAAATTTGTAGTTTGAATAAAAACATTTTAAAGTCTATAAAAATGTGACTGTTTCAAAATAGGCATGATATATGGAAATTCAAATGAGTTAATGTTTCTAAGGAAAAACCTAATTTACATATATTTAACAAACTTAAGATGCACAGATTATTACTTATTTTTTAGTTAACATACTGAATTGTGGGTATAGTTACAGCTCTGGTGTATGTGGGTATGTATGTTGTTCATATTCACCCCAGTTCCCCGTCTCTGGACATCTCTGCTGGTCCTCGTTCTTCCCCTTCATGAAGAGAACAAATTACTTAAAAGCTAGTTTGTCATAGGTTCGTAAATACTATTTTTAAATGCCTTATGTACACTCTATAGTCTTGTTTATGCTGTTTGGAGGGAATGGTGGATAGCCCTTACACTAGTCCCTGTATTTTGTATTGAGGATACAGCTACCAGCCCCTGCTGTGGGGACCAGATAGTGAGCAGGTGGGGCCTTAGGCCTACAGCCAGTGCAGATCTGCACTGAGAACAATAGACTGCTAAAGGAACAGAAGGCTCAGGGCAGGGCCTAAGGCAGCATTGGCTAAAATAGGTAAAAGACTGAGGAATTCTGGGAGGTGCCTGGGAACCAGTTAGAGTAAAACCAGAAGGGACAATGAGGAGCTAACATATCAAGACAGCGTCTTACTGAAAATGGAAGCTCTGTGAGAAGACTCATTGGCTGATGTGTACCATCCAGACAGCCTGCCTGAACAGTGTTGGCACTCTACCTCTCCACCCCTAAGTTCAGTCATGTGCACACACGTGTGTCCATTTGTGTGCTCATGTGTATGTGTGATGGCTTTTTTTTTTTTCTTTTTAAGACAGGGTTCCTACTTTGGGGCTCATTCAATGTGGCAAGATTGAATGGCCACCTAGCTGCAGGAGTCTCGCCTGTCTGTTTCTGTGTCTCCAGTGCTGAGATCATGAATGTGTGCAGCTTCCTTGGCACTTTTGTGTGGGTTCTGGGGGTTGAACTCAGCTCCATGCGCTTGCGTGGCACCGACTTACCACCAACCACTAACCACCAACCACTTACCACTAACCACTAACCACTTACTTATGGCGAGCGGCCATACCCCCAACCCTTGCCTTCTCAGCTTTTGTTTGGTGTTGACCATGGCTCCCAGCAGCTTCTCTGTTCTCACCCTTACTGGCCTCACTGGGTTATGGAGCTGGGACTTCCCTCAGCTCTGGGAAACAAGGAGTTCTTCTCTCCTTCCCACATAGGACATCAGGAACTGCACCTGAATGGCCAGTGTGCCATTACTGCCCTCTCCCACAGGGCTCCTGGAGAGCTATTGAGCAGGGCTGCTATGGCCCACAGGGTAACCTAGGTGAAGTTGATAACAGCTCTGTAGGAGCTCTGTAGAAGGCAGGGAGCCAGAACGCACAGGTAGAAGTGGAGTGAGCCTAATAATCTTGTTTGCTTAGGGGAAGGGTGGGAGGAAGGTATGGAAGGGGATTGGGAGGGATGTGACCCCAAGCCCTGTGCACCTATGGAGCGAGCCTGATCCTGCGTGCTCTTTGGGCTCCTGGCACAATCACCACACTGCTGCTTTCCTCTGAGTTTGAGGACACGGGGACTCCCATGGCTCTTAGATCTACTCCTCTATGACCTGGGCTCTTCCCTGGTCATTACTTGCTTATTAAAAATTTCTTTTTATTGGTCCTGATTTTTTTTTTTATTTCTAGCTTAACTCCACCACTGTGTTTTCTATGCTAATGACTATATCAGATCTTTTGGGAATTTAGTAGGAAGGCGTGACTGCCTGGCAGGAAGCCTTGTGATGGAAGGTGTGTAACGATTGCCAAGAAGATGAGAGAAAGCTGAGATGACGCTGATGAATGACTGTGGCATTTATCACGAATGCGTGACACCGGTCCTGTAGTAGTAGGCATGCTCTTGGGGGAGTTGCATGCAAACCGAACCTGATGTGTTTATTTTCACAGTGCTGCGGCACATTTGAGTTTAGTGCATCTAGAAACTGAAAACCATCTGTACCCTGCTATTCCTGATGCACTCTGTTTATATGTCCTATGGACACCTTTTTGCAAGATTAATTAATTTACAGTACTTTTTCCTCTAAACCACAATGGGACATTCTTTGATTGTAAAGGAGCGTAGTTTAAGCTACACAGAACAGTACAGAGCATTGCAAGAAGCAGCTACACAACCCGTCCATGCAATATGAACTTCTTGTTTGCAATTATTTCCATGCCTTTTAAGACAGCTTTTAAAGAGGTTTTAAGAAATAGTGATGGATCGGTGTACTGGTTAAGACTGTGTGCTGCTCTTGTACAGGACCTGAGCTCAGTTTCTAGCACTCAGGTTGGAAAGCCTGCAACTGTATGTATGTCAGCTCATGTGAATCCAAAGCTCTCTTCTTGGCTCTGCGGGCACCTGCACTCAGTACACCCTGCCCTCTCCCATATGCACACAATTAAAAATAAAAACCTTTTAAAACGACAGAAAAAAATGCAAGTGCTTACTGTTCAGTTGCTGCCTTTTTTTTTAATCTTTATTTTCACAATAGCCCTGCACTGTAGAGCTGCTGTTGTCTGTACTCTGTAAAGAGTGGGGCAGAGGAAGGCTGAGTAGCTTTCACAGGGACCCAGGTATGCCATTCTGACCCTGTCACTTGAGAAAAGGCATTACCATATTTTATGATTATATGTCTCATTGTAGAATGAAAAGGATTATATAGTAAGTATAATTGTATAAAGTACTAGATAGAGGCTGGCATTGTGGTACAATGTCAAAAGTGTGATGTGTTAGCTCTACAGTTTTAAAACCTGCCAAAGCTTTGGACTTATTCTTCTCTATATAATGAATGCATCCAGACCATAGCCTCCTCTTTCCCCTCCCTCTATTCTTCCAGTTCCCTCTCACCTCCCCTCTCTCCTAGAACCACTCTTCTTTTCCCTTCAAAAAAGGAGCAGGCCTCTCAGCAGGATATATATATATATATATATATATATATATATATATATATATATATATATATATATATCCAAGGATGACCTTGAACTTCTGACCCCATGCTTCTGCCTCTTGATTGCTAAGATTAGAGGTATGTCCCAGAATTTCCAGTTTATGAACCCAAGACTTTGTGCATATTAGGCCAGCACTCTGCTACCCGAGCCACATCCCAGTTGTCTATAGTCTTTTAAAGTTTTCTGTTTACCCATTCAACATATGCAGGTGTTTTGTCTACATGCATGTCTGTCCCCCATATGTATGTATGCCTGATGTCTGAAGAGGCCGGAAGTGAGTGTCAAATGCTGTGGGATTGGGCTTACAGAGGATTATGAGCTGTTGTGTGGATGGTGGGAATCGAACCTTGGTCTTCTGGAAGAACAGCCAGTGTTCTTATCTGCTGAGCTGTCTCTCTAGCCTGCCAGTCTTTATATGTGTATCGACTCTATATTCCTCTTTCCTTCAGAGTGTGTAGGACATTTTATTTATTGTCATGCAGTCTTATTGAATTGCAGGTTTTCTGAAGGTAGGGCCATGTTGAGTTTGTTTCTGTATTCTATAGTCATAATGCAGGTGCTTATCGCAGACAAGGCTGTTTAGTTGATGCTTGTAGAGGGGATGTGGAGATGAGAGAGAGAGAGAGAGGAGAGAAAGAAAAGAGAAGGCAGGGAAGGAGAGACAAGAGAAGGAGGAACGGAAGGGCAAACGAGGGAAGAAGGAATCTTGTGGCAGTCAGTCGAGTTACTTAGACTGCGAGTTTTCAGTGGAGAAGGAGGTCCCGTGAGTGAAAGCAGAATTTTCTGGTTCTCTAGTCATTGGCAATTTTCATGTTGACCTTCTTGGCTCCAGGGTGAGAGTTCTCAGGCTACCTGCCTGGGGTGGATGTTCCGGTGGACTAAGCTTCCGGTCTTTAGTGGGATAATTCCGGATTCCCATCTCCGTGGCTGCAGAATCCGACACGTGATTTTAAACCCCTGGCGTCATTGTTTGTATGTTAACACTCACCTCCCTGTGAAAACCAAGTCCAATAATGTTTCTTATGCTGCTTTATAATGCTGGAATCCCTCCAGATGGGGAGAGGAAGCTGTCCCTGTTATCACCACATTGACCTGTGGAAATGTTCTCAGCCTGGCGTTCCTCCTGACCTGGGTGTGTCTGTATTGCTTATAATGAGCCCAAGTGGCAGCCATAGCTTATGCTTTATATAATTTAATTAGATTGGTTGGCAACGTGTACTTGGCTGACCTACCTTGGTGAGTACAGCATTTAGAATGGGAGAGCCCTCCTTTCTGCTTGAACCAAGGCCTGCTTTAGGATACAAGCTTCAGGGAACATGTGCTGTCACGAGCAGGTATTTTAGTGAGGTGACTGAGACCTCAGAAGTCCGATATCATGTCCAACGCTCTTAAACTATATGGCCAATCAGATGGCCGTCACAATGCTAAGCATGACATTTCCAGACTTCATGTTTTCTGCAGATCAAGAGATGATCTCTTGAAAATGTATGCGTATGACATGTCTCTTCATCCCAAAATATTTTTCAATGATATTCACCCTTGTACTGATACGCCTGTGGACCCAGATTTGTATTAATAATATCTACCTCTTTTTTCCTGATTCAGAATTATACATCTCAGTCAGTTTTGCACTGAGTGATCCAGAGTGGTCTTAGTGGCCAACCAGGGACCTTAGATTCTCACATTCCAGCTAAAACAAAGCAGGAGCTAAACTGTCGTGAGGAAACACCATGGTTTCTCCATTCGTGATTGTAAGTGTCGTGTGGACTCATAGGCAGAGATAACACAGAACCAATCCCAAAGAAAACAAATTGCAGAGTCTGCCACCCCCAGGATGCAGATTTCAACGCCAGAGATAGGGATCACCTGTCAGCCTCACAGTGGTGCCAAGTTAGTTTGTACTCTTTGAACAGATTGAGTGGATGGTATGTCTGATACAGAGAAAGGAAAAAGAGAAATGGTCTGTTTGGCTCCTATCCACACTCACAAGTCGCTCCAGTCAACTTTATGGAAAATATTGTGATCCTGAGCACAACAGAAAACTATGATTCACTAAGCAAGCAACTGAGAAGCAGGCCTGTGGCCTGGAGATTGCACGAGCTGCAGTTAGGGTATATCTTAAAACAGTGATGAGCCAGGAAGTCATCTTTATGGACAGCCACAGGCAGAGTGACAAATAGGCTTATCAGGGAGCCTTGTGATAACCCCTGCAGGGGTGATACTGGGAAAACAACGCTGTTCCCATTAGCATTTTAAAACGTGAAGTCTACTTTACATGCAGGAAACCTGCTCTTATTCATGTTTAGTTCGGTGAGCTTTAATGAACACCAGAGTCATAATAGCCAAAGTGAGGTCAGAAACAGCTCCATCACCCTCCAAAATTCTTTCACATCCCTTCTTGTTCATCTGCCCACTCCCCCAAACCACCTCTCTGTTTCCCGTCTAGCTTTTTCTTTTCTGTAACAGTGAACATGAAGTCACATAACATGTATCCTCTTTGGTTTGGCCTCTGTTGCCTGATGTACCTTAGGATCTTAGGATGGTCTGTGCTGTAGCACGTGTCAGTGCTTCCTTCCTCTGGAGTGTTTTTACCGCATGGACCTATCACAGCCTTTCGGTTCATCCATCAGACGGAGGCAGCTTCGGTAGTTTCTAGTTTAAGGCATTTCTGAGTAGTGTTCCAGATATTGCTGTGAGTGATTTGGTGAGCATATGCTTGCATTCACCTGTTTTCTAGTCAAGCTAGAGGTGAGATTGCTGGATAGTGCGGTGAGAATATAGTCATCTATTCTAAGAACTCCCCACAATTCCGCAAAGTGGGTTATTTGCCTCTCACCAGCAGTAGAAGACCTACTTGCTGGCTTCATCCTCAGCAACCCTGAGTGTTTTGTGTCCTTTTAACAGAGTCATGTGAATGGGTGAGTAGTGTCATCTCACCGTGACTATGACTTGTCTCTCTGCAGTGACTCGTGATACTGACTGTCTTTTGCCAGGCCGGATAGCCATCTATCCATTTTTGCTGTGGTTCTGTTTTTGAAATAGGGTCACTTACATAGCGCTGGCTGTCCTGTGCATACCAGGCTGGCCTTGAACTCGGAGAGATCTGCCAGCCTCTATATGCTGAGTCTGGGGATTAAAGGTGTGGGTCACCACATCTGACCTCAGTGTCATGGCCACAGTTAAAAACAAAAGCCCTTTTCTACAGCAGACATAATTGGGTTTCTAGAACAGCACGTGTACGTTTTGAAGCGAAGGGGAGAGGCTGAGGCTGCCTTGCTCAGATCTAAGGGAAGGTTGCTCTTTTCATTCATTTCCTCCATTTGTCTCTCCAGCCGCAGCCCTTACAGTGTAACTCACACGGTCCCCTGACATGTAACCCGCCTGCCTCCGTCTTCCTGGTTCTGTGAGACAGGCATGGGACATTCATGCCTGACCGTTTGAACAGTCTTGACTGCAGGCCTGTGAGGCCACACGAGAGTCTTCAGAAGCATCCCCAAGAGTGGCTTTCCTGCCTGGTTTGCCATCCTCAGTGGCTGTGAGCAAGTATTTGTGGAGAGCTGCTGTCAGGCCCTCTAGGCTGCACACGGACATCCGCCACCTTCAGCTTGTTGGCACCTGACATGTTTCCTCTCATGCTCTGTCTCCTTGTGTCCCAAGGCCTCACTTGACTCACTGATTTCACCTTTGGAGAAAACACTCCAGTTTTTCCTAGTGGAGGTGGAGAATTTTTTTTCCACACCAAGTATTGGCAAGTCACGGGTGGCTTCAGGTTAGTGTGGCTATGGAAGTATCAAACCCGTTGTCCTATTGAGCCTTTTTTCTGTGGGGTTTCTCCTAAGATCTTTCCAGCAAGTTGGCATCAGTAACTTCTTCTAGACTTCCCCTTTCCCAATTGCTGTTTCAGTGACTGGTTCTGTTTTGTTTTTGTTTCTTTGGGTTTTTGAGATAATGCCTGATCTTGAACTCAATGTGTAGCCAGTGATGATGACCTTGAACTCAGGCTCCTCCTACCTTCATCTCCCAAGTACTAGTTATTGGCATGGGCCACCCCAAATGTCAGTGGCTTTTAGTACTTACATTTCTCCCTGGGTACAGTGTTTTAATTGAGACTTTCTATTGTCTGTCCTTTCCTTTCTTGCAATCACATTGGAAAGCCCCTCAGGTGTTGTGTCCCAGGGAATCTTGTCCTCATTTCTTCCTGTTTGTCCTTTAACATTTGTAGTTTTCAGCATGGCATGGTCTGATAGGGCCAAGCCTTCATACCAGTCTTCCTTTTGTGTGTATGCCTTTAGAACCTTCATAAACCTCTTGGCTTTTCTTCTTTTGCATTTTCTCATGCTAATGCAAACAGAACATATAGGGCTTATGGTATAATATAATATGTTCTTTGTGTGGCATAGTGATAGCCAGGGAGCTGCTGCTACAGCCTCAGGGGTCAGAGAGGCTCTGCTTTCCCTAATGAGGCTTTTGACACTCGATGTGCAATGACAGCTGCTGATGTTCTCAGGTATGAAGAAGGCTGTGTGCGTGTGTGTGTGTGTGTGTGTGTGTGTGTGTGTGTGTGTGTGTGTGTTCCTCCCTCTATCATCTTTATATTTTCTGATTAAAAATTATATTACTATCTATTGATTTATTCTTGTCGGTACAAATAAGCACTTAGATGTCGGCAGGACATAGGAAGCTGGTGGCAATCTCTAGAGCCTTTCATGTGAATCAGCCCAGATTTTGTTGGGTAATCTCAGTTCGTATGTTAAGATCATCTGAACACTAAGACTCAAATCATCCTAGGAGTTCTAAAATTTTCTTGCCACCACTGAGGAGGTTTTTTGTTGTTGTTTTGTTTTAATGATTACAAAAAAAGTAAACCTAATCACTGACCTATATTGGTACCAAAGATCTCAGTAAATATAAAGAAATATATAGAGTAATACTGCAGACCATGACTGATCATGCCACACTCATAGCGAGTTGCTGACTTCTGATTGCTCATGTGAAGTTTATTGAGACATGTTTTAAATGTTGTACCCTTTAGAATATACTGTATGGAGTGGGAGATTTCTCAAATACAGTATCAAAGGCAAAAGCTAGTCTCTCTTCGATAGGTATGAGAGTACCACATAAACCAAGAAAGGATACCTGGATCGAGAGTTTGATGCTTTTATTAGGAAGATTTTTCTTTCTCTATTTAAGAATCTTGTTGGAATCAAAAGAGAGTTGTGTGTATTGACATACAGTGCTGAGCTGCTGTTATTAAAGAGGCACTGGGGGAATGCCCTTTATCTCTGAGGTCAGCGGGAGAGACTGCTGTCCTTATGCAGTTGTTAACCAGAGGGAAATTACAGCATAACTTTAATCTGAAAATGTCTCTGTAAGTTCCACCAAGTCTACTGAAAACTAGGAGACAAGTTCTCCCTGGAATGAAGATTCTGGTTTCTTAGAATATTGCATTCTTAGATCCCTGGATTCACATGTGTGTGCATACACACATACAAACATGTTTATAGGATCTCATGTTTCCTAGGTGGCCCTAAGCCCCCTGTGTAGCCAGAGGTGAGCTGGCACTTCTCATCCTCCTGCCTGGGAAACTCTGTGCTGTTACGATTTTAGTCCTGTGCCACCACGCCCAGTTTGCTGTGGGATAGATAATATTGAGAGCCTGGGTAAGTTTGCCGAGTTTATGTGGGGAAGCTGGAGTCCAGGTTAGATCTAGAAGACTTGTTAATTTGCTTATTTTTGATTGATTGGCGGAATAATTACTTATTGTGGATTGTTAATTTATGATTGGTAGATATGTTTTGTCTTACCAATCAGGTTCATCAGTTAAAGGAGATGTAAATTTTTCATATAGGCATTTGAATTATTTTGGAATTCTCTGCTCTTATTTTAGATTTAATTTTACATTTAAATTTCTGGCCATGGTGTACTATTTATATAGGATGATAATAACATTCAAAACTGTTGCTACAGCTTCCAAAGATTTCAACAAAAAATTCACTAGGCAAAAAAAAAAAAAAAAAAAAATTGAGCATTGTAATGAATAGACTGTGCCATATGTCAGCAGAGAGGAAGATAAGAGAGGTCAGTTATAGTTTTTTTTACCTCAAGCCTGTGTTTATGTGGGGTACATACACATGTGGGTGGATGCATGTGTTCCTACATGCAAGTATATGTGCACATGTGTATGCATGCACATAGAGGCTGGACAGAGATGTTTCCTCGATCACACTTCACCTTATGCTTTGAGACAGGGTTTCTCAGTGAATCTGGAGTTTACCGTTTAGAACAGTTGGCGAGTGAGCCCCAGGGCTCTTCCCCCCACACCCCCTCTCTGCTTCCCAGTGCCAGCATTGCAGATGTGTGCCACTGCACCCAGATTTTCATGTGTTTGCTGGTGGACCCAAGTGTAGGTCCTATGCTTGTGTACGGGCATATTCCTGACTGAACCATGTTCCCAGCCAGCAGACTATATCTTTATGAATTAATAAAAGAACATCCATCATTTACAAAGGAGTTAAAAAAGAAAGCCAAGAGGATCTTGGTTTATTCTCTATGGTACATCTATAGGCTGAGAGAATATAGACTATTTCTATAGGCATATAACAAGTACTTAGACTCTACTTCTATGCATATGTAGTAAACACATAGACTTTATTTCTGGCATAGAGTAAACCCTTAGACTCTATTTCTATATACACATAGTAAACACTTAGACTCTATTTCTATATACATATAGTAAGTAAGCACTTAGACTCTGTTTTTAGGACACATTTGTGAGTAAGTGACAGTATGACCATACACGTGCTCTTCCTGCTGAGCAAGGCAAGAAGAGTTTCATGGAGTAGGTAAAATTTTAAAGGGAAGGGAAAAGCTGGGGCCATCTAGTAATAAGGAATGATTTTGAAGCTCTAAGGATGTTAGAATTCAAACCAGAAGTGAGACAATAGAGGCTGTTCAGGCAAACTCAGGAAGTTCTGAAATGTAAGCTTGCTTTCCTGGTAAGTAGAGGCTGGAAGGGATATTTTAACCTGATTTTTTAATTAACAAATTGAATGTTTGTTTGCTTTTTTGTTTTTTGGGTCTTTTTGTTTTTTCTTGAGACAGGGTCTCACTATGTAGCCTTGGCTGGCCTGCAGCTTGATCTGTACATCAGGCTGGCCTCAAATTCACGGCAATGTGCCTGCCACCTGCCTCTGCTTCCTAGGCACTGTGAATAAAGTGTGTTGCCATGCCAAGTCTGAAAGGGACACTTTAGAGCAGTGAATCTAGAGGCATTTTGTCAGGTGCCTGTAAGACAGGAGAAATTGTGGAGCACACATGAACGGTGTTCTGCAGTGACACAGGCTGATGACGGGCAGGAAAGTGTCAAAGGTAACCATAGTTTCAGTCTGATGGACATGGGTAATAGGAAAGTATGAACAAAACCAGGGTAACCAGAAGGGGATCACCCCTTGTTGGGAAGCTCTTCTATTTCAGCCTCTCTCTTCAGGAAGGGCATCGACCAGCACCTTCCCCTGTAGCCCACACTAGCCTTAACCTTGCATCCCGAGTACGGAAGTAGAATAGAACCAGAACCTTTGTGTATTTTAAGTATCTTAACACAAGGACACTTCATTGATGGAAATAACAAGGCACATGATGTTAGAACTGGGAGGGATTTTAGAGAATGAGTTATTAATGAAACTTAAGTTCAACCTTTCTATCAGACCTAGCGAGAAAGACTGGAGTTCTAGAACAGTCCATAAAATTATTGTCTCTGGCCTGGGTATAGAGCCTAGGTAGGACATTTAGAAGGTCGTTTTAAAAGTCATGTTTTGAAAGGTCCTTAAATAGCATCCTTTCATCTGCATCTCATTTTCTGTTTTAAATTTGAAGAGCCACTGTACAAGCAGTTGCTTGTAATGCATATAGAAATATCATCTATATGGGGTAAATATTGGGATATAAGATTGAGAGCAAATAATTTAAATATTAGGTAACATTTCCATGTATTCTTACTAGGAAAAATCTGAACTTTTGCCTAAAGTTATATTAGTAACAATGTTTTTTTCTTGCTTTTCACAGTATCTGTTTAGTAAGGTCTCTGTAATTATCACTGAGTCAAAGCTTACTCAATTCTGAACATGTTTTCTCTGCACATGTGCCTAAACTTCTGATCATGGTGTTTGCCACATTGCCACATTTGAGGGGGAAGCGGTTGCTAAGGCATCTCTCTCTAGGTTGGTCTTAACCCATCCCCCCCTTTCATTTGTGATGTTTGTCCCCGGGAAGGAGGGGGTGGCTACCCGAATGTGTGCTGCAGACAAATAACAGGGCTCTGGAGGTAGTCAGGGGACAGGTCTGATCCTGGGCACACCTTTTGCTCTCCTGGCCCTGTTATATATGAGGCTAGAAAATAACATCTGTGTTCCTGCTCACACCCATGGTATCCTGTCCCAGTCCTGAGCATGCAGGTGGAGCACTCACTGGCTTGGTCATCATGAGCCCTTGACTTGTTCCTC
This sequence comes from Mus minutoides, assembly GCA_902729485.2. Lineage (NCBI taxonomy): Eukaryota > Metazoa > Chordata > Mammalia > Rodentia > Muridae > Mus > Mus minutoides. The sequence goes on from LR750060.1 coordinate 17,204, forward strand.
CCCCCCCCCTCCCAGTGAGCTCATCTTACGGTGGGTGGACAGTTGCTCTCTTCTTCACCTCCATCCATCTGCCTTCCAGGATACAGCTCAATGGAGGGACTGGGGGTGCTGACTGGACATAGTGCAAGTGCCCTTTTGCCTTTCTCGTGGATAGAGACGATTTGGAGTGTGGATGGGTGATGTATATATAGCATAAGGACTCAGGAGGAGGAGTAGCTTTTTTTCACAGCCTGAAAGCGAATTCTTTACATGCTGACACCTGGGTCATCACCAGCGAGACAGGAAAATGACCCTTTGCTGTTGTGACTTCATGGAAGTTCCCACCAGGATCTTAACCCTTCCTAGGAGAATTTCCTGTCTCTAAAATTACAGTGATAGCAATGAGATTTTAAAAACAGGATGCGAGCCCTGCAGTCCTTTTTAAAACCAGCTGCTACTGGCCGTGATTACTATGCCTGTCTTGGTGTGAGCACTGGGAGTTTATCGACTATGATCTCTATGCCAAGCGTTTAAACAGGAGTGAGCCTAACCTATAAGATAACTGGGGCAATCTCGATTTCCTGATAGTTAGCACTGGAGAGGGAGCAGCAGGCGCAGAGCTCCTTGGTGGATTCACGTGCTCGAGACCCTAGGTGAGAGTACAAGCAGCTCCATCCACAGCTGTCAAGCCTTGGGTGAGAGAGGAGCGCAGAGCTATGTAGAGATGAAAGGCTGTGGCGCTGCCCGCAAGGGTGTGTCAGACTGCTTTGCAGCCTAGAGTCTGCAGGAATAGACAGGTTCCTGCTTGGACAAATGTCATAGGAAAAAGCAACCTAGTCTTGTTGGAATTATAGATCCCATTTGCCAGAGTGAAGGGCACTTGCTCTTTTAACTAGCTGAACTAGCTGGACCCTGGTGGCCTAGTTGCTATGGCAATATGAGCTCAGTGACCTCTCTTCTCTTGTGGAATGTAGGTGAGAAGGACCGAAGGGAGCCTGAGGATGCTGAACTGGTCAGGCTCAGTAAGAGGCTGGTGGAGAACGCCGTGCTCAAGGCTGTCCAGCAGTACCTAGAAGAGACGCAGAACAAAAAGCAGCCAGGGGAGGGGAACTCCACCAAAGCTGAGGAGGGAGATCGGAATGGTGATGGCAGTGATAACAACCGGAAGTGAGAGCTGAATCCGGTCTGGTCCGCTACCCCTCTGCTAAGCCGCAGACTAACTCGCAATGTGTCTTGTTCAAGCCCTGGAGATCACCTAATACTTCTATGATTGATGCGGTTGATGCATTCGGTGTTGCTGCGACACAACAGAAAAGAATGGGGTGCTGGGACCAGCAGAAGAAATTACTTTACAGAAGAACAACACTAAGTCGGTGTGCCATCGACCACGCACAAGGGAGAGCAGGCGCTTCGGACCGCCTGCCTGCCTCACACGGCGGAGGGAGGGAGAGGACTTGCCACAGACAGAATACTGCCTACCGTTTACATTGCTTCGATCCTTTGACTACTTTATCGGAGGCCAAAACTTGCACACAGCTATCAAGTGCTAAGTTCAGTTTGTCATTGTTGAAATGACCATTAGTATAGTGAGTCCACAATGTTTCCTGTTTGTCCCCTGTGTGTTGTTTGTTACCACACGGTGATCTTTATTTACAGTAAATTACGTTTCGTGTAAAGTATATATTTTTGGTAAAATGCAATCTTTTCTATGAAATGTGGGTGATGTTTTAAAGCCTTATTTTGATAAGTCAATGTGCCATATTTAATGTACTTCATTGATATTTGTACTTTAAATGTATTATATAATTTTTCCCCTTAGGCAAGAAGCCAGTTGGAACCCAAGACTTAATTAATGAAGCTTTGCACCGAGAAAGGATGGAGCTGAAATCCAAAGTGAAACAGATAAAAGAACTTTTGTTAAAGCCTGAGACTCAGGCCAAGATTAGAAAGGAGCTTTTTGAAGGAAGAGTTTTTAATAATGGTAATCCAATAAGCAATGCTGATTTCAACATGATTTTGCCATAGCTCTCCACTGTTGTTATGCATGGTAAAATGTTTATGAGCTCTCAGCCCATTAAATAGCTCTTTGGTGAGTAACCAGAGTATTCTTACTGTTTGTACAAAGCCCACAAACAACATTTGGTAAGGAATTAACAACTTCTTGCCAAAGAAAACTCGTTTTTGCCTTATCATGGTCATCGTCGTCATCGTCATCATCGTCACCATCACCGTCATCACCATAAAGTTGAGTTTTAGAATTTCGTTTTGGTATCTTTGACTCATTTTATAGAAATAACTTCTTAATTAGCTGTTGTAAGGTGTTCCATGGGGTCCTTGCAGATAATATCGCATATATATATATATATATATATATATATATATATATATATATATATATATATGCACACACACTATGAAAAATCCTTTACAGACAAAAACAACAAAACAAATAAACCAACCACAGTATTCTAAGGGTCATCTGAGGAAGCATTGTCTGGGCTTGTCCAGTGTCACAGTCCTTTTGCTGAGAGTTTGAATGCTTATTGATATCAGTACTTGAATGAACATTAGTAAGTGTAATCATTGTAGTCATGGGTTAGGAATGTTTTATAATATCTATATTATTATTTTTCACTGATAAAAGTACAGTTGCATTTTTTTTGTTGTTGTTGTTGTTAATTTCTTAGTGAAGAATGTTCAGGGTTCTTATTTCCTGCTCAATGAAGATAAGCCCAAGGCTGTGTTCTTTACGATTTGAGTAGTTTGCACTGGTTCATTTGTAAATGAGCATTCTTGAGGTGTTCCCCCTCCCCATGTGATGTTTATTTGTAACAGCTCTTTGGGTAGTTACTTTAAAATTGCTGCTACTAATAGATGATGGGGAAGGAAGTGGTTAGAGATTAAATATGTAATCATCTCACACACAGTCCAGTTTGCTCATGTATTCTTGTTATTTTTTCACTGGGTAGATGATATTACATTAATCCATGATGTATTTCTTTATATTGTCCAACATTTTCATGCCCTGTAATAAAAGTACTCTTTCCCCTGTTGCTTTTCTTTTCTTTCTTGTGGAAACCACTGGGTTCTGGTTGGCATTCCAAGGCCATGAGCAGGGTCTCTGCGGTTTTAGTGTCTTCTGCCCTTGTGCTAAAGGAAGCATAGTCCCTCGCCATTTTAGACTGCTGCATGATTTCAGAGCAGTCAACTTCAGATGCAAGTAACCGCAGAACAGAAAACTCAAAGATAACCCAAGTGGCATCTACAAAATAATTAACCCTGTGTCAAGAGTAGCAGATATGAAGAGAACAAATTCATCTGCATGTGCACATCTGCTAGCTGCTGGCTGTGAACGCCCTCTGAGAAGCTGGCCCTGAACCAGGAACCCCCATCTGAGTGGCTGTCCATGAGCCTTCTGTGACAGGAGCTGCCTATGAACCCCCTCTTAGCAGTGGAGGTCATCACTGCTTTTCTTGGGCAACTTTAAAGGAAGCAAAGATGCTTTAGGTCTGCCCTGGTTTTTCAAAGGAGGAAACCCACTCCAGGGGGTTGGGTGGCTGCCCTAGTCAAAGTCACACTGCTGTTAGGAATTTGGACCTGAGTCACAGCCCAGTGGCCCCAGGTGCTCCATTATAACTTTGACTGTCCCCTGGTCCACAAGAACAACCTCAGATCGACAGTTCTTAGCACCAGTCCGAATCTTCTTCTGAAGGACTTATCCGAAAATCTAAGGAGCTTGAAAGATGTAGTGCTCCGACTCCATGTCTCTCTGTTAACTTCAGTTACCTGTCAGTTTCTGTTGTTAAATACTCATGAAGACCTGGGCTATGGTGCCAGGTGATTTGGGCACATGGTTAAATCTCTTCCTTAAGTGGTTCGAGTAGGGAGTAATTAGTACTTTCTAAGTTAGGACACTGGGGGAAATTTATGCTGAAATGACCGAGGATGTAAAACAAAAGAGCACTGAATTTAAATTCAAATCTATTCTACTTAAAAGATGACATTTCCCACAATGGGGCATTTCCTCCCTTTACCAAATATTTCAAAAATTAAAGATGAGTAATAAGGAGAAAGTCCTTGAGCTCTCCTACCACAAACACACACAGACACATACACACAGTCACACACAGACACCCCTCCCACACACAGTCACACATACATACAGTCACACGAACACACAATCATAAACAGCCACACACAGACACCCTCCCCACAGTCACACACGCATACACAGTCACACAGACACACAGTCACACACAGCCACATATAGACACCCCCCTCAGCCACACACCCCCAAACCTGGTTCTAAATTTCCACAAACATGTGAGTGGTCAGCTGACATTATAGAGGAATAGTGTCTAGATATTTAATGATTCTAATCTTTGTCAAGGGCTTCCCATGTGACCCTGCTCACAGAACACTGGACCAGGAAGCAAATGTTGCCTCTAGACTTGGACTTAACACTGATGGGAATTCTTGAGCAAACCAGTTCCATTCTGAGCCTCACCTCCCAGTCTGGACAGCTGGTTTCAAGGAGCCTAGGGCAGTTTGCTTTGGTATCTGCCCTGAAGCTGCCAGGCTGTTGGCTGCTGGACTGGGTCACATCGTTTCCCCAGATGACATTAAATGCTTAGGTGTCAGGAGGATGTCCCCTTCTTTTTTAATTGTGGTTTGTCAGTTTCACAAAGGGAACCCATACAGGAAATGTTCTCATTTAGAATCACATTCCAGTCGGTAGAAAAATAGATCCTACAAGAGTAAAGGACCTAGGAAAGTAATCCTTTGAACGGTGGGGCACTGTTGTGTCAGCTTTCAGCTTGGTCTCACTTGTAAAATCTCAGATTCTGCCACACCTCTGCTCAGGGTACACCACATGGAGGGCCTTTGTCCTTTGGATACATACATATGACATACATACATATGACATTTTTTGGATCAGAAGTATATCTAATACTAGATTCTTTTTCAGATATTTGTGATTTCTTAGGTATAGGCCTCATATCTGAATAGGAACTTCACCTACTATATTAATAGGTGTATATTATTGAGACGCACCAGTCTCATGGTCATTTTCTATCATTTTTATTCAGCTCACCCCATGAAGCCAGATGAGGAATGTTCTACTTGTGATGTCCTGTCGGCATTATGTATGTTCGGAATTTTCAAACCTTCATGTTCTCTACTCCTGGCCTGGGAATGCTCCACCTGTATTAGTCTCACATCTAGAAGATAGAATCAAATGCTTTTCCAAAAAAGCCCAAATGTGTCAATTCCCATAAATCTTATGACAGCAGTGACTTCGTAGTCTACATGTCACATCAGGCATGCAACCACTGAGGACATGTTTGCTCTTCTGTGCACTCAACACAGACGGAGCATGCTTAAGTAAAAATTGGTGAATGGGTACCCTGTCCTCAGCCGCTGGTCTTAGCACTTGATTTTCTTTCCTTTTTTAAGGTTTGTTTGTTTGGCTTTTGAGGTTATGATTACATCATTTAATTCCCTTTCTTCCCTTCAAATCCTCCCACATTTCCACTTCTCTTTCTCTCTTTCAAATTCATGGCCCTTTAAAAAATTTATATATATATATATATATATATATATATATATATATATATATATATATATATATATATTCTATATTTACAGTGGGGCACATTACCTATATATGTTATATATTATTAGTAATATACATATATTTCTAAGTACATAATGTAACCTGTTCAGTCCATATAATGTTACTTGTATGTATGCATGCTCAGGCCTGACCTCTTGGTAGTGGATAACTAACTGGTGTGCTCTTCCCTGGGGAAGACTGGTTCTCCTGCACTCAGCACTTCTTAGTTGCTTCTAGTTCTTTGTCTAAGGTTGAGGCTTCCTGAGCTCCCCTCTTCCATGTAGGCATGTGTCTTAGTCAGGGTTTCTATTCCTGCACAAACATCATGACCAAGAAGCAAGTTGGGGAGGAAAGGGTTTATTCGGCTTACACTTCCATACAGCTGTTCATCACCATGGAAGTCAGGACTGGAACTCAAGCAGGTCAGAAAGCAGGAGCTGATGCAGAAGCCGTGGAGGGATGTTCCTTACTGGCTTGCTTCCCCTGGCTTGCTCAGCCTGCTCTCTTATAGAACCCAAGACTGCCAGCCCAGAGATGGTCCCACCCACAAGGGGCCTTTCCCCCTTGATCACTAATTGAGAAAATACCCCACAGCTGGATTTCATGGAGGCACTTCCCCAACTGAAGCTCCTTTCTCTGTGATAACCCCAGCCTGTGTCAAGTTGACACACAAAACCAGCCAGTACAGCATGTCTGCTGGTGTTATCCTCATTTCCATCATGTTTTGGTGGCCATGTCGATGATGTTGATGAGACTTCATGGATGTTGCTTCTGACATTCTCAGGAGACACAACCTCACAGCTTTATATTTCTTCTGCAATGATCGCTGAGCCTTGCATGTGGGAGTTGTAGATGTATCAGTTAGAAGTTGACTCACAACTCTGCATTTTGATTGTTGTGGCTTCCTGTAATGGTCTCTGTCTGCTACAAGGAGAACTCCCCTTGATGAGGAGCGAAGACTGCAGCTTTGTGTGGGCACAAGGACAGATGTGTAGAGTCTACCCTCAGCATTCTCAAACATCACCTGTAATAGCTTTATCTTCAGAAATCTTATAGATGCATTCATGAATTCCAGATTTTCCAGGTCCAAAAAAATATTAAAACAAGCCAGAATGCATTCAAAACATTTCCCAGTCCCTGTTGTGGTGAATCTCTAACCCCAATAAACCTGTGCAAAGAATACACAACTCAGTTATAATATTTATAAGCTGCATGCCTAGATTGGGCAGATATGCCACTACACTACTCTTTCCCCCAGCTATGAGATCCCTTGTTACTTGCAGCTCCTCCAGGCCACATGGTTCTGTTCCATCTTCCTTCCACCTCCTCTTCCTCCATCTTCCCCTCTCTCCTTCATCTCCTCATCTCTTCCTCTTTCCTCTCTTTCCGTCTCTAAAACCTCCAGCCCCACCTTTCTTTTCCACTGCCCAATCACAGGCTCTACCCTTTATTTGACCACTTAAAATGGGGAGAAGGTTCACATGAAATCACCTGAGTTTGTAATCCACTCCTTGTTGTGGAACCCCTCTTGAGGAAGCAGAATTAGCATCAAAATACAAACAGCACCACTACAAGTCCCTATGTGCATTTGATAGTTGTGTACACAGCGATGAGATAAATTCCTATATGATTCCACTCACATATTAAAATGAATATTAGAGCAATTGCCTTGGAATCAGTGAGTTTAAAATTATGATTTTTTCCACAGCCACTCTTCCCTGGATTACCATATTGGGGATAACGAGACTCATTTAGAAGGCCATTTGAGAAATTCTGAAGATAGGCAACATTAGCTTCTACAGTACACTATGCTCTAAACCACCAATTTGTATTTCTTTAAATGCAACTGATGAATTCAGGTGATGGTTTTAAAATGAAAACTGCACTGTCTGGTCGTCTATATATTCCATTATTAGTCACACATTGGAACACCATGAGATTCTCTTGTAGCAGTAAAGCTAAGGACAAATAAACTAGAGACTGAACAGTAGAATGGAGAAAATGTTCCCTGGAAACCTACTCTGGCTTCTCTCTAAATGATCCAAATTACTTTCTAAACGCTGCTATCGTGTGGAAGCACCCCCATACCTTATGTGTTACTTTCTTTGGCTTGTGTTAGAAAAGTGGCAGAGTCCTGTGTGTGCCCCTACTAGCCTAAGTAATTCTATGGCTTCCATACCTCTTGTTCTTTAGTAACTATATTGTAAGTTGTTATAGCATTGCAAATTATCTCCCTACAGTTCCTACCCCAACCCACCTGGGCACAGTGTCTCTCTGGTGTCTTTGTACTAAAGGAATCTGTAAATTCTTCACTGATTTTTTTCCCCCTAGCCTATGTTTCATCTTACCTATAACTTCAGAAAATATTTTTATATCTATATGTGTGGGATATAAAAAGTTGTAGGAGGTGAGAGGACAAAGAAACAAGAATCTTTACAGCTTGGCAGAAAGGATGGTGCTGAGAGCAACAGAAAAGGCACCAAATGCAAATATATGATATGGTAATTGAGTGGAGAGAATGCATGAATATGCTGCAGTGGGGAGAGACCGAGTACATCCTTGAGATCCTCGAGGACAAGCTTGGAAGTTGTCCTTGCCAAGTCTGGTTTTGGGGAGTACCCTCAGGGAAAGGCTTGTATTGAGGTCTTTTGATGACTTGGTTGGATATTTGTCACAGCTAGTGACAGCTTGGTATCTTTAGAACACCTTTCCTATGTTTATTAAGCTCCTGCTTTTTAAGCCCCGCTTGCCCAGGGGAAACACCCCAGGAAGAATTCTGGAATTGAGCATCTCATCGGTGCACTGAATCTCTTGGAGATTCAGATTTGGGATCTGGGATCTCCAAGAAAGAGGGAGGAACCCTGAATTGAGCCAGGCCGTTTTGATGAGGATGTGGCTCAGAGAAGCAGGGGTGGGGCTGGGAATATGGCTCAGCTGATAAAGTTCCTGCTACATAAGCTTGAAAACTTGAGATTAGGTCTCTGGGTGATTTCCCCTGTGACCCCAGTGTTGGGGCAGGGCACAGAGATAAGTAGATCTTTGCAGTTCACTGACAAGCCAGTCTGGCCAACCAGTGAGACCCAGGTCCACTGTGGATTTTCTCATATAATGCGCAGAGCTATTGAGGAAGGCATCTGACATCAACAGACCTCCTCATGCAAATGCATACACATACATATGCCTCTTTATGTGCATGCACACATACCCACATAGACCTGTAATCATGCCACCCCTACCTGTACCCTCCCCTCCCCCCAGCCTGAAGCAGGCTGGTTCAGACCTTGTCACCATCTGTAGGTGTTGCCTTCTAACTTGGATGGCTTCTATTGTTATGCAAGTACCGAGGCCCTCTTCCAAGATCCTGCTGCCTGCCCAGATCTTCCAGAGACAAGACACCTCCTGCACGCAGTCTTCATGATGGCGCCAGGAACCCAGGAACGAACTGGTGGGGTAGATGGGCAAACCCTCCTATAAGCTAAGACTATAAGCATTAAACCTTGGAGCATTGTACAGCGTCCTGGCCTCCATGTTGTTCCTCTCGACCGTCATTCCCATCCAGCTCCGGCCTCCCACTCAGAAACCCAGATAGCGTAGGCCGCTGGCAGCTTACACCTACCTACATATGTAGCTTGGTTAGGTTTGATATACTGACAGTGAATAGTGGTATAGGGTCACTTAAGAGTAGCTAGCAATGTAATGGAGCCCTCTTTTTTTTTTTTTGTTTTTTTTTGTTTTTTTTTGTTTTTCAAGACAGGGTTTCTCTGTATAGTCCTGGCTGTCCTGGAACTCACTTTGTAGACCAGGCTGGCCTCAAATTCAGAAATCCGCCTGCCTCTGCCTCCCAAGTGCTGGGATTTTCTTGGCTTTCCAGCCTAATCTTCTGGGTTCTCTGGGTAGTCTGTTGCTACTGAGTTCTGGTTCTGCTTTAAATTATCTGAGATTTGGCTGGAGAGGTGGCTCAGAAGTTAAGATCACTTGCTACTCTTGCAGAGGATTTCCCAGGGCCCATACAATAGCTGACAACCATCTATAATTCTATTCTAGAGATACAGGAGATGAGACTCCATCTCTGGCCTCTGTGGGTACCAGTCACACACATGGAATATATACATGCATACAGGCAGGCAAAACGTATGAAATGAATATAAAAAAAGAAAATGAGATAAAGCTATTTTTAGTATTTGCAATTAAATATCAAAACTAATCTAAATTATTTCTAAGCACAGAGCCCAGTGGGGACATTGGATCTGATGCTTCTGTGCATTATAAGTATGGTTGTATAAATTGTAGCAATGATTGTGTGCACTTTAGGAAGCCTCTGTTCCTGATCTAAAGACACTAAATACAGCAGCAGGCTCTGGGCATTATGACAATTAAGTAGCTCCATATATTTCCCAAATACTCTCTAAATAAGGTCACCCAAGCCCCAGTTGAGAAGGTATATTAAGTATGGCTCCCCTGGCAGCATAAGAGACAATGCTCTTCATTTCTACCCTGTCAAGAAGTAATTTAGCCGGCAAAAGCACAAGCTCACTGGGAATCTGCACACAGTATCTGGTTCCTGGATAGAAATGGAAAATGAAACTACCTTCATATTTTGTGTGATGAAAACCAAAATGCTTATTACACTAAAGAGTGCTTGGATAGATCAATTGTAACAGTTCTTATAAAGTCATAATTTCATAAATTTCCTTGGTTAACTGATTGGGAGAGCAGACTTAGAGACTGAGAATCTCTAAATTCTAAGACATTTGACCTACTGAATATATTATTATTATGATGTAATTATAACAATAGGGCTACTTCTTGTTCAACTTTATAAAAACACTTAAAATATATATTATGTACCAAATGAAAAAGTCTAATTTTCTGATAAAAATAGAGATGTTCGAAATATAGGAGAATTTTAATATAGAAAAATATTAATTTTTCTGAGTGGCAGATAGAAAGATTTTAGATAAAAATAAAATGAAGAAGAACTTTCCCTATAGGCTCTAGTAAAACTTGAAGGGTAGCTTCTGAATTAAATGACATATGGAAACGAAGAGATGAGGTCTGTGGAGGGGCTGTATCGTGTGTGAGCGCTCTGTGGAGGGGCTGTATAATGGGTGCGTGCTCTGAGATGTCCAGTAGAGCGTTCAGATGAAAGAAGCAGAACAGAAGGAAGAGGACATGTATGTCACTTCCAACACTGAGTGTGCAGAATTTAGGCTTTGAAAGAGAAGTTAGCAGTTGGTGCATTCAGAATATTATACTTACACTAAGGAAACTCTATATGGTTTGTTTCTTACCATAGTTGACTATCTGGCCCCTATCTAAAAGGAAGCAGTTTGAGTGAGGATGCTCGTCCTGTGACAGGCTGCATCTCTGTCCCCAGTTCTTCATCTCTGACTGTTCTTTTCCTTGTGACTTCCACAGACAGCCTTTTCTGTGTAATTTCATAGTAAATCCCTCTGTCCTGTTGATACAAGACTTGACCAGAGACTTATCTTAAATAATGGGATGTCAGTAGATGTAGAACAAGGCAAGGCTTAAACCACGGAAATACCTGAGACAGACTGAACCAAACCTTTAGCCTGGAGAAGACCTCTGACATGAGGATGTGACTAGTGGCCCCTCCCATGAATGCATAGCATTGGTCAATGGTTTGCATGCAGCATTATTCTTTTAAAGATTGACTAGTATGGTTCCTACAAGCAAAACGAAAACACAAAAGCAAGGTTAAGCCCACAGAGTAGCACGGCCATTTTGGAAGTCGCTAAGTCCTCTGATGGGATTGGGAGCCTGTACCATGAGCAGAAACCCATGCCTGGGACTTTAAACTATATTAAAAAGCCATGCCTAAGGCTGGAGAGATAGCTCTGTAGTGCAGAACACTCCTGCTCTTGCAGTGTTCAGGCAGGAGGATCTGAGAGTTCTGCATCTTCATCTGAAGGCTGCTAGCAGAATACTGGCTTCCAGGGAGCTAGGATGAGGGTCTTAAAGCTCACACACCACCGTGACACACCCACTCCAACAGGGCCACACCTACTCTAACAAGGCCACACCCACTCAAACAAGGCCACACCCACTCAAACAAGGCCACAGCCACTCAAACAGGGCCACTCCCATCACATTCCACTCTGTGACCGCCATAGGCTTGTTCAAGCACATGAATCTACAGGGGCCATACCTAAACATAGCATAATGCAAAATACATTTAGTCCAGCTCAAGGTGCTAAGAATAAATGATGGCTGAAGGTTCAGCCCTAAAGGAAGCATTTATACCACCCATCTAAGGCTCAGGGACCATCGGGGGAATAGGGTATTGAAAGAGTGTTACAAGTCGAGGCCTGCACCATCAAGCCTGGCCAGCCGGAAAACTGTCCCTCCAGCTATAAGCCAGAATAAGGACTTCTTTAAGTCGCTTTTTTTTGTCATGTCTCGGGTCACAGCAACAACAAAATACCCACTATAGTTATGTTCAGGGATGAGCAGATATGATGCAGTATGACAGGAGAAAGGTCCATAGATTCATTTTAAAGGTTTCATGTAACTCAGCGATTCTGAGCAAGGACATGATGCCCATAATACATAGAATTTGATGCTATGTTAAGGTGGTTTGTTTTTTTTGTTTTTTTGTTTTTTTTTGCACAAAAGAAGCAGGCTTAATGAAGGTCTATGAACAGAGATAATGAGAGCAACCTCAAATAGCCCTTCTGATTGGCCAATGAAAAGTTCAAGGTCTTTGGGGCTAGTTAATGCTTCTGATGTTTTGTCTTGATTGGGTAGAGTTGCATCTTGCTATCTTAATGTTGTGAATTCAAGGTCAGCTCCCTGCACTCTTAATCTTAGCTCATGTAACTTCCTGTCCTCAATCTATGGCTCTGTGAGTCTCAGGCTTTTAATTCCACTCAGATCTAGGTCATTCTTAGGTCAAATTTAAGATATCTACCAGGAAATGGTCTGTGAAATATCTTCCATTACAGAAATTCAAGAATTTTTAATGTGAGCATCCTAAAGGGGGCAAGATATGGGGCACAGCAGAGAGAGAGAGAAGTCAGAAGGGCAAAGCTGGTTACTGTAAACAAGATGAAGCCAGCTGTGTTTGCTGGCTGGAAAGTATGAAGGATAGTACTCTGTTCTCCCAGAGTTCCAGATACAGAGGCCTTATTCTTTTGATGTTTTTCTTCTTAGGAGTTTCTCTTAGGTTCCTAAGGGATAATTCTGGGCTACAACAGATAGATTCACAATTTTAAGTAAGTCTTTTTTTAATACATGCCAGCAGAAGGGTCTAGCCTATTGAGGAAGGATTCAGTTTCAACAAACTCTTCAGTAATGAAGAGGCAAAGGAACAGAGGAACTTGCGTGTTTTGAATATTAAGCTAGGAGAAAGCAACAGGCTTCCTGGTGGTCCTCACTGGAGGAACTTAGCCCTCTTATTCAGATTCTTCTCTGGCCTCTGAGTCTTGAGAGCCTGCCGTAACCCTTTCCTTTCTGACAGTGTGTAACAGGGTATCTCTCAGATGAGTACCTTATGATCACCATTTGAAGTCTTCATCCGTGGCTTGCTTCAGGGGACAGAAGTGGCAAAGGACCATGCTGTCTTCATGCTCTTGTGATTTGTTTCAAATATCAGTGTACCTTGGGCTGCACCATCCATTTATTCTTGCTTTAACTGATACCTAGCTTTGATAATCTTTTCTGCCTCCCTCAGTTCAAACTCATCTTGGTCGAAGGTTCCTGAGGACCACATGGATAGCCTGAGTCTCTAATTCCACTAGTTAGGATACAGTGGGACACAGGAGACTGGTGCTTGGGGCCACAGAGATAGCCAGAGATGAGCACAGAAGAAGCCAAAGTATCACCTGGGAGACCTGAAGGAAGGTAAACTTCAGACTGGCTCTGGGTGGGTAGAGTGTGGGGACCAGCCTACAGTCCAAGGTTCACAACTGTTTCCCATGGGATAGAAGCTAATCTAGGCTGTCAGTGGGATGCAGTGGGCTGTTATGGTTGAAAGGTAGGAGAGCTGGGAAGGATATTTGGGGACCATTTGGATCAGAAATCCATCTATTCTAAGTCAAGGGGGGGGGGAGGCTTGTAGGAACCCACAGCTAAAGAACACTTCAGTCTTTCTCTTCTTCCTGTTTTTTTCTTTCCGTTTCTCTTCCTCCTCCATTTTCTTTCTCCTCTCCCTCCTCTTCTCCTCTTCTTCCTCCTCTTCTATAGAATTTTGAAGACTGAACAATCTCAGCACCTAAAAGCATCCCCAGCCACAGTCCCTGTGTCTCTCCCCGCTAACAGGGTGAAGAGTGGAGGAGGTAACAGGGTCACACTGCACGGCAGCTGTGGGTTGGGAGGATACTGGGCACTAGATTGGGTGTATCTAACTATCATGGGACCAGGCATTCCTAAGGATGGAAGCAGGAAGTCATGTGTTACAGAAGGTACTTCGGGAACCTGTAACTCAAAAGAGAAAGCCCCAAATCTAAGGAGCTGCAAGAATTTTATCCTGGCACAGATTCCCAACACAGAATGAAGTATAATGAATCAGAGAAATAAAAGCAAAGCTGTATTTGGATAACATCTCAAGTCCTGTTTGTTCAACAAACTAGTCACAGCAAGATGGCTTGACCCGATTAGATGCCTGTCATCTCTGACCAGGGTGGAGAAAGTCTCACTTTGAAAGGAAGGTAGGGAGAAAGGAATGTAGAGAGGATGAGGGCTTTTGGCTGCAGTTTCTGAGTGGGGTGTGTTTTGGGGAGCTATTTTCAGTGTTTCCTTGAGCTTGCCCTAGTGAGTTGCTTAGGAGAGTTCAGGGACCCTCCCATTCTTTAAATTTGGGAAATGTGACAGTGGCAAGGTCTCTGCTTCATTTCCATCTAGGAGAGAAGGGGCCTCTGCTGCTGTTCTGGAGGTCAGCTGTGTGAGTAAAAATGGCGACTGGAGGGGTGCAGGGAGGTGTGCCAAGATGTGAAGATGCAGAGGCGGGTCCATATACCCCTGCCCAGGAGTGTGATGCATTTCCCAAGGTCCTAGTGTGGATATCTCATTCAGCCCTACTCATCCTCAAGTCACTCATTAGTTCCTAGTGCAGTCTCTGCACCCTTGTCTAGGGGGTATAGTCCATGATCCTCAGCGGAACCTGAAAATGGTGGGATGCTACACAATCATATGAATATGAAAGTGTATAAATATACACATCTGTCTATCTATCTATCTATCTATCTATCTATCTATCTATCATGGACAAATTGTATTCTTTAAGTTATTCACAGCAAGAGACAAAAACTACCTAACACAATTGAGTAACTATACTATAATAAGTTATTTGTCATTTACGAGTCATCTTCCCACTTACTGTTTTCAAATGTGTGAGTTACTGTGGGCAGCTGACACCTTGAGAGTGAAGCCAGGGTTGACCATGGGATACTGATGCTAGAAGATAAAACAGGTTGAAACAACAATGACGTGATTTTTAAAACCCGTTGGTTAAGATTTGAGAATTAAGGGTGTGGAAAGATGTGAGAAGCCGGAGCACTCACATCCTGTAGGCAGGGATCTAACTTGAGGCCACACTTTGGTCGCACGGTTTGGTGAAATCTATGGTAATGAATACACTGGTAATGTTAGCCCTGAAATTAGTTCCACTTCACTGTTATCGACAATTATATTTGTGTGATTCTACAAAATTATAAGTACAAAGGTGTTCACTACATCATAGTTTATGAAGGTAACACCAGCAAAACTAAGGAAACCCAAATCTTTCATTAGGAAGTATAACATCAGTTATAACTCAAATAAGAATAAATGATCAGGCATGTTGGCTCACACTGTGATTCTAGCACTTGGCAGATGAAGGCAGGGAATCCAGGAGTTCAAGGTCATCTTCCGCTACATGGCTAGTTTGAGGTTACCCTGGATTACATGTGATCCCATCTTATAAATCAAAACCAAGGTTCTGGAGAGATGGCTCAGCTGTTTAGATCAATTGTTGCTTTTGCAGAGGACCTGTGTGTTCATGGTGGCTCACAACTACCCATTAATTCCAATTCTAGGGGTTCTGATGACCCCTTCTGACCTCTGAGGGCACCTATACATGGTGCACATATATGCATACAGGCAAAACAGTCATACAGCTACAATTAATAAATAAGTCTAAAAATTAAAACAACAATAGCAGCAAACACAATATGGTAAACACAATTATTGTAAAATACAAAGCTGAGAAAATATGTTAATCAAGATATGCTGTAGAGGACAATATGAATAAAATGTTTCTATTTATGAATGAGATTTCCAAAATGTGACTAATGCATTTATAAGCAAAGAGCATTCCAGAAGGATTACCCTCTCCCAATCACTGAACATAATTCCTTTCTAAAGTGAGACTGAGAATCTGGGGGATGGATGAGGCTCACTTGCCACAGGTGCATGCTGGGAGTTCAAGCCTAAAGAGGAAGTCTCAGACCCCGAGACTTTATCATATCAGGAACCAGGAAAGTGAAAACAGGGGTAAGAAGACTTCAGGCGAGCTCAGTCTTGGATAAAGGATACATTGAGTCACAACAGCAAGGGACAAGACAGCAGGGAAAGGAGGACGTAGCTGTCCTCAGGAGGAGGCAGGCACTCAACTGTTCTCCAGGGTTGGGAAGCACAAACCTGGCAGAGAGCCCGCGATAGTAAGTGGAGGGCGGCAGAAGAAACCAGAGAGAAGTCTCTCTCCCTACCGTTTGTCATGATGATTTGTCATCAGCACAGCACTTAAGGAAGAAACATGGAAAATGCTTGATCCAGGATGGTTTTTGTCTGTTTGTTTTTCTTTGTAGAGCATGGAAAGCCTGCAGATGTCTGCATCCACAGTAAGTAAAGTGGGAAATCGTTTCTCTCTTCTTGGGACTCTGCATTTAGAGAGAATGCATGGCAGCTGTGCATCAAAAATAAAGCAGCACCCTAGATGTCACTAGCAAACGGCAAGCAAGCAAGCAAGCAAGCAAGCAAGCAAGAAAGAAAGAAAGAAAGAAAAGAAGGAAGGAAGAAGCTAAAGAGAGCAGTGGTGGTGTGGGTGGTGTGGGTGGTGTGGGTGGGATAGTTATGCTAGTCTGCCTCAGATACTTTTACAACATGACTTCGTTGATATATAATAATGTGACAGGGTCATGGGCTCTAGTCAGTCTGTGCCATGTCAAACATGGCTCTGGCTGGCCTTGCCCTTCTCCCCTATTCCCTCTGCCTTGCTAAGAACTCTTAGATTGCATTCCTAGAGCTGATCACCAAGGTCTATCCCCTTGTTTGGCCACTTCCTCTTCCCAAGGTCCAGCGATCAAAGTACGTCAATACTTGGGTTTAGCAATTAACTCCCACCCCTTGACTCATCTAATTAACACGACCAATTAAAATTAAACACCTGATCCTAACACCGAGTTTTTGCCTTTGCCTTTATAAATTGTCTGCCACCCCTCTCTCCGGAGGCTGCCCTTTGCCCCCTTTCCCTTCTCTTCCTATTTCCCCTCATTCTCTGTCTCCTGTCTTTGTATCTTATTTTTGGCCCTTTGTCCTTCTGGGGCAAATAAATCTCCCTGTGCTGAGAATTTGACCTTGGGGTGTCTTGCAGTTTCCTGCACAAAGCACCTTTCAAAATGAAATAATGACACCTCTTTTAACTCCTCCCCTCTTCTGTATTCTTCCTCCTCCTCCTTTGTCAGGTTGAGAATTGAACTTCCCGCATGCTGAGAGCTGAGAAACCATTCCTTTTGAAGAGAGAAAAATGAAGAGGGGAAAAGAGGAGAATATATATATATGGTGAGTTATAACTTTTGGTAAAAGAAAACAAAAATGTCTGACTTTTTTTTGTTTTGTTTTGTTTTTTTGGTTTTTTGAGACAGGGTTTCTCTGTATAGCCCTGGCTATCCTGGAACTCACTCTGTAGACCAGGCTGGCCTCGAACCCAGAAATCCACCTGCCTCTGCCTCCCAAGTGCTGGGATTAAAGGCGTGCGCCACTGCGCCCGGCAATGTCTGACTTTTAATTATCCTTTCAGTTATAAATTTAAAAACAGTGGCCCCCAAACATGGAGAAACGAAGCCGAAGGAAGCCAGGGAGATGGAAACAGTGAAAGGTCTAGGCAAGGGCAGATCACTGCCGTTTGAGCTCTAGGTTTTAGGTATGTGGCACTGAAAGCTTACCTGACCAGGAAGTACATCATCTGAGCTCTATTTCTTAGATATGAGGCATTGGAGAGCCTAGCAGACCCAGAAGTAACACCACTGTACTGATGCCAGAAATGAGGCTGCACTAACATGCTAATGACACTGTCCTGATGGCGCCACAGTGGTACTGATGGAGCCTGGAGGTGGGATGCTCCACATCGCTTATGAAACGTGAGTTCTTTCACTTGTTCTAGCACATAAATGGAATACTTATGATTTTTATTTTTTTAGAAAATAAGCCAAAAGGAGTAACTCAGAAAGGCCCAGAATGTCAAAAGGCACCACCAAAATGTCACCCTTTTCCTACAGGTGACCAAAGCAATGTGTATTTTTCTTGTGGATTGCCCTTGTGCTGTTTGCATTTTGGTGCTAATTCCACTTTCCCAAGAGGGGCTGCCTGGCACTAAGGAGTGAATCCTGTACTCGGGTGACTTCATGTCAACCTTCTCCCCATTTTACTTTGTAAAATAAAGGCTAGAGCCAGTGATTGGGCAGTGGAAGAGAAGGTGGAGCTGAAAAGCTTGAGGGAGAAGGAGGAAGGAGAGAGGAAGGAGGGCGTCGAAGGAAGAAGGTGGAAGAAAAGTGGAGCAGAAGCATGTGGCATGGCTCCCTTCTCATTGCCCGAGGGATTACTTCTACCTCCCATTTAAGCAATACATTCTCTTTGTTCTTCTCTTTCATATACTGAACACCAGTATTTAGGAAAGGGAGTAGTGGTGTGCTTTGGAATGTCTATTGAGGTAAGCATTTTGAACAGACAAATCAATACTTGCAGAGTAAATAAAGAACAATCTCTATTTCCAGCTCTGTCTTTCTCTTACACACACACACACACACACACACACACACACACACACACACACACACGCATACACACGCATACACACGCGCACATGTACGTCCTAGTGTAGAGGATGGTTGTTTGCAATTTTAGACGCAGTAGCTCAGGAGCAATTTGCAAATTGGTCTACTGTTGGTGATTTTCACTGGTTTGCTTCCATGAAGCAGCAGATGTGTTGTGGGATGAGGAAGATGGGCCACTCAGCCCAGATAATAGCTGTGTGAAAACCTGCTTGCTTTATTCAAAGGACTAATATCAGACGATTTGAGTGGATCAAGTTTGCCAGTGGGCTCAATTCTGTGCTTCCTGCCGTTTTCTTTAAAGTGTACTAGAATTACAAATGGTTTTGTTTTCAGTTTTAATTTTCTGTTCCATTTCCTTTGAGGTCGACCAGTTCTCTCTTTGTGATTTAAAACTGCATGTCTGGAAGTATGAAAAGCTCATATTCCAGAAGAGCTGTGGAATGACTGGTCAGAGCATGGAATTCTGCACATTACCACTGCTATGTGGTAGTGGTGCAAAACCCCTTCCTGTTTGGCCTTTTTAGCTAACGCACAGTACTAATTCTGAAGAACTAGTCTGAGGCTCAGTTGGCAAATAAATTTAACTCTACTTTGGCTGAGTAACCCCCTTTTGAAGCAGATAATGTTAGAATGAAAGATATATCTTGAATGGCATAGATTTGACAGCCACTATAGCAATAGAAGGTGACTCTTCTCCATGTTTTTATGATACGCTGAATATATTCTCCTAATGCTATTACCACTCCTGTTTTTTCTGGTGTGTCTTAGAGCCTCTGTCCACAAAAAGCTCAGCAGATGTGTGAATAAATATGCATGAATTGTAGTTTTTCCATGTTTATGGTTCCAAAAACCAAATGCACATAGCTTTTTTTTTTTTTTTTTTTTAGATTTATTTTATTTATTATATGTAAGTACACTGTAGCTGTCTTCAGGCATTCCAGAAGAGGGCGCCAGATATCATTAAGGATGGTTGTGAGCCACCATGTGGTTGCTGGGATTTGAACTTATCACCTTCGGAAGAGCAGTCGGGTGCTCTTACCCGCTGAGCCACAAAGGTTTGGGACTATAGTCTGCTGTAAAAATAAGGTAGACATTTATCAGCTTACATCTCCTAAATACACAAGGTCAGGATTCAGCTTATTCCTATCTCTACCTTCACCCCACCCCCTTTTTTTTTTCTCTGCTAGAGAACTTCATAACTATCTACTTCTGAGGGCCTGTGACTACCATGAGTCTGCCCTTCTCCTCTGGAAAAATACTAGAGTGAGCTCCATGCCAAAGGTAGAAAAACATGCAATCTATAAAATATAATGCTTTCCCTTTGGGTTGTATTGCATTTCTGTGGTTGTTTGTCACATAAGCGGGGCATGTTTGTCCCACCTCAGTAACAAGCACACGTTATCATCTGTATGTCCAAACACACTGCATGTGGACTCAATGTCACTTTTCCAGCCACTGGGGTTTGGTGATGTAAGCCTGTACTCTCCACTGTTTGGGCAGCTGAGGAAGGGCAGTCACATGTTTAAGTTCTTCCTAAGTTACAGAGTGAGTTCAAGTCTGGCCAAGGCAGCTATTTTCTAAGCTTGTTTGTTTGTTTGTTTGTTTGTTTTTGTTTTTTTGCTGATGAAAAATCTGATGTTGTTATTCTGCTGGGTTTGCTCTTGCAGGCAAGTTGATATGTTCTTAGATCTTAATACTGCCTGTTTGCTTTGCACTTCTCACATTTTGACTATAATATGGTATGGATAGAATGATTTGTTTCTGTTCTTGTTGACTATGGTTATAAAAGACTCTTGTGTCTAGATGCCTTTCTCATTCTGTGCATTTGGGGACTTGTCCGCTATTTTCCCAATGAATAAATTCTGTTTTTTTCTTGGTTTTTGTGTGTGTGTGTGTGTGTGTGTGTGTGTGTGTGTGTGTGTGTTTTAAAACCTCAGTTAAATTGTTGAATTTGTCTTCCATGTTGCTGACCTTTTCATCCATGTGGTTGATTTTCTCATTGATTTTGTTGACTCTTTCTGGGCTATAACAGGCTTTCCTCTCCATGTCTTCCATTGATTTCCTCTGATTGTTTGTGTTCTCTGAGGATGGCGATAATTTTTACCAGCAAATTGAAGTCTTCATCCTGTATGTTATCATTTCATTATCTTCAGTTTGAATTGAGGAATTATGATCCCATGATGGAGTAATGCTGCCTTTCCAGGTGTCTTGGGTTTCTATGCTGAAATGTTTACATCTCATTGGGCATTTATCTGATTTTATTTGAAGATCTTAATTATCAACCTAATCTTGGGAGTTCAGTCTTCAGTGCCACCCAGAGAGGGAACAACAAATCGCTGCAACAGCAATAGCATCCAATGTTGCAAGGCATAGAAATCCACTTAAAACAGATAAATGCCCATGAATTTTCAACAACAATAATAAACCTAAGGTAGAAAAACTACTATAGAATGTGCTATGACTTTTATAATTATTTAGGGCAAGTGTGGAGAGAGTCAATTAATTAAATAAAGGAAGGAGTCTGGGAAGGAGAATTCATGGGGAAAAAGCTAAATAAATGAAAGGAGAATGGGACAAGTGAAGAAGATGCTGTCTGCTCAGCACTGGATGGTGAGATGGAGCCTGTGCAATGGCAAAACCAAAAACCAAAAGGAATGTTGGAAAAAAGGCAGTCCAAGTGGGTTTTGTTCACAGATGATGTGATTATATAAATGGAAGTTCCTATAGACTTCCTATAGCTTACAGGATCAGTGAGAGCTTAGCAAGGTCATAGGACAAAAGGTCAGGGTATAAAACGCATTGTGTCTTTACTGTTTTATCAATGAGAATTGGGTCAAAATGTTAAAATCTGTTTGGAATAGCATCCCCAAACATGGACAATTTAGAAAATATATCAAATATACTTAAAGAGTTGCAGGGTGAACATTATAAAGCATTACTGAAAGACATGAAAGAAGACCTAACCAAATTGAGAGCAAAATCAAGTTTATGAGCTAGAAGGGTCAATGTTTTGTAGATGTCAGTTTCCCACAAATTGACCTATGGGTTCAGTGCATCCTTGTAGGCAGTTTGCTTTCTCTTTAGGCAGGAGATAGCTGCCCTGGAGATGCCCAGCCTTCCATCCTATGAGCTGGGATATAAGCTTTCAGCTCCTGGTCCGGAGTTTAAGTTACATGCACAACATGGCATTTTCACTTATTCTATCCCATTCAATTTGGTATTTGGAAGCATTTTTATCTAGTTGGAATATTGTCATTGATACAAAAGGTGATGATCTTTTAAAATCAAATATTGTAAGATTTTTCTGGCTTCAAATCAAAGTTCTGTAGAATCCATTGAAGACCCCCCAAAAGATGAGTGACCTGGTAGCAAGTGTCCATGTGAGCTGTTTCAGGTCATTTGGAGCTATGATCAAACTTACATTTATTCTTCCTTTTTATAAAATTTATCCAAAAAATATGGATCATGGTCACATCTGTGGTAACCCAAGCTTCAGTTACAGCTCTTGGCAAGGGAGTTCATAATGGGTGCTCACTTTTCAGATGGTTGCCCATGGCCCAGAGGAATCCCTGGGATACCTATTAGAAGTACAGAACTCAAACTTTAGTTACCTCATTTGTCTTTTAGGAAGATTCATGCGGAATTCTTACAGGTTTTTAAAGTTTAGAACAATTACAAGTTGGTTTTTCATATAAAGTCCCCTGATAGTCTGGCCTTGCAGACCCTGTTCTAGGAAGGAAATATTAGAAACATTGCCAATGTCATGTCCTCATCTGGATAACTTTTCTTCTGGATCAGCACACATCAAATTATCAATAATTTTGACTCTACTTCCCTTGAGAAGATTGAGAAGCAAAAAGATTATTCTCACTGAACATATTCTAGAAGTTTTAGAAGCTTTGCATTTTGGAGATAATATCAAATACCAAATACAAGCTTACACACTTAAATATAAATTATATATGACTTGAGGAAGACAGCACATAAAATTGAGATATAGAGAAGGAAAGTGGTCTTAAGATATGCCTTTTAATTTAGTTAGGACCATTTAAGACTTTTCTCAAACTAGATTCGATTGTCCCCCTTTCCCTTATTCATGCCTTTGTTTCTTTATCCCTTTATTAAATGCCTACCATGTATAAGATGCTATTTCAAATATGACCTTGGAAGTGGAGATGGACATGGTCTTAGCTTTTGGGAAGGTTTACAGTCTAGAAGGATGGGCCTCAAAGCATGATGAACTATGATAGAGCCATGTCAGGCCCCAGAGGTAAGAAACTTTACCTTGTTAAGACCATGCTCATCAGGGGCTCAACTGAGCAAGTAAGTCTTGGATTAAACATGGAAAAATGCATTGGGAAGAGATGACAATTAAAAAAAAAAAAAACCTCATGTGTTGATAGCATCCATTTATACAAAATAATGTGTGAGTGTGAGAGTATCCATGATGAGCTTTACAGACATAGAGAGAGTCATGAAAGAACAGTGACCAGAAAGTTAGTGGTGCTACCTCAGGGTAGCTGAGATTCCAAGCATGAAGGATGAGTAGGTCTTTAAGGAAAACATGTGTCACTACAAGAGACAAATCTACAAATCTCTCTCCATTCCTTAATGAATAATAATATATACCTTTGTAAATAAATCATTTCAAAAGTATGACTTATTTCCTGATTCTCATGTCAACCTTATAAGTTTGGGAGTATACACACACACACACACACACAGATATATATATATATATATATATATATATATATATATATATTCCCAAACACACACACACACACACACACATATATATATGTGTGTATGTGTGTGTATAATATATATATATATATATATATATATACCCAAACATACATATATACATACATATACACACATACATGTATGTATGTATGTATGTATATACCCAAACATACATACATACATAATGTATATGTGTATGTATATGTGTATGTGTATTTGAAGCTGACTTTAACAATACCCTGATGTGAGGTTAAGTGACTGGCATAAAAGATACAGAGTAAGTTTGCAGAGATCTGGAGACTCAATATTCATTTCCTTATGTTCCATTCCACCCCAACTGCTTTATTACCCTTAGGTCACGTTACCAACATCGTCCAGTTCCCGGTACAGGATGGGGATTTGTCCAGGAGTAGTCAATTCAGTAAATCATTTCCCTTCACTTTTTTTTATACTGAATTTTATTTTACTTTATGTTCATTGGTGTGAGGGTGGCAGATCCTCTGCAACTGAAGTTATCGACAGGTTGCCATATGGGTGCTGGGAATTGAATCCTGGTCTTCTGGAAGAGCAGTCAGTGCTCTTAAGCACCGGGGCTACCTCTCCTGCCCCTTCCCCTTCATTCATTTCTTCTCCGTGAATGTCACCATTTCCTTCAGACCTTTGGAATATGAACTGAGTTTTATTCTTCAGTGTCTAAATTGCCTTCCCCTTCTCATTGGTTTCATAAGCTTGGAGAAGACTAGTAAAGTCTTACAGCACTTTATCCTCCGTAGTGCCATGCACCGTGTGCTGCAAATACGGACAGCCTCACAAGAGGACGGCCGAGTGAGCAAATGGGCAGAAGAATGAATAAGTGAGTGAGAAACGTGGTGTTATGTTTAACAGCGTTTGGACAGACAATAATGAAAGCAGAAAATCAGAATTAAAGCCATAGATCTGAGACAGAACTCTGCTGCTTAGCTTAAAAGCAAGCTCTTGAGATACAGATTCCCAGTAAACAGTACTGCAGAGCCCAATTTAGACCTCTTGTCTGGGTTTCTCTTTATAGATGGCACCTGGCAGACTCCACATTCGGAACTCCCATTTCTGCACGGAAGCAAAGCAGCCGGGGAACAGACAGTGACTGCGAATGTGAGATCAGTATTGCGATCAGGCCCCAGCGCTCCGCTTCACCTCGCAGTCAGCCATCGGTTCATGTTGGAACCAGCCCTTTGTGGGCAGCTGCTCTCCAGCTTCAATTCTGCAAACCAGTGTGTATTAAAGCGGCTGCCATCCGGTTAACATTTCTAGTCAGTATTCTCCGCCATTAGCCAAAGTAGTTTGTGACGTGGGATGTATTCGGTAGCATGTAGGATCTCTCTCTCTCTCTCTCTCTCTCTCTCTCTCTCTCTCTCTCTCTCTCTCTCTCTCTCCTCTTCTCTTCCGCCTCTCTCCCATCTCACTGCAGTACCTTCTCCACCTCTCTCTCTCCTCCCAGCTTTCTGTTTTCCACTTTTGTATCCCATGTACAGCCTTCTCAGCCTTCTCTCATCCAGCCTCCTTTATGTCCTCTGATAGGCTTGTTTGTGGTTTTCTGACTTATACTTACTGCCGCATACAAATTAGAAGCTAGGACCCACACGTGAGAGGGGATGGGCAGCATTTGTCTTTCTGAGCCTGCTTACCTAATTCAGAAGGATTATTTCCCGATTCCTTCATTTTTCTTGCAACTTTCATATACTTTTTACAGCCAAATAATATTGTGCCCTGTACCACATTCTCCTTATCTATTCCTCTGCTGAGGGACATGCAGGCTGGTTCAGTGGAGAGGAGAAGCAGCAGCAGCCATGGGATAGCTGAGCAATAAAAACGTGGCCACGTGGGCTGATCAATTGCAGCTAAAAGCAGCTCAGATGAAACACAGTAACAATTCAAGGTTATCCTAAGGAGAGTAGATTCTAAAAGCATGGAGGGTAGACAGTGTGCTACTCAAGGCCTATTGTGAAAATAAAGGCTGTGAGTGTGTCTTTCTTCGAGGAACTCAATAACCCAAGGTGGGGTAGAAACTCTGGGCTGGGATTTTAGTAGTTTCCTACTACGCCTCACTATTGTGAATGGAGCAGCAGAAACCACGGATACACAAGTCTCTCTGGACTAAGATTTAGAGCTCCTTGGGTGTGTGTGTGTGTGTCTAGGAGTAGTCTGGGTGGCTTATCTGGCACTTCTATTTTTACATTTTGAGAATCCTCTAATCTCCGTATTCTTGCACTGACAACGGCTACACCACATTTCTTCTCAGCAAAGGTGAATACGTGTTCCTCTCTCCTCACATTTGCTTTCATCCTGGCAGCCATTCTGATGGTGAGATAGCATCTCAGGGTAGTTTTTAATTTGCATTTCTCTGGCAGTTGAGAATGGTAAATATATTTTAAAATGTTTACTGACTAGCATGTAGAAATTTCTTAACTCTGGGATTTTAAGTCTTGTTCTGCTATATATAGGAGCCATTATATTTTGAACTGCTCAGAGATTGTTTTTGTTCAGATTTTTTTGTGTAATTACACTAGTGGTTTTGCAGGGATAGGGGAACTGTGGAAAAGGAGACCCAAGGATATATGACTGCTACTAAAAGCATTGTACCTTAGAATATCTATTCAACAAATATACATCGAATCTCTCCACTGTGCTAAGCCCCAACATGGAGGATAGACAGAAGAGTTATTAAATTATAATAATTAGTGATAAGTCTAAAGTGGGCACAGGCCAAGAAAAGATGACGGTCTAAAGTCTAGAACTGGCAAAACTGAAAGAGGCCAGTGTATACAGAGAGGGGACTAGTTATACTATAGGACCTCACAGCCTGAAGCACAAGCAATTGCGGTCTGAGACCTGCTGGGGTACGGCAGCATTGCTGAGGTCCCTTTGGGAGTGGGTGGATGATTATCCTGGAGATGAGGTAACAGATGTGGTGAGAATTGGTGTCATCTTGAGGACTTTGATTATGGAAAGGAAAGGGGAGTCAGGTACCAGGGGCCATTATAGACTCCAAAATGCATACTTATACACACTGGATAGCCCCAGTGTGACGATAAAAGAGGCAGTGATGTGTTAGACACAGCACACCAGGCCAAAGCAGTTCTACATGTTAAGAAGTTTATTGGGAGAGAGAGGGGCAAGGAAGCTGGTGGCAGAAAGAGAAGGGGGAACAGAGAGAGAGAGAGAGAGAGAGAGAGAGAGAGAAAGAGAGAGAGAGAGGTTCCTCTTATATAAATGGATGGTGATGTGTTCATAGGTAAAGGTCGGAGGTGAGCCCAGTGGATTCTGGGAATATGGTGACCATTGTCTTGGCAACAAGTGTGTAGGTCGTACTGTTGCCTATGTGATGTCACAGGTTTCTAAGGTCCTGATACCAACAGACAGGATCTCTGGAGAGTCTGAGAGTAAGGTAGCACGAGTCCTTTCTTCATGCAATGGGTCCCAGAGTCTCCCCCAACCTCTGTTTTGAGACAGGGTATTGATGTGTAGTCCAAGCCAGACTGGAACTCACTATGGAGTCCAGGCTGATCCTAAACCACAGCAATCCTCCTGCCTGAGCTGTTTGCACCATGAAATACAGTTTCTTCTTCTCTCGCAGACATGGGAGTAAGGGTCCTTATCACACGCTCAAGTCTGTTGGCATCCTGAACTCAGTTGCCAGAGCCATGAGAAATGTTTACTGTTTAAACCTTCATTTTCATGGCAGTTTCAGCTAAGACTAAGGTGGAAATGAAATTGGTTGTCTTTTCTTTATTTATTTCTGTTTTTAATAGGAAAAGAAGCAGAATGGAGAAGTTAAAGACAGGAGAGAGAGAAGAATTCTGAAAAATTTTATCTCTCCATCCATCCATTCATTCGTGCACTGGGCGATAGAACCAGAAGTCGCCCACATTCTAGGCCAGTGCTCTGTCATGGCTATAGCGGCATCCACCCCCATTTTAATGTTAATGTAGGATCTTGCTCTGTTACCCAGGCTTGCCTTGAGCAACTTCTGTAGTCTAGGCAAAACCTATAATCCACAGACTTTAGACCCTTGACTAGCTGGGTTTAGAGGCCTGAACCATGAGACATGGACATTCGTGTTAAAATGTAAATATAAATATTCAGAAGCAAAACACAGAGGAATTTTTTTTAGTTTTAAAATATTCATTTATTTAGTGCATGGGTGCGTGTGCATGTGTTTGCGGCAGTGTGCACACGTAGAGGTCAGAGGATAACCCGCAGGCCTTAGGTCAATCTTCCCCGTATGGCGCTCCTTTAAGAGCTCCAGCTGCATATGTAGCGGAGGATAGCCTTGTTACATATCAATGGGAGGAGAGGCCCTTCGTCCTGTGAAGGCTCAATGCCCCAGGGTAGGGGAATGCCAGGGCCAGGACAGGGAAGCAGGAGTGGGTGGTTTGGTGAGCAGGGGGTAGGGAGATAGGATAGGAGGGTTTCAGAGCAGAAACCAGGAAAGGGGATAACATTTGAAATGTAAATAAAATATCTTCTTTTTTCCTTGTTCCAGTCAACCCTGCTCGCTCTGGTTGGCCCCGCCTACTCAGCAGCAGGTTTGGATGAACTCATCATACCCCATCACACAGGTGTTCAGAGATGACACAGAAGACACAAGAGGCAAGTCCAGGAATTAGCTCAACAGCTCAGTGAAGTAGCAGGGCATATGTTAATTGAAAGGGATTGGTGTCAGCTCAGGACCCCCAAGACCAACTTCTCACCACAAAGGAGATTTCTTTGCTCAGTAGGGACAAAAGGGCAGAGATGAGAGGCAAAGAGAGAGATAGAGGATGAGGGAGAAGGCAAAGGGAACAAGGGAGAGGAGGAAGGGGTATTTATCCCAAAGGGGGGGACAAAGATGGCCTGATAAAGGGGGAAATCTCATGTTAGGATGAGGCATTTAATTGTGCATGCTATTTAGGTGAGCCAAAGAGGGGCTGAACTTCAACACTTTGATGGCTAGACCCTTGGTAGTCAGCCTCAGGAGGAGGAAGTGGGAAAAATAAGAGAATAAACCTTGGGAGAGAGCTTTAGGGAAGTCATCTAACAATTTGTAGCAAGACAGAGGGAATGGGGCGAAGGGCCAGGCCTGCCAGAGCCCTGCTGACCATGCTAGAGCTGGACAGAGTCCAGCCCCAAATTAACTAGTGTGCCAAAAATGCATGTAAGTAGATAAAGACAATAAAATGCAACAATTGTAACAGTTATTTAAACTATCATCAGGAAACTTCACCAATAAAGATCAAATAGTTCATAGAAAAGTCCCAAAGAAGTAGTTAGACATGCAGATGGCCCCAGTAGAGAACTTGGGAGGGGCCGAATGGTCTGGAATGTGCAATATCCACAACAAACATATAAGAGATAGAAAGTAAAAGGGTTTTTCTAGGGCTACTTTGACTAACAGGGATTACAATGTTATAATTCTTTTTTTTTTTTAAAGCTTTGTGTACTTTTTTTAAATTGATTTATTTATGTATATGAGTACACTGTAGTTGTCTTCAAACACACCAGAAAAGGGTGTCATATCACATTGCAGATGGTTGTGAGCCATCATGTGGTTGCTGGGAATTGAATTCAGGACCTTTGGAAGAGCAGCCAGTGCTCTTAACCGTTTTGAGCCATCTCTCTAGCCCCAATGTTATAATTCTTATGTAACATTTGGTGAAAGCTGCCTAGCTATCTAATAACATATGCCTGTATATATGAATATATATATATATATATATATATATATATATATATATATATACACAGGTCTGATATAAATATACACATATTTAAATGCACACATCTCATGTGTATCAGATTCATGATTATTTATTGAACTTGGTTTAAGCACAGATTCAATAGGGCTAGAAAGAACACAGAACTGACAGGCAGGACACCGGTGGCAGAGGGGGTTGGATTCTTTGCATATGGATGCTTGTCAGAACCTTCTGTTTATTCTTAGGTGTATTTGAAATTCTCTGTAATAAAAGGTTAAGCAAACAAAACCCAAACCACAACTCCTTATATAACTTCAGCCAATCCACAGATGCAGCCAAGTGTCTCAGTGAGCACTAGACCATGCGATGCACATATGAGCAAATGTGCATTGTCTTCTAGGGAGGAGGTCCAAAACTCTAATTAGATTCCTAGTAGTCTATTTTGCTAAAGTGTGTGGAAGGAACAGTTAGGGTAAGTAGCCTGTTAACCTTTAGCCAACCTTCCTTGAGGATTATTTCTTGCAACTGATGTTGTTAATGAAAATTGGAAAACAAATTTTAAGCTCATAATCCCTTGGAAAGACCTTGAAACACAAAGGAGATTTGCCAACCCACAAGGGTTCTTGAAATTATAGCAGCAAAATAACCAGAGCTAGAGAATCTAAGACCTTTTGAGGAAACGGAGTTGGGGGGATTGAAGGTTGCAAGAGAAGCCATGAGAATTGTTGTAATATGCTGTAAATTTATTAAAACATAATTGGACAAAATGTTAAAGAAAGGAAGTGAAAGGAACGTGCTAAGTGGATAATAATGAGCCTCATACAATTAATTTCCATTTAGTTTCTGTTCTAGAAAAACTTACTCAGCAGTCCCCTTTGAGCTCCTTTCAAATACATTTTGTTTTGCTGCTAAGAGGCTCCCCCATCTCCACTGCCTCAGGCTCAGCAGCATGCTTCAGCCCCCCCCTCCGCCCCGCGCCCCCACGCCCCCTCCACCCGCTCCTGCTCACCTGCTTGCCTCAGGCCCCGCCCCCAGCCTCCTCCCCTCTCCCCCAGACTCCTCCCTCCCCCGCCCACTCTCACCGCCTCCAGCTCACCAGTGCACTGGCCCCAGTCTTGGCTCAAGGGCTGAAGATCTTTCAAATGTTGTTACTGGAAGTTATTGACTCCCTCCCATCCCCAAGCCCATCATGTTCTAGAACCAAAGAGAAGGGAAGCATTTCTTCAAAAATATTTCTCTGCCCTCTTCAAGAAAGCCCTCTGGTCTGTGATTGCTTTTCTCAATTTCCAGTTAACACATGTGACTGCATTAGAAAATGGCTAGGGTCATGGCTCAGTTGGTAGACCGTTTGTGAGGCATGAAGCCCTCGGTTTGGTCCTAGCACCACAAAACTGGGTACAGTGGCAAATGTGTAGACATAATCTCAGCAATCAGGAGGGGAGGCAGGAGGCTCCAGAGTTCAACTGTTTGTTACATAGTAATTTGGCAGCCAAGCTAGGCTGCATGAGACCTTGTCTCAAAAACAAGGCAAAAAACAAACACAAACAGGGAAATGGTCAACTTCTCCTTCACTCATTTTGTCTCCATTCCTTCAATGAGCAAATGGCTTTTAATCAATAAATAAAAGATCTCAAGATACAGCAAGGTGTATGATCAACAATGATTGCTGTAGACACTAAGTTCATGTTGATTCATCATTGGGAACAAATATCAGAATTTTAGAAATGGGTAAAAGAGACAGGCATCTTTCAATGACATTGCAACATCAATTTTTCTGTGACCTTGACAAGTTTAGAACTCTGTTGGTGCAGAAAAGTTGATGGAGAGGTTTGTATAACTTTGGAAATTGGCAGCTCAGTTCCAACTTACAAGTTAGCAGCGGCAGCTTGATCCACTCACAAATACTTCTGTGCTATACCAGCAGTCCAGTTCAGTAGATATGGGAGAGCAAAGACAGTCAGCAACAGTGGCATTACCTAGCACAGACAGCTAGGCCTCGGCCTCAGCTAGAATCAGCAGGAGGGACCAGGAGGAATGAAGGAGAAGTTCTCCGTTGTGCCTCTCTCAGCAAAGCGAAGATCAGGGAAGACACAAGAGACCAACAAGCATTGCACAGCGAGCTCTCTCTATAAGCAAGCCTAGCTCAGTCTCCATCACTATCTGTGGAGTCCTTTTTATACCCTCCAAACATCACTCCATGGGTCAACACAGTCATCTGTCTCAGCTGACATCACTCTGCCAATCAGCCTGCAGAAGGGGCAAGAAACTGCAGAACACCACCAGAGCATTTTTGGTGTTTCTCTCTATGGAGTACCAACAAATGCAGCTTAACTGTGCAATGTAAGGCAGACCAATACATGCATGTTGTTAGCAAAGAATCCCTTGTCACATGGGACTTAGCGTTTCACCTGTGTCCACTTCAAGAAAACACTCCTAAATGTGTTTTCCCCAGCAAAACACCATCCAATACAACTGACTTTCCAAAGAACCCTTAAGTTCCCACTTTAGATTTGTGTCAAGACACAGGAAATACTTATTATATAGAGAATTAGTAAAAGTCTGTGCATGAGGGAATGCATGCATGCATGTGTGTGTGTGTGTGTGTGTGTGTGTGTGTGTGTGTCTATATTGATAATCTGAAAAGATGTGGTCCATTGCCTTTTTGGACATTAACCAATTTTGCTCCTCTCCCAGTAATCCCATCCTAACATTCATTTACTAAATTATCTGTTAATGCCTAGCTTCTCCAATGCTCTTTGGACCAGTTTAAACATCTTACTATTATATCATTGATTAATCAGCTAAATTAAATTCTTGATACATGTTCTTTTTTATTTTATTAGATATTTTCTTTATTTACATTTCAAATGCTATCTTGAAAGTTCCCTATACCCTCCCCCTGCCCTGCTCCCCTACCCACGAACTCCCAATTCTTGGCCAAAGCGTTCCTCTGTACTGGGGCATATAAAGTTTGCAATACTAAGGGTCCTCTCTTCCCAGTGATGGCCAAGTAGGCCATCTTCTGCTACATATGCATCTAGACACACGAGCTCTGGGGGTACTGGTTAGTTCATATTGTTGTTCCACCTATAGGGTTGCAGACCCCTTCAGCTCCTTGAGTACTTTCTCTAGCTCCTCTCCATTGTGGGCCCTGTGTTCCATCCTATAGATGACTGTGAGCATCCACTTCTGTATTTCCATGCACTGGCATAGCCTCACCCGAGACAGCTATATCAGGGTCCCTTCAACAAAATCTTGCTGGCATATGCAATGGTGCCTGAGTTTGGTGGATGATTATGGGATGGATCCCCAGGTGGAGTAGTCTGTGGATGGTCCATTCTTTCAACTTAGCTCCAAACTTTGTCTCTGTAACTCCTTCCATGGGCATTTTGTTCCCTATTCTAATGAGGAATGAAGTATCCACACTTTAGTCTTCCTTCTTGTTGACTTTCTTGTGTTTTGCAAATTGTATCTTGGTATTCTAAGTTTCTTGGCTAATATCCACTTATCAGTGAGTGCATATCTAGTGACTTCTTTTGTGATTGGGTGTGATCACTAAGGATGATATCCTCCAGATCCATCCATTTGGCCAAGAATTTCATATATTCATTGTTTTAATAGCTGAGTAGTACTCCATTGTGTAAATGTACCACATTTTCTGTATCCATTCCTCTGTTGAGGGACATCTGGGTTCTTTCCAGCTTCTGGCTATTATAAATAAGACTGCTATGAATATAGTGGAGCATGTGTCCTTATTACCAGTTGGAACATCTTCTAGGTATATGCCCAGGAGAGGTTTTGCTGGGTCTTTCAGTAGTACTATGTCCAATTTTCTGAGGAACCACCAGACTGACTTCCAGAGCGGTTGTGCAAGCTTGCAATCCCACCAGCAATGGAGAAGTGTTCCTTTTTCTCCACATCCTCATCAGCATCTGCTGTCACCTGAATTTTTGATCTTAGCCATTCTGACTGGTATGAATCTCAAGGCTGTTTTGATTTGCATTTCCCTGGTGATTAAGGATGTTGAACATTTTTTCAGGTGCTTCTCAGCCATTCAGTATTCCTCAGATGAGAATTCTTTGTTTAGCTATGTACCCCATTTTTTAATGGGGTTATTTGAATTTCTGGAATCCAGCTTCTTGAGCTCTTTGTACATGTTGGATAATAGTCCCCTATCAGATTTAGGATTGGTAAAAATCCTTTCCCAATCTGTTGGTTGCCATTTTGTCTTATTGACAGTGTCTTGCCTTACAGAAGATTTGCAATTTTATAAGGTCCCATTTGTCAATTCTTGATCTTACAGCACAGGGCATTGCTGTTCTGTTTAGAATTTTTTCCCTTGTGTCCATATCTTCTAGGCTTTCCCTCACTTTCTCCTCTATAAATTTCAGTGTCTCTGGTTTTATGTGGAGGTCTTTGATCCATTTAGTCTTGAACTTTGTACAAGGAGAAAGGAATGGATCAATTCACATTCTTTGACATGATAACCGCCAGTTGTGCCAGCACCATTTGTTGAAAATGCTGTGTTTTATCCACTGGATGGTTTTAGCTCCCTTGTCAAAAATCAGGTGACCATAGGTGTGTGGATTCATTTCTGGGTCTTCAATTGTATTCCATTGATCTATCTGTCTGTCACTGTACCAGTACCCTACAGTTTTTTTTTTTAAATCACAATTGCTCTGTAGTATAGCTTGAGGTCAGGCATGGTGATTCCACCAGAGGTTTTTTAATTGTTGAGAATAGTTTTTGCTATCCTAGGTTTTTTATTATTCCAGACGAATTTGCAAATTGCCCTTTCTCACTCAGTGAAGAATTGAGTTGGAATTTTGATGGAGATTGCATTGAATCTGTAGATTGCTTTCAGCAGGATAGCCATTTTGACTATATTAATTTTGCCAATCCATGAGCATGGGAGATCTTTCCATCTTCTGAGATCTTCTTCTATTTCTTTCTTCAGGGACTTGAAGTTCTTATCATACAGATCTTTTACTTCCTTAGATAGAGTCACACCAAGGTGTTTTATATTCTTTGTGACTATTGTGAAGGGTGTTGTTTCCCTAATTTCTTTCTCAGCCTGTTTATCCTTTGTGTAGAGAAAGGCCATTGATTTGTTTGACTTAATTTTATATCCAGCTACTGCACTGAAGCTATTTATCAGGTTTAGAAGTTCTCTGGTTGAATTTTTAGGGTCACTTATATATACTATCATATCATCTGCAAATAGTGATATTTTGACTTCTTCCTTTCCAATTTGTATCCCCTTGATCTCCTTTTGTTGTCAAATTGCTCTGGCTAGGACTTCAAGTACTATATTGAATAGGTAGGGAGAAAGTGGGCAGCCTTGTCTAGTCCCTGATTTTAGAGGGATTGCTTCGAGTTTCTCTCCATTTAGTTTTATGTTGGCTACTGGTTTGCTGTATATTGCTTTTATTACGTTTAGCTATGGGCCTTGAATTCCTGATCTTTCCAAGACTTATCATGAAGGGGTGCTGGATTTTGTCAAATGCTTTCTCAACATCTAAGGAGATGATCATGTGGTTTTTGTCTTTGAGTTTGTTTATATAGTAGATTATGTTGACGGATTTCTGCATATTAAACCATCCCTGCATCCCTGGGATGAAGCCTACTTAGTCATGATGGATGATTGTTTTGATGTGTTCTTGGATTCAGTTTGCAAGGATTTTATTGAGTATTTTTGCATCAATATTTATGAGGGAAATTGGTCTGAAGTTCTCTTTCTTTGTTGGATCTTTGTGTCGTTTAGGTATCAGAGTAATTGTGGCTTCATAGAATGAATTGGGTAGAGTACCTTCTGTTTCTATTTTGTGGAATAGTTTGAGAACTGGGATTAGGTGTTCTTTGAAGGTCTGATAGAACTCTGCACTAAACCCATCTGGTCCCATGCTTTTTTTTTTTTTGTTTGGGAGACTACTGCTTCTATTTCTTTACAGGAAATAGACTCTTTAGATCATTAATCTGATCCTGATTTAACTTTGGTACCTGGTATCTGTCTAAGAAGTTCTCCATTTCATCCAGGATTTTCAGTTTTTTTGAGTATAGTCTTTTGTAATAGCTTCTGGTGATGTTTTGGATTTCCTCTGATTCTGTTGTTATGTCTCCTTTTTCATTTCTGATTTTGTTAATTAGGATACTGTCCTTGTGCCCTCTAGTTAGTCTGGCTAGGGGTTTATCTCTCTTGTTGATTTTCTCAAAGAACCAGCTCCTGGATTGGTTGATTCTTTGAATAATTCTTTTTGTTTCCACTTGGTTGATTTCAGCCCTGAGTTTGATTATTCCCTGCGGTCTACTCCTCTTAGGTGAATTTCCTTTCTTTAGTTCTAGAGCTTCTAGGTGTGCTGTTAGGCTGCTAGTGTATGCTCTCTCTAGTTTCTTTTTGGAGGCACTCAGGGCTATGAGTTTTCCTCTTAGGACCTCCTTCATTGTGTCCCATAAGTTTATGTATGTTGTGGCTTCATTTTCATTAAACTCTAAAAAGTCTTTAATTTCTTTCTTTATTTCATCCTTGACCAAGGTATCATTGAGTAGAGTGTTGTTCAATTTCCATGTGAATGTTGGCTTTCTATTATTTATGCTGTTATTGAAGATCAGCCTTAGTCCGTGGTGATCTGATAGGATGCATGGGATAATTTCAATATTTTTGTATCTGTTGAGTCCTATTTTGTGACCGATTATATGGTCAGTTTTGGAGGAGGTACCATGTGGTGCTGAGAAGAAGGTATATCCTTTTGTTTTAGGATAAAATGTTGTTTAGATACACATTAAATCCATTTGTTTCATAACTTCTGTTAGTGTCCATGTGTCTCTGTTTAGTTTCTGTTTCCAGGATCTGTCCATTGGTGAGAGTGGGATGTTGAAATCTCCCATTATTAATGTGTGAGGTGCAATGTGTGCTTTGAGCTTTACTAAATTTTCTTTAATGAATGTGGCTGCCCTTGTATTTGGAGCATAGGTATTCAGAATTGAGAGTTCATCTTGGTAGATTTTACCTTTGATGAGTATGAAGTTCCCCTCCTTGTCTTTTTTAATTACTTTGGGTTGGAAGTCAATTTTATTCGATATTAGAATGGCTACTCCAGCTTGTTTATTAAGACCATTTTCTTGGAAATTTTTTCTTTAGCCTTTCACTCTGAGGTAGTGTCTGTCTTTTTCCCCAGGTGGGTTTCTTGTAAGCAGCAAAATTTTGGGTCCTGTTTGTGTAGCCAGTCTGTTAGTCTATGTCTTTTTATTGGGTCACTGAGTCCATTGATGTTAAGAGAAATTAAAGAAAAGTAATTGTTGCTTCCTGTTATTTTTGTTGTTGAAGTTGGGATTCTGTTCTTGTGGCTGTCTTCTTTTAGGTTTGTTGAAGGATTACTCTCTTGCTTTTTCTAGGGCATAATTCCATCCTTGTGTTGGTGTTTTCCCTTTATTATCCTTTGAAGGGCTGGATTCATGGAAAGATATTGTGTGAATTTTGTTTTATCATAGAATACCTGGTAATCTCCATCTATGGTAATTGAGAGTTTTGCTGGGAAATGTAGTCAGGATTGGCATTTATGTTCTCTTAGATTCTGTATGACAATCTGTCTAGGATCTTCTAGTTTTCATAGTCTCTGGTGAAAAGTCTGGTATAATTCTGATAGGTCTGCCTTTATATGTTAGTTGACCTTTTACCCTTATTGCTTTTAATATTTTTTCTTTATTTAATGTATTTGGTGTTTTGACTATTATGTGACAGGAGGAATTTCTTTTCTGTTCCAGTCTATTTGGAGTTCTGTAGGCATCTTGTATGTTTATGGGCATGTCTTTCTTTAGGTTAGGGAAGTTTCCTTCTATAATTTTGTTGAAGATATTTGCTGGCCCTTTAAGTTTGGAATCCTCGCTCTCTTCTATACCTAGTATCCTTGGGTTTGGTCTTCTCATTGTGTCCTGAATTTCCTGGATGTTTTGGCTTAGGGGCTTTTGCTCTTTGCATTTTCTTTGACTGTTGTGTCAATGTTTTCTATGTTATCTTCTGTACTTGAGATTCTCTCTTCTATCTCTTGTATTCTGTTGATGATGCTTTTATCTATGACTCCTGACTGCTTTCCTAGGTTTTCTAACTCTAGGGTTGTCTCCTTTTGTGATTTCTTTATTGTTTCTATTTCCATTTCTAGATATTGGATGGAAGTTTGATTGTGTTTTCCTGTAATTATTTAATGGATTTTTGTGTTTCCTCTTTAAGGGCTTCTACCTGCTTACCTGTGTTCTCTTGTATTTCTTTAAGGAAGTTATTTATGTCCTTCTTAAAGTCCTCTGTCACCATCATGAGAAGTGATTTTAGATCCGAATCTTGCTTTTCAGGTGTGTTGGAGTAATCAGGACTTGATATGGTGGGAGCATTGGGTTCTGATGATGCCAAATAGCCTTGGTTTCTGTTGCTTCTGTTCTTCTTCTTGCCTCCTGCCACCTGATTATCTCTAGAGCTCCCTGCCCTCACTATATCTGACTGGAGCCTGTCCTTCCTGTAATCCTGGTTGAGTCAGAACTTCTCAGAGTCTAGCTATCTCTGGGATCCTGGGATCCTGGGATCCTGGGATCCTGAGATTCTGGGTGTGTCAGAGTTCCTGGGAGTCAT
Organism: Mus minutoides; assembly: GCA_902729485.2. Taxonomy (NCBI): domain Eukaryota; kingdom Metazoa; phylum Chordata; class Mammalia; order Rodentia; family Muridae; genus Mus; species Mus minutoides. The sequence continues at coordinate 54,932 of LR750060.1, forward strand.
TGCTTCTGAGACCCTGAGATCCTAGAGTGACCAAGCTCCTGGGATCATGGGATCCTAAGACCCTGGGCATGCTAGAGTGCCTGAGAATGGAGCCTCCTCTGGGGGCTGTGGGGCTGGTTGCTGAGTTCACGCCCAACGTAGCCCTGGGCAGACATGTTTGTTTTTTAATTATCATTATTATATCTTAATATGAAGAACAATGTAGTTAAACATAATATTTGGCTTTCAGTTGTTGAATTGTTATTCCTCTCCCCACTCATCCCTTTAGTATTTCTTATTATAAGTTGGGAATCCATGTCAAGATTTCCTTCCATAATTGTCAAAGACATTCTCAGGAACTACCAAAGCTTGACTGTGCTAGTAAGTCCCTGAGCAGTAGTAAGAAACTGAGTTATTTTACTGAATAAAAAAGCACTATTTTTTATACTAATGCATGAACATAAGAATTGGTTTAGGAATCTGTTAGGACACTCTACTCCAAAGTAAAAGAGACATTTATTTCTTGAAGTTAGAGAATAGTTCAAGACCAAGATGATGGCAGACTCAATTTCTGGCAGCAGACCTGCTTTTGGACCCATATGTGTACATATTGTTGTGCCCACACATGTTGAGGTTATACATAATTTTCAGGGGTTGCTCTTTCCTAGTCATTGAACACAATCACTAGAGGTCTACTTTCATGATATGATCATTGTTCAGATCTTGTATTATAGATAAGAGTACAACAATATATGAGCTTGACAGATCACACATACTTACTTCAAACAGACATCTACATTAAAAATATTTAGCAATTGTTTTAGAAGTAAGTCTACCTACTTTTATATCAAGAAACAACATAAAGCCTTTTGTATTAGTCAGGGTTCTCTAAAGTCACAGAACTTATGGGTAATCTCTATATAGTAAGGGACTTTGTTGATAATTTACAGTCTGTAGTCTAACTCCCAACAATGGTCAGCAGCAGCTGTGAATGGAAATCCAAGGATGTAGCAGTTGCTCAGTCCCACAAAGCAAGCAGGAAGAGAGAGAGAGTAAATCTTCCTTCTTCCAATATCTTTATGTAGTCTCCAGCAGAAGGTGTGGGCCAGATTAAAGATGTGTGCCACCATGCCTTTAATCCCAGATGACCTTGAACTCAGAGATCTCCCTGTCTTAATCTTCTGGAATTCATAGCCACTATGCCTCAAGATCTCCATGCCAAGATCCAGGTCAGAAACTTGTATGTCCTAGCCTCCACATTAGGATCACTGGTGAGTATTCCAGTTCTGGATTGCAGTTCTTTCCAGATATAGTCAAGTGGACAACCAGGATTAGCCACTACACCAAGAGTGAGGCCATCTTAGAGACATTATCAGTCTCCTGCAGTTGTGCCTCTGCCCTGGTGGCCTGGCCAGCCATGCATTTTCAGGCAATGGCCGACCTGTATTTATCTTGTGGAGGCTCTGGCTCAGATCTCCACAATCTCTCCACCCAGCTTGCTAGGTTCCCACTGGTGGATCGTTACCATGCCAACCCCATGTTTCAAATCCCCCATGGCCTTTTGGTGCACATCAGGAAAACTAACCCTTTGCTGCTATACCTTTCTCTCTTGAACCCAGATGAACCACCACATGAAGGAAAATGTAACACAAACTTAGTTCAGAAACAATGGTAACTCAATCTCTGGGCGCAACAACTAAAACCTAATTTTGTAAGCCTTATTAAAATCTGAGTCCTCTGGTGGCGAATCCTTGCAGATCTGCCATGATACTGGGAAAGTCTAGCAGCTACATCTTACCCTTATACTGTCCCAGTTGTAAAAGGACCTCACTCTCTCCTGCTTCCTCTCTTCCTCTACATGTTCATTTTTCCCCCTACCTTTCAAAAATAGCTTTCTAGTTAGTGTGTGAAATAATGGCTTTCATTATGACATTTTGCACAGCTTTTTCTTTTAACATTTTATAATTTATACTCTGTTTATGTTACCTACAACTGTGTATATTTGTGTGTGTGGGGGGCACATATGTATTTGTGTGCAGGCATACATGACTGTAGAAGCCAGAGGTCAACTTTGCGTGTGGTTTCTCAGGTATTTTCTATCATCCATCTATTTATTTATTTATTTATTTATTTATAACTAGATAGACAGGATCTTTCATTTGCGAGTAGCTACCAAGAATAGATGGCTGCTCAGTGAGCCCATGGTTTCTAGCTGTCTCTTTTGAATTCAGTGCCAGGATTACCAGCACTGACTATTACTATTCATGGTTTTGTTTTTGTTTTTTGCTCTTTGATTTTTTTTTTTAATGTAGGTTCTGGGGATCAAATTCATTCCTTTTTGCTCACAAACCAAGCAGTCTACTGACTATGTTATGTGCCAAGCCCCACATAATTCTAGGTTAGCCTTGGAGACCACTGAGGGTATCTGGGGGCTCTATTGAGGTGAGTTAAGGGAAATCTATTTCTATGTCAAAAAAATGGAATTTACCTCTTGCTCTGGGTGGAGACAAGACATTCTCAACTGCTTCAAAGACCAGAACATTATATACCATTGTCTCCTTTTTTAAAAGTTAATCCAGTTGGATTTTTCAACCACCTGGCTAAGCCACAGCCTCTCAGAAAGGCTGGTTTACCTAAAGCCATGGCAAGGATATGGGAGGAATGGTTATCTCCCTTCCCAGAAATCTTTCTTAATAGACACATACAGAATCCCTGTCATGTAGCACTGTAGTCTGTCCACTTCTTTTAGTAACTCAAAAAACAACTCTTTGTTTTCTTTCTGTATTCTTTGGGGGTGTATACTGGCCGAGACTGGGGGATTCTTCCATGGATGCTCTGTGCTTTCTCACTCTTTGTCCTCAGCTCACACAGTATGACTGCTTATCAACAGCATAGTTCTCACACAGTATGACTGCTTATCAACAACATAGTTTTTTGTTCTCTGTATTTCTTCTGTGGCAGATGTCATGATTTACAACTTGCCTGCCCTAATATTTTTCTCTTAAACCATAACCAGTTGTCCTTGAGCTTTGTTCTGAGCCTATTTCTGAATTACTTTCTTTATAAAGATTTAAAATTTATCCTGCCAACACTTGACCAATGCAGATGTGGATGTGTGGAGTCAACCATCAGACTGAGCTCAGGGACCCCAGTGGGGGAGCTGACAGAAGGCCTAGAGAATCAGAGGAAGATTGCCACCCCATAGAAACACCAACATCAACATCAGCTGGCCAGACCACACCCAGTGCTCCCAGGGACTAGACCACCAACCAAGAAGTGCACAGGGAGGGATCCATGGCTCCAGATACGTATGTAGCAGGGAATGGCCTTGTCTGACATCAATGGGAGGGGAGGCCCTTGGTCCTGTGGGAGTTTGATGCCCCAGTGTAGAGGAATGTTGGAGCAGTGGGGTGGGTGAGGGAGCACCCTCAGAGAAGCAAAGGAGAAGGGGGAGAGGGCAGATATGGGATAGGGATTTGTGGAGGGATAACCTGGAAGTGGGGATATCATTTGAGATGTAAACAAATGGAATGATTAATAATTTTTTTTAAAAAGGAAAAATTAGAAAAAAATTACCTTGTACCTATATGTGTATGTGTTCAAGTGTACATATACACATCACATGCTTTCAGGTGTGGAAGCCAGAAGAGGGCTGATCCTCTAGAACTGGGGTCACAGGCAGTTGTGAACTTCCAGATGTGGGTGCTGGTCACCAAACCCAGGTCCTCTGCAAGAACAGCAAGTGCTCTTAACTACTGAACCTTCTATCCCTCCATCTAAATTCTCTTCTTAATGCGACTAAATACTTTGAGAGAGAACACCAGCTTCCCCAGCAACAATGCAACATTTACGTGATGTTGTGATCACCATATTTTGTGACCACTAAATGTGTTCTATTTATTTCCACAAAGTAGGACGTTGAAATTGCTTTCAAAACGTCACCATCTTAAGTTATGACAGCACAAAAGGAATTTCTGAGGCATAACTACTCATTTTAACAACTTCATTTCGATCTTGCATTAGAGTTCGGACCAGTTTGTATTCTATATGAATCTCAGAATATCCTCTTTTATGTATTTTGCCCTGATCTTTAGTATGAGTAGCTCATACTTGTAAAAGGAGGAGTTGATGAAAAAGAGTAACTAAAGTTTTGAGGACAGGAGTCTTACAGGTGGGGTCTTACAAGTTGCTGAATTACAATGTAAGGGCAACGGCATGATTTGAGAATCAGTCAAGTTGGGCTGGTTGTATGAAACCGTTAGGAATCTAATGAGCTTGCTGGAAAGCTGTTTACCTCTTCTGTACATAAGGAAGGCCAATGGCTGTTCTCAGACACTGCAGCTTTCTCTTCCTTCCTCTCTCTCTTTTCCCCTGGCCTGAAAACAAAACTGAAGTTTGCCATGTGAAAAGCTAAACCAAGACTTGTGATGTCTTGACTTCAGTTTGGAAGAGTCCATACTTTTTTTTTTTTATAAGTACCTCCAACCTTGCACAAATAAAAATATGTCCTTATAATCAACAGTACTCCTTTCTGTGCTCACTTTCTATTATAACAAATATGAAAATTCCCAAGAAACAAAAACAAACAACAAAAACCCCACGAAGAAAGTTTTGAAATAATTAATTAAGTTTATCTTCTTTAAAAGGTAGCATTGCCACCGGGCAGTGGTGGCACACGCCTTTAATCCCAGCACTTGGGAGGCAGAGGCAGGCGGATTTCTGAGTTCGAGGCCAGCCTAGTCTACAGAGTGAGTTCCAGGACAGCCAGGGCTATACAGAGAAACCCTGCCTCGAAAAACCAAAACAAACAAACAAACAAAAAAAAGTAGCACTGCAATTTTCTTTACCTTATTTATGTAGGTTAATTACTTTAGAGGTCTCAAAATGTAAAGTCTTTAGACTTGTCATTTCTTAAGGACAGCTGAAAATAACAACCATGATATTCCTGCTGCTTATAAACATCAAGTACCTTGAGAGTTTTTGTTTTATATGTATTCAAATAAAGACTTCAGTGTGGGAAAAATTGTGACTATAACATAAAGTTTCTTTGTATAGAAACAAATAATTGTTTCTATTTTGTTGCTATGATTTTATCAATAAAGGACCATTTTCTAGGATGCCTCAATAAATTTACTGCACACATTATAGCATCAATCCTGAAGGAGAAACAACAAGCCTGCTTTATTCAATTTTGTGCAATAGACTACAATAAACCCAGGGAGTGTACATACTGCATTAAACAAGAACAATATGGCTCAAAATCGCAACTCTACTGTCAAGGTCAACAGTAGTTTGCAGAGGAAATATCTGCTGAGAAATTGAACCATGGATATTCTGTCGTTTTTACAACGAAAGTCAATCTTTTGGTTTTACTTGACTATCAAGAAGGGATGTCAGACAAAGTGTGAGTATCTGGAAATTCATTTCGGGCCTAAAGACCTGAAGAGAGGGTGACAGGACAAGCAGAGACAGACCCAGGAAGAAGACCTGTTGCCTTCAGAAATCACACCCAGTGTATATCCTTCTTACAGTAGAAGATGCTCTTAAGCATTCACAACTGACTTTGCCTTCTCCTACCCTCCCACTTAGACTTGGAGCCATCTCATGGTGGGAAGGAAATCTATCCATGAGCTGATATGAACTCATAATTCCTCATCTTAAACATGAACAATCCCATTCAGAGACATGAAATAGAGGATTCTAGAGTAACTTGGGCAGCACTGGTCTATCTCTAGAATTCCCGAGGAAGGTGGAAACTGAACTAGCAGGGAAGAGGAAAAGGAAGTACTGATGGTCACTGAGGAGCCCAGGGAAAATGTGCTCACTACCCTAACCTTTGACTTCCTCAAACCTCTCAGCTGACAACAGAGACAATAGACTTATGTTTGAAACAAAAGGCTTCCTGATGTAGTTCTGTGAGCTACCTCAGAGTTAGTCTTTTGTGTGCTTCTCTAAGGTTGATCAGGGCAGTTTCTAGTCATTAAGCATGTCACAGATTTTGAAAACCACTAAACTGAACACCAACAAATGGCTTGACAAAGTCATTAGCCTTGGTGGGTGCTCAGATATCCAGAGTTGGATGTTTACAAGAGATGTGACGACTCTGATGGCCTCAGCACAAGATGCGGGTGTCCTCCAAGAAGTGTCCTTGGAAATCAGTCACAGAATATGCAATTTGACAATAATGACTTCAGTCAAAAATGAAACATTAAAGATTCAGTTTTAATTAAAATATTTTAAGACAGAATAACCTGTTTGGTCAGAAATTAACAACTGAGAACAGAATGAGGATTAAATAGTAAAGAGAGTTCTCTGCCTTGTATAACCCAGAGTTTGGGAACATTCCAGTCAGGGTTTTTTATTGTTTTTTTTTTTTTTTTGGTTTTTTGAGACAGGGTTTCTCTGTATAGCCCTGGCTGTCCTGGAACTCACTCTGTAGACTAGGCTGGCCTCGAACTCAGAAATCCGCCTGCCTCTGCCTCCCGAGTGCTGGGATTAAAGGCGTGCGCCACCATGCCCGGCTTCCAGTCAGTTTTTTTAATGTGGTAAACAGGGGGAGGTCAGTAAGCAAACGTGTTCTAAACTTTAAATTCATACTTTCCCCAACAACACTTAATTGCAAGTCTTCAGCCCCACCCCTAAATTCCTATGAAAAACATGTCTTCCCCAGGAAATCTCCCTTTCTTGAGGAGGTATCCTTTCCATCAAGGTTGGTGTGCACAGAAATCTGCCTCATGCCTTTTTCTTCTCTACTCACTCCCAAGGATCAGCTGGTATTCCAGCTGGAATTCTGTTGTTCCTGGGGGACAATCTCAGATAAAGACTTAGAAGCCCAGAATTACCCAAAATTGGTGAGGTGGTGGAGGTGGTGCTGAATGAAGCAGTAACCTGAAGTTCAATGGTAGGAGAGTGTGTGACAAAAGTCTTCCTAGGGAGACACAGCACACACATGCACTCAACCCAGAGAGAGCCAAGGACAGATCAAAGTATGGATACCAGTGAAGTTCAACTTGATGAATCATGAATTTTAGTGGGGTTACTTACAGGAGCAGAAATGACTCAAAGACACATTACCCAAATCCACCCCAGCATGGGTGACAGCTCATAAAACTGGGAGCCTGGAGCACACTGCACAGCCTGTGGGTTTCTATGTTTTCCAGGCAGCGGGTCTGGACTCAGAGTCCTTCGCTTAAGGAGCTTCTTTGCAGAATGGAATGTTTCAATTTCTGAGAAAACTGTTGCACAACAGAGGGGTGACAGGAAGAGCCACTGAGCGGAGATGGGATTAGCTAACTCCTGAGGCTTTTCACAGAATGGGTTTAGACAGTAGGAATTTGTTGACTGGGGAAATTGTAATAGACATCTACTGGTCTTCTGGTGTTTCTGTCAGAGAAGCCATAAAAGTTGAGCTGGGAGCTGGACAGACGACTTAGTGGCTAAAAGGGCTTCTTGTTCTTCTAGAGACCTGAGTCTAGATCTTAGCTCCTAACTCCAGTTCCAGGGTATCTGACCTTCTTCTGCTCTCTGTAGGTGTCCCCCTACCCTCCATGATATTACTTATAATTTATAAGATGAGATGACTCATTTCATGTTGCTTTTGAAAATGTTTTTTTCTGGGACAGTTATTAGACTTTTCTTTAGTTTTCAACAGTTGGACAACTGCTTCAATTCATGGTTGGCTTGCGTGATGCTGCCTTTATCATCAACTAGAGAACAAGTATGTAGTATCGAGAGTGGAAGTAAATGCTCCCCCTGTAATTGCAGTGGTAGAGTGGAGGACTAGCTGAGAGGGTGGGGGCTGGAGTTTGAGGAACCACAGAAATGCCTTGGTCAGTGTCTTTGAGGATGAGAAAAGGCTAAATGTTGTTCTGTGGAGGCAGCAAAGAATCCTGGGAAGCAGGAGCAGGAAATAGAGTGCTATCTCCAGGCTTCCCCTGACTGCCTCTTCTTCTACTCTCTAAGCTCTGAGAAGGGAAAGAGAAGAAAACATCATAGATGGGCTTATTTGAATCCCGGGACATGGAAGGAGCCTTAGAAAGCTTCACTCATAGAAAAGTCCGAGACCTTTTGTTTCCAAATTACATTATTTCAGATACTGGGAGTCGTGGCTCCGAGATAACCGTGCATTGCTTTCTGAATAGAAGTTCATTGCCTTTGGAAAAGCTCTTAACCAAACCTGATTTGATTTTTGTACATGTCCCCTCTGTTCTTTTCACTTCCCAGAAAGCAATTTCAGAGGTAAATAGTTATCTGCCAGATCCACTAGATTTAACAAATGTAGCATAATTCTATAATTCTCTGTGATTTCCCAATTACTCTTCAGCTGCCGCTTCAAATTGCTGAAGGAGCGTATTTACTTATGAATTTAACTTGTTGATCTAAATTCTAGGCAATGTAGTTTCCAAATAAATTGACATTTATAATCATTTAGTGCAATATTGCAAGTTGTAAGGCAAATATTTATTCTGGGAATAAGTACTTCAAGCTCATGGGTTTATTCCAATTTCCTGCCTTCTTATTACTTTTTCAGGTTATTTTCTTCTGTTAGCTTTCACATTCTTACATAATCCTTAGGGAAACTAAATTTAAACATTTTTAATGGAAATTTCTAATATTTAGATAAATCAGTGTTAGGAACAAGCAAAAAAAAAAAAAAATCCTCTAAATGCTACCATTTTGTTTTCAGACTCTGTTTAATCATAGGGAGAAATGAAATTCAAGGTCCCAGGCCCAAAGGGAGCTAGGGACTTCCCTATAGCTGAACAGCTTCTATTGTAAGCAGTTGTCTAGTCCAGCCATCTCAAGGATAACCTCTTCATACTGCTGGCAGGGTCAAACAAGATTATGTTCCCAGACTAGGAACAAACACCTACCCAGCTTCTCCACGTTTTCTTAATTGTATGTTAATTAGTAAATAATATAGCCATTGCTGTTATCTAAGCCAAGGTGCATAAATTATAAAAATATATACTAATTTCCTATTATGCCCTCATTAATACATGCAGCTGACCTGCTACTTTGTCCCCATATTACTCTGAGCTCCAGATCTACTGTCAAAGAGAATGAGTTAAGGACCTTGAGCCAAGTACCCTGGATACGGCCCAGTCTCCAACAGGTTCTCCCTTGCTTAGTCCATAATGTCAAAATGCAATTGGATAACACTGTAGGTCACCCTGTCTCTTTGTGTTCCCTTCCTTTAAAAATGTTCAGATCCAGAACTGGCTGCCTCCCTGAGAGTTCAGAAAATAAAGCTTTCGTTTTAAGCTTCCATCTCTGAAATGAGTTTTCTCAGGTTCCACCCTGAACCCAACATTATTAATGTAAATGTGAAGACCAATTGGCATGTGTGTGGGGGGGGGGGCGGAGAAAGAGGTCAGCAGTTCAACCCAGATAATAATAAAGTTAACTTTTAAAAGTGTGTATTATTAGCTTAACTTTCTAAGGCCTAAAAAATGGCTGTTCAAGTTGTTGGCTGGATTGCACAGCTAAATAGTAACAGTTCTATATTTCAAGAAACCAAGTAAATACTTTGCATATATCACCATCAGACTTTTTCCTCCCTTGTGACACACTTACTGATTTTGAAATGGAGGTTTATAGTTTAAAAGTTTATCTAGCTCACATATTACATGAGGCAGATCCATGATCTGAATCCAGGCTTTTTTTTTTTAACCAACTGCCTTACATTGGCAGCAAGTCTCCTTAGCAAGATATATAGTAATAACATAAACACAATCATATTCTAATGAGATCTATTGAGACTCATTAGCATTCAGATCTTTCTGACTTCCTTATGTAAGAGTTTGTCTATGAACATCACCATGCTATTTTGACAATTAGTATGAAAGATGTGGGTTGGCAGATCCTACAACTCAACTTGATAACCATGGCTTTAACTTTAATTCATTAATTTTTGGTGGGTTTAGAAAGTATTTTATGTGTCTTGGTGTTTTGCCTACATGTATATCTGTACAGCATGTACATGTATGCCTGTTGCTTAACAAGGCTGGGAGAGGCTATCAGAACCCCTGGAGTGACCGGTGGTTGTAAGCCACTGTGGTGGGAGTTGAACTCCAGCCCTCTGGTAGAACAGCACATGCTTTTAACCATGGATTCATCTTTCCAGTCTCTAAGTTTTGGTTTTTTGAGACAGGACATGCAGCACGCAGGTTGGCTTCAAGCTCACTGTACCTGAGGATGGTCTTGAAATTCTAGTTCTTAGTGTTGTAATTATGGGCATGTGCATAGTCACGACTTTGTGAAGATGTTTGCAGCCTTATCTTTGAAATGTCTCTAGATTTTAATTTGTGATTATAAAGATATGGTTACAGCTGTATATCTATCTCATCCAATTATTTTAATTCCCAGGGCTTCTGCACAGGTGTAAACTTGTTTGTTTGCATTCAGCTCTCCCCACAGATAATGTGAAAACAGTGAGGACCTTTTAATACATTTTTAATCAGACCTACTTCCAAGCTCATGTGACCTTGATGGGTTATTGACTGAATGATACTCCCAAGTGACATACAGAAACGTGCTGTCTTGGTCTCCTGTGTCTTACTTTCATTGTCAGTATAAGCAGGGGTATAAGCATAAGCATTAATTTCTCCCTCTTCTAACTAATTGTATCAAATCCACCTAATGTCTGTGTATCTTCTACTCTTCAAGGGTTTATCAACAGATGTTTGGACTTCGAACAATCTTTTTTGGAATGAGTCAAGATGTTAGTTAGATAATGAGAAGGTTCCAGATTCTGGATACATAGTTTTTATTCTTAATTTTGGTTCAGAAATATAATTCCATGCCTATGGTGCCTTACCCATATTCAGTGTACAACCTCACACCCTCCCCAGTGTAGTTTCTTTCATGTTTTATGTTTGTGCCTATTCTATTTTATTTTCAAGTCTCCCTCCCAGACTTTCCCCTGAGACTGAATCATGTCACTGTTGAACAAGTTCAAAAGAGGATCCCTTCACTTCTCAAGTTTATTTCATATTATTGTCTTGAATTAAAATCTACTTGAAGGAAAAGCTAATATAGAAAATAAAACCCACAGGGGAGCCTATGAGAACTCAGTCTTATGTTCTTTGCAACTTTCTCAATATTTTCAGCCTGCAATGTTTCCACAACAAAGCAGCCGGTCATGTGACCAGCTTAAGCTATGGTCAAGGCAGGACAAGAGTAGTTGGAAAGCTAGTGCTACCAGCTCTGACTAGGCTTCTGCACCGTGGAGCTGGCATGCAAGCAATGGCAAGGCAGAGGAGAGGTCAATACACTGCCTGGGGTAACTTCTGCTCCCCAAATGAGGAGGGACAAAGGCCCTTACAGACTGGCCTTCTTGGAAGTCATGCCCAACCATTCTGCCCTCAACCTGCCACAGTGCCTAGATTCCCTGAGAAGACTACAAAGAAAGTTAACACACATTGGAAGATCCTGGTGGCAAACTGAGAGTGTCACCAGCAATATTTGGCCCTCAGCAGTGACATATATGCATTCGGGAAAGCAACGGAGAAATGGATGAGTCCTCACGACTGCACACCTGTGAGGGGCTTGCATCACATCGCTGCACATCTGTGAGGGGCTTAATGTTTCAAACCTAAGCTTTGAAGGCCAACAGAAGCATAGCTGGATCATTCAGTTGTTTATGAATGAGCCACAAATCTGCCCAGACTCTGGAAAAGAGATAGTAGCCTTCACTTCCGGGTGAGAGAGTGACATGGTTTTTAAAAATGCACTGTATGAGAGCTACGGCTAGGAATATCTAGGAATACAATCTAGGATAGCTGCTTTATAGAGAAGTCTTTCAAGGCTATGGTCATGGTATATGATGTTGCTATAATTTGTGTGAATATATATGCATGTTCAAGTGGGTGCAAATGTATGTGCACAGGTATGCTCATGTATGCTCATGCATATGAGGCCCAGAGGGCAACCTCAGGTGCTCTTTCTCAGGAGCTGTTCCCCTATTTTTTTGAGATAATATCCCCTAGAACTCACCAAGTAGACTGGCTGACAAGTGAGCCCTAGAGATCAGTCTGTCTCCTCCTCCCTAGCACTGAGGCTACAAGTTCACTCTACTACAGGTGCTTTTTTATATGACTTCTGGAACTCAAGCTCGGGCCTTCATGCGTTCATGGCAAGCACCTGTGGGCCACTCCCTGCCTGTGCTGTGATAGTTAAACACGTATCTGTAGGCATATGTTCATGATGTGATAAATAACAGAGCCTCCCCCTGCTGTGGGTCTGCTGGCCCTGATTTCTGTGCTTTCCTCTCTCTAGACCTCTGGAAAAGGGAAGGTGAACTTGATAATAATTCTCAGATTCATTTCCCCTTTGGCAGGACAAATCAAAACTGCAAAACCAAACTAAAATAAAATCCCAGACCAACAATAATAATCATCACCTCCACCACCTCTAAGTAATCCGGGGACATTTAGTGGTTAGATCAGTGTGCAGAGTGTACAGGAAGTGATTCTGGAGAACATAGTTGAAGACTAGACACTGTAGTGGCCTTCAAAGCTTGGAAAAAAGCCTACAAAATGTAGCATCTTTGGAGTCGAGTTAAACTTAATAAGCAGGAGAAATAATGTCATATATAATTTAAGAAAGAAATGATGCCATATATGATCCGACAAAGAAATGATGTCATATATGATCCTAGAAAGAAATGATGTCATATATGATCCTAGAAAGAATTTTTTTCCCCAGTAATTAGAAGCTTCAGTATGACAAAGAAAAATATTGAAAAAATATCAGGAGACAGACAGGGACATAGGCAGGATGAAATGCCTGAAGTATGCATCAAACAGGGATGTATTAAAAAAGCTTCTGTCCCATGGGTACGCTCATGAGAAACAAGCTAGGGACATCAACGGTCAGACATCAGAAAAGAGAAAACATTTGGAAGGGGAGAAACAGTAGTGTCCTCTCCTTGTTCATCAGAATTTCCATGGCTTATGTCCCCATAACACTAGACAGACTAAACAAATATATCTAAGCAAAGCCTTATGTGACATGCGAGTTTTAAACAATGATGACCCAAAGACTCAGGAGGAAATGTATTTTCTGTGAAGACTGGTGATATGAGTCGGGGTTTGGAGAAACATTGCTGGATAAAATGGGGTGTGACCTTCTGGCCATAAACAGAGGAGTGGAGGTGTGTTCACACAGGCTCTTTCCTGTCTCTCTCTAGGACACCCCCTTTTCCCAATGCTCCATCCCCTGAGGGTTCTCAGGAGACAAGGGACGAAGCTGGAAAGTGAGCTGCTAGGTAATATGGCTTTGTTTGAGGAAGGAGCTTTCGGATTGCTATGCCCCGCTTTTGCAGGAGAGGAGCCCTAGATTCTACGAACCACTTCCGAGTAAATAGATATACAGTGTAGGCTTAGCTTTCACAAAACCTACTTTATTTAGGGTTCTTAAATGCTTCAACCTCCCTTCTAACCTACTAACCAGAGGTGTGTGTGTGGGGGGGGGGTTGAAATTAATAGGAAAAGGGACTTTTGGACCTGTTTAAAAGTAGTTCCTTGGTGCAATTCCAATCTTTGTTCTCAGGATACCAGCAGTCAATTCAATAGTAAACACCAAACACCAGTCAATCGCTGCCTCACAATCCAACAGAAACAGCAAGGCTCCGCTAAACCAGCACAAGTCAGCAAGGCTCCGCTAAACCAGCACAAGTCAGCAGAAGGGGCCAGAAGCAGCCAGAATACCATCAGCAGTTCTTTGGTGCATTTCTCTATACAGAGTGAAGACCAGCAAAGTGTTGCATGGCATAGTAATGTAAGAGCATCCTCTTACTTTCTGTGGGGTTCTAGTTATTTTCTTTCTAAATATTCCATGCCCTCTCAAGTGTCTGTTTTCAGGAAAACATCGCATGCCCTCTCACAAGACACTTCCAGAAAAACACTGAGTTGTTTAAGAAACGAAAAATGTCCACTTCAATACAGTGTCCCATCTCCCTTAGCTCAAAATCATCATGCCAAGGAGGTATTATACTTGATAGAATGTTTTATACATGTTCTGAGTCCCAGCAAGGCCAATGAACCTTCTCAGGCATCTGGGAAATAAAAATGGGAATGCGTTATCATCTTCAACCAGTATTATATCTACAAATTAAACTTTGAATAGTATGCAGGAGTAACACAATATGGCACCTCAAATACAGCACTTTGGCATCAAGGTTATTTTGAGCAAAGTGGAACTGAGGAAAGGCAATCTTAAGGACATTCCTTGCCTAAGAGCAGGACATGAACTTGGCAAGGTGTTCCTCTTCCGTCTTCTACCAGGAAAGACAGAAGGTGATTGCTGGAGACAACCCAAGACCTTGCTCAGGCACCAGAGCAAGCTGTGCAGTAAAAAGTACTAACCAGGCTCTATCTGCCATTAGCTTGCCCCAAATATTTATCTTCACCCAATTTTAGCCCTAGAAACTCAGCCCTCTTCTTTTGTCATGGCATTCTCAAAACATTTTTGTGTTTTTGTTTGTTTGTTTGTTTGTTTTGTTGTTTTTTTCCTGAAATGCTCCACAACCCTCTCTGAGTGACTCCTAACTCGGGGTTCCCCTGTACATGTACCCGTGTATGCACTATACTCTTGGCAACCTGTCTTTTCTTACTCAAATGCAGGGTCCCAAGTGGACAGCCTTGGATGATTCCCTCCTACAGTACCAAGTACTGGTCTGGGTGTGAGGAACTTGCATGCATCGTTGGTGTGCGTGTGAATTACATTATCTGCTAGTGAAGTTATGTTGCAAATGTAATTAATTAAAATTATAAGTTATAGAGGTAACACAAAATTAAAATATAAACACATCTTTAACAAAGCAATTATATTTTTAAGCATTTATGCAGCAGGATATGTTTACAAAGAAATGTGTTCATAGAAGAATACTTATTCTGGCAATTTTATTATTTATAAAACTAGAGGAAAGGAAGATTTCTCAATAAGCCAATGATTGATTCTTTTTAATTACAGAATTTGAGACTATGAACTGCTATAGGGTTAAGAAAAATAAGGAAGTGTATCTCATATGTTGTCTTAAACTTACCTCAATATGCCTAAGATAATAAAGTGAACAAAGTTATAATATATAATGTCTTTTAAAATGCACTAATAAAAAGAAGTTGAAAATATATGCATGAATGATTAAGTAAAGGAAGAAGCATAATCAGATAACCTTGAAATTGACAGAGGGATTAATAAAGAGAGAGTGCTTAGCTTCCACTTGAGGCATGATTTGAGGAAATCTTATTTTACTTTTGAGCATTTCTTGGTTTTGGAAATGTTTCATGTATTATTGTATGTATTATTGGCATTTGAATCAAAATGAAAAGAAAAGACCAAAGAAAAGAAATGGCTGCTCTATCTATGTTCAGGCCAGCCCAGTTTTGGGTCTGTTTAATAAGCATACGAGCTTTGCAGGCCTGTTCTTATACTTCTTTTAAGTCCTTGTGAAGAGGGCTCCTGGAATTTTTACAGCTAGGCCCATTTTAAAAGTCACGAATATATTAGGCTTCGTGGTAATGCCGTTAATTACATCACTCAGGGAGCAGAGGCAGATGGATCTGAGTTAGAGTCCAACCTGAACTACATACACACGGAGACCTTTTCTCAAAAAAGAAAAAAATTACAACTGGGCAAAAGCCACAAAAGCAACCAGAACCATTCCGCTGTAGTTCTATTTATCTGGAGGGGCAAAGAATTTCCTGCACAGATTTCTCTCCTGAACTCGTTCTCTGTCCAAACTGAGGAGTCTTATTTCATGCAATTACGGAGCCTCATTGCTTTTCATTATAGAATGTTCTCCTCAAGGAACAGATTTTTTTTTTTAAAAAAAGAGTAATTTTCTAGAGTGATTTAAAAAATCACTTTATTGTATTCTTATTCTTTGAAAATTGAATTTAGAAAAAAGTATCCAAGAACAGTTTCAAATTCAGCTCCTGCTTCAGAAGCAAAAATGATTAAACTATCCGCACCCTGGAAGCTCAGGTAAGAACCTGGATTTCTACTCATTATGGCGTTTTCCTCTCACAGAATCTTAGCAAGGGCTTCATTTTTACATTTTTACATTAAAACCCTGGTTATTCAATCCATACTCTCTTCATTTGGTCGGCACTCAGTACACTTGTTCCCAAGGTAGCACAGAAAGGCCCACTTCAATGTCATTGCTCCTGCTGCAGCTGACCCTTTCTCGCCAATCTAACAAACTGGGGGTGGAGTGGGGGACAGCTCTGCGCATGACAAAGGAACGCCCCTGCCCTCTCTGCACACAGTGCGGGCCATGCCTCTGGAACAGCGCCTCCTTCCTTATCTGCTCAGTGACCGCTCATCCTACACTTCTGTGTTTGAGTTCCCTCCTTCCTTTTCATCTGTCAGGACCCGGGTGCCCTGCACAGAGCCAGGCCCTTCAAGAAGGGAGTTCAGACCTCGTTCCCTCGTTCCCTGCCTGCAGACAGGTTGGGAGCAGTTTGTAGGTCAGAGTAGTGAACTCTATATGCTACAGTTGGGAAAACCTCTGTATTTGATAACAGGAAATAGGAAATGCAAAGGCTTTGAGATAGAAAAGAGATTTTGCCCTGCCCCCCACCCAGGAGAAGAAACTCATACTCAGGTCTTTTTACCTCCAAAATAAGCATGCCACCGTCCTCTTCCCGTCCCCCCACCCCCACCCCGCAGCGGTAATAGTGGCAGGTAACCAGCAGGAGGCTCAGCCCAGGGCCCAGGAGAACTGTAAATTTATTCTCTGGGGACAGATATTTTGCAGAGTTTGGGACTCAAGCAACTTTAATGCTGTGTGGTTAGGGAGTTCGATAGAGCAGAGAAACTCAAACGATGCAAGGATCCACGTGATCTCAGTGTGTAAGATCTAGACTTTGAACAAGAAGAGAACAAGGAGATGACGGTTCCCATGGAAACCAGTCTGGACTAGAGGAGCAAATCACAATGCCCGCGCTGGACAAAGAAAATCAAGAGTAGATCTAGAAAATCAGAGAGTCCTTCTAACCATATCTGATTAATGAGGTTACCAATTCCAATCAAGGAGGCCTTAGGAGTTAAAAAAAATCCACAGAATATAAAGTTTATAATTTCAATACACTGTGAGTGAGTGTGTATGTGTTTTGTGTGTATGTGTAATGTTGTGTGTGTGGTATGTGTTGTGTGTGTTGTGTATGTGTGTGTGCATAGAGTGTAGTGGTGTGTGTGTGTATGAGTGTGTGGTGTGTGGTACATGTGTAAGTGTGTGGGGTTGTGTGAATGTATGTGTGTTCCGTGTGTGTGGTGTGTATGTGGTGTATGTATGAGTGTGCGTATGTTTAAATTACATTAAAATATATTTACACTTGAATGACTTGAAATGCCTTATGTAACTAGCCCTGTTTTTAAAATTACATTCTTGTCACCCTCCTCGATCATAGGTCAAATAGATATCAGTCTGCAGAGTCCTTTGTGTATTGATCCCACTATAGGGAATTTATTGCATCTACCCATCTTGACATGTCCTCCCAAACCAGGACTCCCGGGTGCTCGCTCTGAAATGAGGTGCTCCCTGGTCTGGTCTCCACCTTGGTACCATATAACATAATGTAAGTGAGGTGTAGTGGTTACTATGCTAGCTCAACCACTATGGAACTAAGTAAAAGCTAGATTATAAGCACATCCAGATGCATTCTCTCTGCATTGCTTACCGACAGAAAGGATTAAAATGCTGCATACAGGCTGGGCAAGCCTGGGGTACAGCCTGACAAGTGAAGTTGTCAATCCCAGAGCTTACATGGCCGTGCTTTACACACCACCCTTGAATGACAAAATGACAGAGATTTGCATTATGGCGTTTGAAGTTTTGAAATGGAGAAGGCAGGGGACAAGGGAGTGTGTCTGAGTGGGAGCAGCATGGCAGATGTCATGGGACAGGACGGTGATGTGTCTGGCTTGTTGCTATGTATATCCAAGCTATGATGTACTTCCATCTAAGGCCCTGGTGACATCTGGGCCCAGGCTGCATCTGAGGGCCATGTCTGGGTCCATGATCTTACCATAGCTAGGGTCTGTGTTGATGTCCCTGGCCTGGGCTGTCACCAGAGGCCATGTCGATATCTAAGCACTGTGCTGAACTGGCCCCAACCCTCACTGGCCATCATACTCAGAAGAGCTGGCCCTGCACCTTGCTGGCTGCAGCACTTGGGGAAGCTTGCCTGCACTGGGCCTGGGACAGCATAGTAGAACTGGCTCTGGTGGGGGGGGATGTGGGAGACCTGGTGTTGGGGGCCATGGAAGCTGGCCCTGACACTCACCTGGGCATAGTGCGGGAGAGCTGGCCAGCTGACCAACCCAGCTCCCACCCAGGTCCACATCCAGGGTTCTGAGTTGGCCCACCCTAATACCTACTCCATCTATGAACTACTGGAATGCGTGAGGTACTCAGGATAGTCCAGTCCTACAGATCCAAAGCTTTAGTATTTCCATGAAACAGGGAAACAGGGTGTCTAAGAGGAGTATTGATAGTGTAGCAGAAGCCAGAGATCTTGAACCAGACTAATAACTCATTGCAATGATCATTTGCAGCTAAAGCTGTTTGAGCAAAAGGGTATGCTGTATGACACATTGTAGCTTCCACAACAATGTATTTTTATTTTATTTTCATTTTTTTGTTTTCTGTAAAGGCGGGAGGTTACAAGGGTGGGGAGCAGATATGAAGGGATGGGGAGATGAGTGGTAATGGGATGCATGATGTGAAACTAGAGAGTCAATACAAAGTTGGGGATGTTCTGGCTTCTGACTTGGAGAGTCTAAATGTCCTTCTTCATACCCATAGGAGGCAAACTTCATAAATATCAGCTGAAAGACAATTATCTACCAATATCATACATCTGCTATGCCTTGGTCTACATGCTTATAGTCGGTTTTCTTTTTTAGGTGAAGAGGGTCTGTAGTACCTACAGACATTTCATGCCCCTTCTTCTTGTTCATGTCAACATCTGTTTGTGCTTAGATAACTGTGGGCAGTACATTGGGTCTGGGATGATTGACAGCAAGGAGAGGAGAGAGAGGAGACTAAAAGGATGTTCTTTGGGGCACTGTGGCATCTTTAACTGAAAGCAAAACACAACATAGCAATAGGTTTTACAGTGCACTGTGTGTGAGTTTGGAGCATATCACCCTTTGTGAACATCGGTTTCCTTACATGTGCATCTCGAGTGGCTTCGGGACTGGACTGGACTATAGTTGTAGCATTCGGCAAACCAAAATCATGTTTTAATATAAGTTGTGTTCAATGTAATATTTGGGTGCCACTAATACTAAAACATGTTGTTTATTTGAAATCTGACATTTCACCAATGTTCTGTATTTTATGTGGCATCTCTAGGAATAACACGTGGTAACGGTGTCCATTTTTCTGTGTGTGCATTTACATACCAGGCACCATCATGATCACCATGATGCCAACAGCAGATCTAGGCATTTATTACTAATGAGGATTTTTGTATTTGGGAGGTGGAAGTTTTCCAACTCTAAGTAGCCAGTAAATGGAAAGGCAAGATCCAAATCCATGATTTCACACTGCCCGTTCCAGAGATGAAAGCACTTTGAACCTGGATCATTTCTGAACGCTTATGGTCCTCTGTTCATTCCCTCTATCCTGAGTACTGCAAAGGGACTATGATGGAAAATGTGGAAATCAAAAATCACCAGCAAGTGTTGAAACAGCCTGCAATCATGGCTCCACACTTAGAACTTCCATTTCTAGAGTTTCCAGAGCAAGGACGGTAGGAGCTCTTGGGAGATTTATTGACTTAAATTGATCTTAAAGGAACCACAACCACCTCCTCAGAACTCTTTCAAATGATCAGGATACTCTAAGGATCAATACCATTGCCTATAGTAAGTAACAACTATACAAAAGCACTACCATACATTTTCTACAGATCCTCCCTGCCAACTTGTCAAAGAGTAACGTAGTGCAGGGGCTGAGAGGGTAGCTCCATGGAAGGGTGCTTCACTAGTAGTCATGAAGCTGTGGGTTCAAGTCCCAGAAATACGTAAACTAGGAATGGTGGTCCAGTCAAAAACCTGCTCCCAAGCTAGCTCTCTTGGTCTTTGCTGGCTAAGCACTTCCCAGGCCATCCACCCCCTGTGGATGCTGGCCTGCAAAAAGCCTGCTACTCTCCCCTTAGCCCCGTGAAATGATAACACCAGAGACTTATAATATACCAGTCAGATTTATAACAATAAATCTCCAACCTCAAAATGCCCACACAAACCCTACAAAACTCAGTTGATGTAAATACAAGCTGCGCACCTAGATTGGACAAACGTGCCCTCCGTTAATCTACTGCCCATCCGTGAAATCCCTAGCTACTTATGGCACTTTCAGACCACGTGGTTCTGATTCATCTTCATCCATCTTTTTCTATCCTCTGGCTCATCTGTCTCTTCTCTTCTCCCCTTCCCTTCCTGTTCTGCCCAGAAGATCCCATCTCCATATCTTCTCCCAGAAATTGGCTTTCTGCCATCTTTATCAGCCAATCAAATAATCAGGGGAAATTCCTCTGCATACACTTGCCATCCTAACACTCTGGAGGTAGAGGCAGGAGGATCAGAAGTTCAAGGTCATCCTTGGCTACATAGTGATTTTTAAGGCCAGACTGGTACACCTGATACTGAATGAATCAATGAATGAATTAATATTAGGATACTGATAAATCATTTATGCTATGAATCTCCCAAGTAGGATCATTCATTTCTTCATGCATACATTCCACAAGAACCTATACAGTGCTTTCTAGAGCTGGAGAGCTTTAGCATAGCCACACAAATGGAGCCCTCCTCTCTTATTCCTTCTTTCCCTTCTTACTCTAAGACCCCCAGGGTCACATGCAGTTGGGTAGAATCACATAAAAGTGGTTGAGAGGAATGGCTAGATACTCAGGTGGAGTCTCATAAGCCCCTATCCCTATAAAGAAGCACCCACAGCCAACAAGCCAAGACAGGAGGCTCCTTTGTAAGCAGGTATGGGTGAACAGAAGATGACAGTTGCTCAGCTCAGAGGACAGTGGTGTACAATATGAACAAATGGGCCTCCAAATACATTATACTGGAGATCCAAGAGACTTTGTAGCTGCAATTAAGCATATAGACTATAGAGCAGGGGGTCAGTCTATTATTGGAGATGGCCTACTCCAAGCACAGGAGGCTGTAGACAAAGACAAGGTTCTCAGTAGCTAGAGACGTATCAAGGATAAAGGCAGGATAGGAGATCCATTGCCTCCATAGTTTGAAGATGCAGGTGTGTACTTCTAGTTGTGGCTTTTAGTTGGTGAGGTGGGGCTGAGGGGTAGAAATGGGGATGCAGTGTGAGACAAACAACCCATTAAGTCAACACCCCAAGTCAGCTGGAGGCAGTTTCTTCTCAGCCTCCAGAAACCTAGAATAAAATGTCCGTTAAGCACATGTGAAATTCTGGCCCATGTGATGTGGGTGGTGTGTTTGTATTGTTTTTGAGCTTCTCACTGTGCAGTGATTTTTAGAGTAGCAATGGAAAATGAATGTAGATGATGTCATTTTTCATTTCAAGATGGCAGCCACAGGCTCCTTAGTTCAATGACACATTTCTGGTGGAATCCGGTTGTACCACACAGTTGCAGAGGGCCAATGTGATCCCTCAGATATTAAACCCCACTCAATTCTGTGATTCCATTTTAATAGCATTAATTTCACTGGGAAAGGATGTGGTTTGGGGGATATGGTGTACTTTATATTGGTAAACTGTCCTGTGCTGTTGAAGATTGTTGAGGGAAGACTTTGAGATGGTGGAAGGCTCTGTCGTCCCAGACTCCATCACATTTATTTCTAGTGTCTGGATGGGCTGTCCCCCGCCTCTGTAACATGAAGAAAGAATATTAAAATTTCCCCTGAGTAAAAACATTGTGTCCTTAAGAATAACTGAAAGAGAAATTATTCCCAACCGAGGTTAGTACCATTTATCCCATAATATAAAAATGCCTACAGTGGGTAAGAGAAGCAGGAGGCTCCACTCATCCATGACAAGGATGGAGAGGACCCTCTGCCCAGGGCTCTGTCCTCAATGCGGTACTCCAGCGCCTGCAGTCAGTTTCTGCTGGATAACTGAAACTGCCTGGTTGATGACATCACCTTTCTAGTGTCATATTTTCCCTTGGAAGCCTTACCCAAGTGGGCACTGCTCCATCTGGGACTCTGTACTGGGAACTACGGTTCTGCCTTCCCCAGTGTACCTTCTGGGTTTTTATGTGTCCCTTGGCTCTTCTAGACACTCTTTTATTTGCTCTCTCAATAAGGTTAGTCCAGAAGTCTGGACAGGATATTTTGAGCACCTCGTTTGGTGACAGTTTGCTATCTGTCTGCCATTTCTATCTGCGATTTGATGTTTATTTATTTTTTATTTACTTTGGCTTACTATATAATTAATAAACCTACTCATTCAAAATTGAAAGCACTGCTGTCCAAGGTGCTCTCCAGACTCTACAGACTAGGGGGAGACAATAGAACAGAAGAGGAACACACCCTAGCGATTTCTGGTGCTGTGTCTGTAATCCATGTGCTTGCTTCTGTCTCTTCCAGTTTATCTGCTCTATAATGGTAGGTCCAACCTGTGGGATAGCATCCACAGCGGGAACACAGTAGAGGCTACAGACCTAAGAGAAGGATGGACATCAAATTGTTATAGGTCTAGGTCAGCTACCTACAGATATTGAACTGGAGAAGGAAAATGTGTCCTCCAGGCTGAGCCCAAACCAAGCCAGCAGGGAGCAGATGAGCAGGTGCCAAGCAGAGGAGAAGGCAGGAAAAAGAAACCATGTTGTAGCAGACCTGGGCACAGGTCAAATACTGGGGATTGTTCTGTGCTGAGGTGGACCTGCTGGGAGTATTAAAATTTATGCAAAATACTAAATACAATGTGAAGGTACCTATTACTGAAGATCAAATTTTTATCCTAATATAGTTTTGTACACAAACAACAAGCTTAAGTTTCCATTGAGCTTTTTTTCCTGCTCATTGTAAGCTTTCATTTTAAAAATCCTTTGTATCAGCTAAGCCTTGCCTATTGTGGTTTCCAGCGGGCACATTGCAAAGACTTAATAAATAACCATTACGGAACTAATTGTTTCATTCAGCATGCATGAGAAATTCATCGATTTGAATTTAATTTGAGGAGCATAATGAATTTAAGAGCCCATTCCCAGCACCGTTGTGTAGATAAGATTAAAAAGTGATAGTCTATAAATTTGATGTTTTAAGGGTATATTGTACAGTTAGAAAATGTCCCTGAAACAACTTGACCCTGATAAGAAATTTCCAGAGATTGCTTTTTTAAAGAAAAAAAGATCATACTTGCAGAAGAAATTTAGAAATGGGGTCTTTGCTCTAAGATTAGTCCATGGGGGTCGGGGGTTATTTGTTATTTGTCCATTTGACCAGGGGCTTAGAAAACCCAGCAGTCTGCGGTGCGATTCAGAGGTCTTATCTTCAATCACAGGCTGCTTAGCTCTCATGAGTTGTATTTGTAAAGCTCGTGGCTCATCTACTCGGCAAGATGGATGATAAGATTATTTTTGCCTTCTTGGCTATGTGATGCTAGACTCTAATCCAATGAAGTACTCTGCTGGGCAAAATGCCTTCCCTTTGCCAATGCAGAAGGAAAAAAAATCCTATTAAATGGCAAGTTATAAAAATCTCGAAATGGCTCCCAGCTGAAATAGTTTGTATTCTCCTAGATAGAGTCTCCCTTTGAAGTTACTGCTATTTCAAAGGAGATTGTAGGCACTTAAAAAAAAATCTAGGTCATTCCTCACAGATTCCAGAAAAGAAACTGTGATAGACAAAGGCCCGAGGACCCATCTGGAGCTGTGTGGGAACTGATGAGGTTGTAAATAAAACCAGTGGGGAGTCTGGTGCAGCCTTGCACGCACTCTGACCTCAGTGCCAAGAGGACCGCATGCTCAGAGCTGGGCATGCAGAGATAAAGCTGAGCAGGTGATGTCCCTGTGAGTCCCTAATGAGAATGCCAATTGTACTCATGCAATAGTGAGGGGAGGGTGACTAGAAACCACAGAGCTCAGCAGATAATGACTTACTGACAATTGTCCATTCTTAGCATTGATAGTCATATTAGTCTTTTTTTGTTTTTTTGTTTTGTTTTGTTTTTTAAAAAGACTGATTAGTTTTTAGGACAAAAGATTGTTGATAATACACCGATTGGTAAATGATTTGAGTGGCAGGAAGTACCTAGCTTTCTGATATTGTACATGCATATGTGCACAAATTTGGAGACTGTGTGTATGTGTATGTTCAACCATGTACCCAAGTGTGTAAAGTGCACCTGCACATGTGTGCATATACATGGAGAAGCCAGAGGTTAACATTGGCTGTCTTCCTGGTTTGTCCTTCATGTTATGTTTTTGGGCACGGTCTCTCACTGACCCTGGAGCTCACAAATTCCTCTAAATGGTCTGCTCAGCAGGTTCCAGGGACCCTCCTGATCTCTGTGATGGGGATCACAGGTGAGGGCTGAGAGCTGGGGTTTTATGTCTGCTAGGGATCTGAGCTCAGGTTCTGGCACAGTTTTTACTGAGGCATGTTTTCATCCATTCTTCTCGGTCCTTTTACTTTTTTCTGTTCTTTCTATTTCATGTTTCTTTTCTTTCTTTTTTTTATGACAGGGACTCATGTAGCCCAGGCTGGCCTTGAACTTAATAGCTGAAAATGATGTAGAACTTCCGCTCCTCCTGCCTCCACCGCCCAGGTGCTCAGATTGCAGGCAAGGATTATGTCTATATCTGGTTTATGTGCGACTGGGGATAACGTGCAGTCAGCACTCTGCCAAGTGCTACATCATGAGCCTCTACTCTTTCATATATTTTAAGAACTTTATAGTAAGTATGATGGGTGGTGAGCACAGGATATCAGGTAGAAACACAGATATTGGATGTGTGTCTAGTTTTTACCTTTACTGTGATGATTTGAGTGGCAGGAAGTGCCTAGCTTTCTGTGTGGCCTTGAAAGAACCACTTCACCCTCAGTGTCTCTGCTCGTTGGTAGAAGCAGTTTATGGAAAAACAGAAGTAAAATACAATCACACTCTAATTAACAATGGATTTTTAATATTATAGGGCCACACACTTCAAAGGAGTTACTATACCAAAAAAAAAAAAAAGTCTAGAGTGTTGTATTGTTGACTTTTGTTGCCTGATGCTTTAGTGCTTTTTGGTGATTGTGATTATGATCAGTGAAAGAGTTGATGAATTCATTTCTACTACTTAAACATTTCTTTCTATTGGCCAGAGAAATGGTTGTCCGTATGTAACTCTAGATGATAATCCAGCCAGCTACAACAAATGGTCTAGAGATGGTATTTCTCCAAAGTCTGTGCAGGGAGAATTCTGATGAGATGGACCATAGGTTTACTTGGTCCCACATGCTTCTTAGAGAAGAACTGGATACCATTAGCAAAAGAAAGAAGGGATACAGGCGTTCAAAATCAGGAGGCACCACACAAAACCCTTGATAGCTAACAGATGTGCAAGGTGAAGCCTCCTGCTCCAGATGGGAGAGGGCTTCTGGTCCAGTGCTCAGATCTCAGCATCGTTTGTCACAGGGAAGTTCTGTTTCCTGACATACTTCCCCATGACCCCTGTCACCCTAGTTACATGGCCTTCCTCTTGCCTCACAGATCTCTTCTCCTCACCCTTTTTTGTTGACTTTTCTGTTCCAATGTGGAGTGTTTTCTGCCCTGAGTTTTTATCTTTTCCTTATGACCCTGCTGAAACGAGTGATCCAGGCAGTCTTAATCCCCAAATTACAACGTAATAGTAACAGCTATGGTTACTATTACTACAGTAATAGGAACAGCAAACAATCTAATGTTAGGTTCAAGTTCTAGTCTTAGTATGGAATGAGTTAACATGTCACAGCTACATGACTTGGGCAGGGATATCCCTATGGATAGATGAAGGAGCCAACTACTTGTCTGAAGTCACATAGGGTGAGAGGAGCTGGATTCAAGGACACACAAGTCAGCTTTCATAGCCCTAAAGGATGCTGCAAACATCTCCAGGAACACTTCTACATTCTTTGACCCTTTCAGCCAACACTGGCTGATTCCCATCTTATCGTATCTGCAGCTCTGAGCCTTAGGGCACACATGCCTACTCTGTCTGAATGTACATACGGCAGGCTAGCAAGATGTCAGCTCTGTCCTTAGGAAGTCAACCATGCTGCTGGGCTCATTCTGCACAAGGCACCTTTTTTCTCTTTTCCCTGGTCATTATCTACTTTGGTAACAGGCATAACCAACCATATGCCATCACATAGATGGCTCCTTTGTCTAAATCACTTCCCCTATTCTCTACCAGTGTTGCCCATACTTTCCAAATAATCCACAGGCTTCAGAATTCTCTTCTCAGGGTCATTTCCTGTGTGAAGTCAAGCTAGAATGAGTAGAAGTTGTGTGGGTCCCCATGACGATCTCTCCTAACAGAGTCTCTCTGTTTCATGCACATTATCCCCAGTCTCTAAAGCCATCTGAATCTAAACATTTGGAAAAACCAAACAAACAACCCTCTTGGGTGAATTTGCTTCCCTTTTTTTTTTTTTCCTTCTTTTAATTTGCTTCCTTTTGTTCTAGAGCTTTTAGCTGTGCTGTAAAGCTGCTAGTGTATGCTCTCTCTAGTTTCTTTTTGGAGGCACTCAGAGCTATGAGTTTTCCTCTTAGGAATGCTTTCATTGTGTCCCATAAGTTTGGGTATGTTGTGGCTTCATTTTTATTAAACTTTAAAAAGTCTTTAATGTCTTTATTTCTTCCTTGACCAAGGTATCATTGATTAGAGTGCTGTTCAGTTTCCACGTGAATGTTGGCTTTCTATTATTTATGCTGTTATTGAAGATCAGCCTTAGTCCATGGTGATCTGATAGGATGCATGGGATAATTTCAATATTTTTGTATCTGTTGAGGCCTGTTTTGTGACCAATTATATGGTCAATTTTGGAGACAGTACCATGAGGTGCTGAGAAGGAGGTATATCCCTTTGTTTTAGGATAAAATGTTCTGTAGATATCTGTTAAATCCATTTGTTTCATAACTTCTGTTAGTTTCACTGTGTCTCTGTTTTGTTTCTGTTTCCAGGATCTGTCTATTGGTGAGAGTAGGGTATTGAAGTCTCCCACTATTATTGTGTGAGGTGTAATGTGTCCTTGGAGCTTTACTAAAGTTTCTTTAATGAATGTGGCTGCCCTTGCATTTGGAGCATAGATATTCAGAATTGAAAGTTCCTCTTGGAAGATTTTACCTTTGATGAGTATGAAGTGCCCCTCCTTGTCCTTTTTGATAACTTTGGGTTGGAAGTTGATTTTATGAGATATTAGAATGGCTACTCCAGCTTGTTTCTTAGAACCGTTTGCTTGGAAAATTGTTTTCCAGCCTTTCACTCTGAGGTAGTGTCTGTCTTTTTCCCTGAGATGGTTTCCTGTAAGCAGCAAAATGTTGGATCATGTTTGTGTAGACAGTCTGTTAGTTTATGTTTTTTTATTGGGGAATTGAGTCCACTGATTATTAAGAGAAATTAAAGAAAAGTAATTGTTGCTTTCTGTTATTTTTGTTGTTAAAGTTGGGATTCTGTTTTTGTGGCTGTCTTCTTTTAGGTTTGTTGAAGGATTACTTTCTTGCTTTTTCTAGGGTGTAGTATCTGTCCTTGTATTGGTGTTTTTCTGTTATTATTCTTTGAAGGGCTGGATTTGTGGAAAGATATTGTGTGAATTTGATTTTGTCATGGAATACTTTGGTTTCTTCATCTATGGTAATTGAGAGTTTTGCTGGGTATAGTAGCCTGGGCTGGCATTTGTGTTCTCTGTGTCTGCATAACATCTGTCCAGGATCTTCTGGTTTTCATAGTCTCTGGTGAGAAGTCTGGAGTAATTCTAATAGGCCTGCTTTTATATGTTACTTGACCTTTTTCCCTTAATGCTTTTAATATTCCCTTTATTTAGTGCATTTGTTGTTCTGATTATTATGTGTCGGGAGGAATTTCTTTTCTAGTCCAGTCTATTTGGAGTTCTGTAGGCTTCTTGTATGTTCATGGGCATCTCTTTCTTTAGGTATGGGAAGTTTTCTTCTATAATTTTGTTGAAGATATTTGCTGGCCCTTTAAGTTGAAAATCTTCATTCTCATCTACTCCTATTATCCATAGGTTTGGTCTTCTCCTTGTGTCCTGGATTTCCTGGATGTTTTTTTGGGTTAGGATCTTCTTGCATTTTGCATTTTCTTTGATTGTTGTGTCCATGTTCCCTATGGAATCTTCTGTACCTGAGATTCTCTCTTCCATCTCTTGTATTCTGTAGCTGATGCTCGTATCTATAGTTCCTGATTTCTTTCCTAGGGATTCTATCTCCAGAGTTGTCTCTCTTTGGGTTTTCTTTATTGTTTCTACTTCCATTTTTAGATCCTGGGTAGTTTTGTTCAATTCCATCACCTGTTTGATAGTGTTTTCCTGTAACTTTCTAAGGGATTTTTGTGTTTCCTCTTTAAAGGCTTCTTTCTAGCTGTTTAACCTGTGTTTTCCTGTATTTTCTTCTTAAAGTCCCCCATCATCTTCATGAGAGCAACTTTAGATCCATGTCTGCTTTTCTGGTGTGATGGTGTATCCAGGACTTGCTATGGTGGGAGAGTTTGCTTCTGATGATTCCAAGTAACCTTGGTTTCTGTTGCTTCTGTTCTTATACTTGCCCCCTGCCATTGGATTATCTCAAGTGCTTGCTGTCCTCAATATATCTGATTGGAGTCTGTCCTTCCTATAATCCCAGTTGATCCAGGACTCCTCAGAGTCCAGCTTTCTCTATGAGTTTTTTGACTGTGGGCTCCTGTGAACCTGAGATTCTGGGTGTGTCAGAATTCTTGGCATTCAAGTTCCTCTGAAACCCTGAAATACTGGTGTGACCCAGCTCCTGTTATCCTGGGATCCTGTTGTCCTAAGATCCTGGACGCATTACAGTGCCTGAAAGTGGTGTCTCCTTTGAGGACCAAGGAGCTGTCTGGTCTGTTTGCAAACAAGGTACAAACAGAACTGATCAAAAGGAACCTGAGCCTCTAGTCAGGAAGGGCTCTGGTGTCCTTGTTCCTGCTGTCACTGGCCCGTAACAATTGGATTGGAACTGATGTTTTGTTCCACTCACCAGTGGTCCTAAGATCACATGGAGAGTCCTCTAGGGACCTCAGGGGTATCTGCTTACTCCGTGCCCAAGGTGACCTGGTGCTGGCGCTGACTGGAAGGGACTTGTGCCCCTGCTCAGGCCGGTTTTCTGCTTCCCTAATGCTGCCTCAGAGCCCGCGCAATTGAATTGGAACAGAAGTTGTGTTCCACTCAGTGACAGTGGTCCTATGATCACGTGGAGAGTCCTCTAGGGACTGTGGGGGTGTCCATCAACTCTGTGCCCAAAGTGACCCAGAGCTGGCGCCAACTGGAAGGTGACTCCTGGGATCTTAAATGTACACATTTACTGTTGCTTTAGTGTCCTTATTTGGTACTTGTCTGTGGAAGTCCCCTGTTTGTTCTCTGTTTGGTCTTGATGAGTTTCATGTTTCCAGGATTCTGTCCTTTTCTTTAGGTTGTTCAGTGTGCTGGTGGATATCCAGAATATCCTCTTACGCCTGTGACATCTGCAACAATGTGTCATATTCTGCTTCATATTTATTTGAAATGTCTCCCCTTTCTCTTAGTCTAGCTAAGCATTTGCCACTTCTGTTTATCACCTTCAGAAACAGCTTTTGTTTCATTGATTATTTTCTTTAACTTTTCCTATTCTTACTTTGTTTACTTACACTTTAATTTGTACCTTCCTTCTGCTAACTTTGGGGCTAGTTTGTTCCTCAGAAGTTTGATGTGTAACAGTAGGAATTTTAGGAGCTGCTCCTTTTTAATGAAGGTATTTATGATTATGGACTTGTTTCTGATTCCTACTTTCATTATATCCAATACATTTTGCATGTTGTAATTTTGTTTGTCTTAAAGTATTTCCTTGGTAGAGAGATGGCTCTTTGGGTAAAATACTCACTATGTAATCATTAGGACCTGAATTCAGATCACAGCACCTACATAAAACGCCTGGCATGGCTGTGTGTACCTGTAACCACAGTAATTGGGGAGACAGAGGCAGGGGGATCTCTGGGTCCTGCTAGCAACCAGCCTAGCACCAAGTTCAGTGAGAGAATCTGTCTCAAGGGAATAAGATAGAGAATGATATAGTAATGCATCTCATAGCCTCTTCTGCCCCACAGCTGTGCAGAGTTAAAGAGTAAGAAATATACACATGCACATGTACACATATAATACAGACACACATATATTTTTTAATTTACACTTCAAATGTTATCCCCTTTCCTGGTTTCCCCTCTGAAAACCCCTTATCCCTTCCCCCCTCCCCTGCTCAACAATCCACTCACTCCCATTTCTTGACCCTGGCATTCCCCTACACTGGTGCATAGAGCCTTCACAGGACCAAGGGCCTCTCCTCCCATTGATGACTGATAAGGCCATCCTCTGCTACATATACAACAGGAGCCATGAGTCCCTCCATGTGTATTCTTTAGTAGGTGTTTTAGTCCCTGGGAGCTCAGGGGGTACTGGTCGGTTCATATTGTTGTTTCTCCTATGGGGCTGCAAACACCTTCAGCTCCTTTGGTTCTTTCTCTAGCTTCTCCATTGGGGACCCTGTGCTCTGTCCAGTGGTCAGCTGAGAGCATCCACCTCTGTATTTGTCAGGCACTGATAGAGCCTCTCAGAGACAGCTGTATCAGGCTTCTGTCAGCAAGCACTTGTTGGCATACACAATAGTGTCTGGGTTTGGTGACTGTATATGGGATGGGTCCATAGGTGTGAATGGCCTTTCCTTCAGTCTCTGTTCTATACTTTGTCTCTGTAACTCCTTCCATGGGTATTTTGTTCCCCCTTCTAAGAAAGACAGAAGTATCCACACTTTGGTCTTCTTTCTTTTTGAGCTTCATGTGACCTGTGAATTGTATCTTGGATATTCCGAGCTTCTGGACTAATATCCACTTGTCAGTGAGTGCATACCACTATTTTAAAGAATGTCATGTTTCTTTTCAATCCACTTCTTAAGTTCTCCCCATACTGATTTAAAGTTTTATTTAATTGTAGTTGGAAATTATAACTGGCATGATTTTATTCTTGTTAAGCTTGAAAGGCATGTTTTGTGACGTAGAGGAAACCTATCTTTGAGCATGCATGAGAAGGGTGTATTCTGTTGCTGATGGTGGGATATTCTTCATGTCTGGAATGTCTGTGTAGTCTATGGTGACACACAAATCCACCATTTCCTTTATAATTTCTGTCTTGATCTATTTAGGTGCTTTAATGTGTGATGTGTATTTAATTATTTTATTGAATTAACTGTTGAATTAACCCCTGTATCATTACATAATGATTCTATTTATTGAAAAAGTTTTTGACTTAAATATAGCATTTTCTCACATTAACATAACTTCCTCTGCACTCTTTTGGCTGCTACAATTCAGAAATATCTTTTTTCTTTTTGAAATCTACTTTGGTTGGCAATTATAGTAAATTGCCTTAAACTATGAAACTTATGCCTTAGTTCACAAAACTAAATATTTAACATTGGGATTCTGATAGAGAACTTCGTGGTTACAGATTTTCAGTTTCTGGAAACAGTCACAGGGCAGATGGAAAGAAAGCAATCTTGGGACTCTTATAAAGATTGGAATCCAAGTGATGAAGACCTGATTCTTAGGAACACATCTAAGCTACATTACACCCTGAAGATCTTACCTCCTACTTATATGACATTAGTGGGTAGGATTTGAACACATGAATCGATGGGGAGAGGAGCACACATGTCCTGCCCCTAGCATCTTTCCTTCACTTACAATCTATGTGTGATTTTAATTCTGGAGTGAACCAGCTGTTGATGCACATAACTGGATCTTGTCTTGAAAATCCATTTAGCTACTTAGTCTGTGATTGGAAAACTTAATCCGTTTCCCTTTAATTATTGATAAGCAAGAACTTATGAGTGCTATTTAAATTGTTTTATGCCTGTCTTTTGTCTTTTGCTCTGTCTCTCCGCCTTTGCACTTTGTTGACCTTTTTTTGTGGTGATAAGCTTTCATTTCCTCCCTCTCTAATCTCCTTCTTTTATGGGCAATTTTCTTCGTGGCTACCATGAGGCATATAGAAAACACATAATAACCACAGCAGCATCTGTTGTGGCTGATAACTTAAGTGCATACAACATGGTACACATTTATTTCCATGCCATCTCTTATGTTCTTGATTCACACCTTTCATAGGCGTGAAACTGTTCATCTATTAAAGGGATTTATACTTGTATTTAGGATGTTTTACTTTCTGCAAGAATAAAGAGTGATTTGTATATGATAATCCACATTGTTATAATCTCCACCTATGCCCAATATTTCGGTGAATTTTACTTTTATATATTCTCATGTGCATATGAAATGCTCAGATACTTCAACCTAGCATGCCATACAAGACAGGCCCTTCAGCTTCTGTCTGTCTGAGGAAGTCATTATCTCTCTATTATATCTGAAGGGCAGTTTTGCTCAATATAGAATTCTCTTTGATGGCAGGTTTTTCCTCTCTCCAACACCCCCTGCTTTAAGTATGTTGACTGTATCCTCTCGATTACTCCTGGCCTGCCAAGCTTCCAGTGAGCATTATTAAAAGTCTTTGGATGATTCCTGTCCTTTTAACTTCTTTTTTTTTTCAGTGACCAAAATTCTGTCTTTGTCTTTTGGCACCTCATTGTTTATTTTGAGAATTCCTTATCCAAAGAGTTTGGATGCCAATGTTCCTCCCTCGACTTAGGAAATTTTGAGTCGTTGTTTCTTTATATAGTTTTTTCCCCACTCTTTACTTTCCCTGTTTTGCTTGGTGATGTTCTAAAAGGTCTTCAGGTCTTTCTACACTATTTTTCCTCTGAGCAAGTCCTGTTAACATCTCTTTGAATTACTAATTCTTTTTTTAAAAATTGTGTGTGTGTGTGTGTGTGTGTGTGTGTGTGTGTGAATGCCATGTCTGTGCAGGTGCCTGCAGAGGCCAGAAGAGCCACTGGAGCTGGAGTTACAGATGGTCCTGAATAGCAGATGTGGAAGCTCAGAACCAGACTCATGTCTCCAGGAAGAAAAGCAAGTGCTCTAACCTGAAGCTCTGAGATTTCTGAGTTAGTCATATTACCCAAGCTCCAAAATGTCCATTTGGTTCTTTGTAATCATTTTTGTCCCTTACTTACATCTTAAGTTTTGCCTCATTTTCCTTTTTTATCTCTATTCTTTTGTGACTCACTGAGCTTCCTTAAGATAATTATTTTAAGTTATTTACCAGGCAAACCACAGAGCTTGGTATGTGGGGGGTGGGGGTGGGGCGGGGGTTGGATTTGAGACTTACTTCAGTCCTTTGTGCCATGTCTCCTTGCTTCTTTGTTTTACATCAGTGAGCACACTTTCAACTCTTTATGGCCTGGAATCAGCAGAGATAGACTTGCCAGGCATGCTGAATGGAGATTGTAGAAAGCTCTTGGGACAGCATGAACGTGTCTTCTCCACCCTTATAAAGGCATATGTCTAGAAGGTTAACAGTTTCATGAACCTGTAATTTGAATCATCTTATGGTGTTTGACTTATGTGCTGTGAACTGGGGTGTTGAAGGAGTCCCACTTTTTCTTTTACTGCGCATGACTAAGACTGGGATAAAGAAGCGAGGTCACGGGGCTTGGAATAGAGTCAGGCGCCATCTTTGGCCCATGCGGGCGCGCCCGCTCCCCACACTCAGGTGTCAAAATTGTTCTATCTGCTCCATGTCAAACAAGATCCGGACTGGCTCCTCCTACAGTGTGCATTGAAAGGCTAGGGACATTGAATATGCAGTCTCCTCTCCTCTCTGCTTTTGAGTGAGAAGCTGTGGACTTGGGCAGAATCCCTTGCAGCTTGGGGAAGGGGACGGCATCAGTGAAGTGAGACTTCTGTCCCTGATCCCAGTGAAGCTATTCCCAACTTTGCTCTTTAGTCGAGTATGCTTTACCTCCAGCAGCGGGTTCTGCTCCTGACACAAAGGTGGTCAAGACCACACTGGTGTTAAATCAGTGTTCCTGTGTAGACTGAGGGCTAAGACTTCACGTTCTTCATCATGGTGACTAAAGTCTTGGTTTATTCCAGAGGGTCAGTGAATCCCTAAGGAATTTCAAAGTACTAGTTGCAATTATTTTCA
Source organism: Mus minutoides (assembly GCA_902729485.2). Lineage (NCBI taxonomy): Eukaryota > Metazoa > Chordata > Mammalia > Rodentia > Muridae > Mus > Mus minutoides. The sequence goes on from LR750060.1 coordinate 89,204, forward strand.
GTGACAAGATGTGTTATTGAAGATCACACTTTACACATTCCTTAATTTTATCACTTAAGAAAAGACACATAAAAGCATGTATTTCCCTCCATTGCTTTGTTTCTAAAGATGACTTTGACTTTGGTACATTGAGAACACACAGTGGCTCCTAAGCCAGAAATGTTTTAGAATATAATGTGAAATTAGGCTGAAACAATCACTGTCTGTTCCTAATCATAGAATTAGAAAGGACTCAGGGCCATTTAATAACAGCAGGGGAAACTGCAGCTGGATTCAGGCTGCTTGAGACAGGCACCTGCAGAGAACAGACGGATTTCACCAAGCTTTCAAGGAAGTATGGGGAAAGTAATTTACCATGCTTTGTCTTCTGACAAGATGAGAGAAACCAGTGAAAAGAAGTGAGAGATAGGAAGAAGGAGTGGGAGAGGGAGGAGAGGGAGAGAGGGAGAGAGGGAGAGAGGGAGAGAGGGAGAGAGGGAGGAAGGGAGAGAGGGAGGGAGAGAAAGAGAGAGAGGGGGAGAGAGGGGGAGAGAGGGGGAGAGAGAGAATGTGTGTTTCTTTAAGAATGGTGGGTTTAGGGATAGATAGATGGCTCAGAAGGTAAGAGCAAGAGAGGATCTGAGTATCATCTCCAGCACCCTCATGGCCATTCAGAACCATCTGTAACTCTGTTTCTAGAGGATCTGACACCTCCAGTGGGTACCAGGCACATAAGGAGTAAACAGATATACATGCAACCAAAACACCCATACACATAACAGAACTTTAAAACATGATGTTCTGATGAGCTTTGGTTCTGGGCGTTGACTCTGCTTTTCTGTCTGAGCTTGTCTATGTGTGCCTTTGTTTGTTGGGCAGATGTTCCCAGGTGTTTGGGAGCTTGGCTGCAGACATCGAAGACTCACTGCTTAGGACTCAAGGGAGATATTTCTGTGGGATGCTTTAGCAGAACAGTCTTTGAGGAGATGGCTATTTGTCCATGACCAGTTGATGTTAAAAGAGAATCTCACTTTGTGGAGAATTAGCCTTTTCTAACCACATAGACTCTCCTTTCTAAAAAGTGTCCTCTTGACAGAAGAAGGAGCAGGGAAAGGAAGAGTCCTGTGTGGTTTCTAGTATAGGAGAAGTGAAAATGAAATTAATGTTAAACAGGAAACAGGGCTGATAAATACAGGAGGGAAAGGCAAAGACTGGCATGCTAGCACTGCTTTATGGAGAAAGAGGGTCATCAACTCTAGTATGTCATCAACATACTAGGGTAGTGCAAAATTCTGCTTAAAAATAATAGACTAAATAAGGCTAATTACAAAGTAGATCTCATTTCGAGAAAACGCATCCTCTGCTTAACAGAGACTCATTTTTTTAAAATGGCAATTGCTTCTAGTGTAATTGCAGTGACTGCAAATCCAACTTGCAGCTATTAGGAATGAAATAATCCTTCCTGAGCAAACACTTGGGCTGAAGTCTAGAGGGCAAAGTTGTGGTAGCAACATCCCTTCAGATTAGAAGCTAATCATTCATACACAGTCATCAGAAATTTTAATAAGGCAGCACAATTTCTGCAAACAGAGAAAGGAAAACAGCCCTGCAGAGCTCAGCAACACCTGCACATTGACGGAAAGCATTCTCAACTTCAGTGGGGTGTGTACAGAATTTAGCAAGCATTAATTCCTCTCAATACCTGCATCAAGCTTCTACACTGTCATATATTAACTTGATTAATCTTTGCCATGTTCCTACAATGCAGGCATTATCATACTCCTCTACTTCTGGTAGATAAGAAAACAGGCACAGGGACAGAGAATGCTCACCCTTCTGCTCTTGGCCTCAGAAGTTCCAAAGTTAGAGAACTAAATAGAATCCCATCTCCACAACCTGCTTGCTACACACACACACACACACACACACACACACACACACACACAGGCACTCACACACACTCATATACACACAAACTCACATACACTCACACACATGCACTCATAACTCACACATTCACTGGCACTCACACATATACACTCACACACTCTCACACACTTGCATACATACACACTCACACATACATGCTCATAGTCTCACACACGCTCACTTACTCCCACACACNGAATAATGGCCAACTAGGCCATCTTCTAATACATATACAGCTAGAGACATGAGCTCTGGGGGTTCTGATTAGTTCATATTGTTGTTCCATCTATAGGGTTGCAGACCCCTACAACTCTTGGGTACTCTCTCTAGCTCCTACATTGAGGACCCTGTGTACTGCCCTATAGATGATTGTGAGCATCCACTTCTGCATTTGTCAGGAACTGTCAAAGCTTCCCAGGAGACAGCTATATCAGGGTCCTTTCAGCAATGTCCTGCTGGTGTATGCAGTAGGTGACACAATTCTTGATACAAGCATCTGGTTGTGTCGACACTGGGCCCACAGTGATGCAGAACAACATGGTGCATAAGGCACAGGCTGGCTGTTCACTCTGTGACACACTGGAAGCAAAAAGGGAAATACAAGAAAGGCCAGGGACCTCCAGCAAACTTCTTCCTCTGACTTGGTCCTGACTCCTACTTTTTCCACCTCCCAATATGGCCATCAAGTGGATCCATTTGGGATTCATATATAAATAAGATTAAAAGACCAAATCTAGGTTCAGACTCTATCTTAAGAGTACCTGACCTAGGTTGAACTCAAATTAACTAATAGGCCAGTACTTAGCACCAGTTTCCAGGCTACCCCCCCCCCGCAAAAACCTGTGTCTAACACCAGTTTTCAGGCTATGCCCCAACAAATATACACCCCCAGGTTACAAGCCTGTCTCTGGCACTTCACTTCCTTATAACCACCAATCAGGAAGAAAAGAGAAATTGAGTTTATGGTTTGACTTCCAGCACCAGCCAATTATGTTAAAGGCCATAATGGCCACGCCATCAGACATGCACCAGGCTAGATACCCCCCTTCTTGCCTCTATAAATGCTTGCAAGCTCAGGGCTTCACCTTCCTGCTGTGTCAGGGTTGGTGGAGAGCCCAAGCTTGAGCTTGAATAAAGAGACCCTAATACGATTGCATCAGAATCGGCTCCTTGGTGGTCTTTTGGAGTTCATGAATGTTTCCTGGCACAAGATCAGAGTCCTTATGATTCAATCACTTTTTAATCTATTGATAACTGCACTTCCGATATGTAGGCCCAGGGGGACATTCCATAATAAGTTATGAGGTACATTACCAGGTGTCTCTCACTGCAGGTCCCTTTATAGCCTTTCTCCTTCACTCTGGATGTCAATAGGCTTAGCCTTAAGGTAAGAATGGGGTCAAAGAAAGGGGACCACAGCCATCTTTCTCCTTTGGCGCAATTGAGAAGTTCCTACCTATAGGAGGGGGTGGTACATAGCCTGCCCCTTGTAGCTCGAGGGATGGAAAATAGGATGACATTAAGGCAAGGGTCAGAAGCAGGGTTCTAGTTTTCTCCTGTCTTCTCAGGCACAGATTCAAAGGGAAGGGATAAGGATCGGCCTGCTGCATCAGGATTTCAGCTTCTTCTCCTGCCCAGACACTCGAGAAAGTCCACAAACAGGCTGCTCCAGCATGTGATGACTAGTTACATCAAAAAGGCCTGCTGTACAGCATGACTTGCAGCCAGAGGACCCTGACTTTTCTCCCCAAACTCCTTGGCTGCTGATGGTGGGGTGTGAGAGGCTTATCTGGGAATTTCCTAATGTCTCATTAGCCAAAGGCTTCTGCTAAATAGTGAGGCCCAGAAGGTCCCCGAGATCACCCTGGGAGGCTCGGCTGTGGAGGTCTGTGAGTCTAGCTATGTATCCATCACCGTGACCATACATTCTGGTTTTGTAAGTGAATTCAACAATTGAGATTCTCTTTTTACAAATTTATTTTGCATCTATTATCTGTTCGCTCTCAAAGCCAATAAGTCCACACCATTACCCTGAGTCGTGAACTAAATGTGGGGTACATGCTAGGTTATAAGCAATATAGAGAACATGTTCTTTGATTTATTTATTCATTTATGTTTTTACTTTTTAAGTTTTTAAAATGGTGGGCTTTTATTTCCCATTTTTTTCTGTTTTCTATTTTTTTTAACTTTTTAAAAAAATTGATATTTGTGTGTGTGTGAAATTCACATCATGTACGCCAATCCCACTGCACTCTTGCAACTTCCCCCTAAAGAAAACGAACAAAACACTATTTCTCTGTAGAAGCTGCAGTGTGTCCCAGTGTGTTGTATTGTATACCCTTTTGCCCAAAAAGCTCTACTTGCAAACACTCATTGTAATTGGTCTGGTTCAAGGCCTCTGGCTTCTGCTACACTTTCAATACCGGATCCTCACTGGGACTCCTCTGGGATATCCTATTGTTGCCCTGTGTGGAGAAGATCCTGTAGCTTTGGTTCTGCAGAACAAGCCCCTTCACGCACTCCAGCAGTTCACAGATGCTGTAGATGACAGGCTGGCTCAACTCGAAGTCCTGGATCTGGGTCTAGGTGGTAGCTGAGTTGGTGTAGTGGCTATCCCTGGTTGTCAACTTGACTATATTTGGAATGAACTACAATCCAAAATTGGAAGGCTCACCAGTGACCCTAACTCCAGATAGGCTGGGAGATAGAAGTTTCTGATCTGGATCTTGGTATGGAGATCTTGAAGCATAGTGGCTATGGATTCCAGAAAATTAAGACAAGGAGATCTCTGAGTTCAAGGTCATTTGGGATTAAAGGTGTGATGGCACACACCTTTAATCTGGGCTACACCTTCTGCTGGAGATCATATAAGGACATTGGAAGAAGGGAGACTAGCTCTCACTCCTTCTCCTGCTTGCCATGTGGGACTAACTGCTAGATCCTTGGACTTCCATTCACAGCTACTACTGAACCATTGTTGGGAATTGGACTGAAGACTGTAAGTCATCAATAAATTCCTTTACTATATAGAGACTATCCATAAGTTCTGTGACTCTAGAGAACCCTGACTAATACAGTTGGTCAGCCTGCTAGCTGTTCTGCACCAACATCATCAAGGCCAGCTCTCCATTTTTGCCCAGTCGAGGGGCGGGGCCAGCTCAGCTGTCAAGGAGCAGGACAGGCTCTCACAGAAGCATGCCATTGGGGTCAGCTTTCCCACAGGGCTCCAGCAAGGGGCGTGGCCAGCTTACCAGCTCACCTGACTGCCTTAGCCAGTAAGGGGCGGGACCAGTTCTCCCATTGTCAAGTCTTCAGGACCAGTTTACCTGTGCCCCCTGCCCCTCCAGGGTCAGCTCTCCCAAGTTGCCCAGGTGTGGGGTGAGGCCAGCTTTCTTGTCTGCCATAGGAAGTGTGTGAGTGTGTGTGTGTGTGTGTGTGTGTGTGTGTGTGTGTGTGTGTGTGAGATCTCTCCCACACCCACAATGCACAGTGGGCGAGAGGCAAGGCCAGCCTCTCATGTTCATATCCTCAGGGCCGGCTCACCTGCACTTCTGCCACCAGGGCAAACTCTACTGTGCTGCCCAGGTAAGGCACATTGACCACACACGGTGACAGCACTGTCACGGACATCACCATAGCCTCGGGTAGCAGTGCAGGCACCACCCTCTTGTCTCCAGTTCCTCCTCTCAAACCGTTCTGCTTCCTGTTCTCACCCATCTCTCCATCACATACTTGCTCATCATGGTGGCGCCAGCACCATGTCGGCAATGACATTTTCTTTTGAAAAGTAGGGTGGTTAACTGTCCAACTCAAAGATCCCAAAGGAAATACATCCCTGGATAAAGCTAAACATAGCACAGAAAAACTGTAATTCAACCATGAGTCGTCCAGGCACATGGTTGAACCTCTACCACAGCCAGCTACAGAGATTGGCAGATAAGCCAATGACAAGAAGAACAGCAATGACATTCACACCCCCAGTTCTGCCTCTTCATAGCACTCAAACCGCTTGGCTTCTCTTCCTCTCCTAAGTCACACCACTTACTTGCTCACCTCCGTGGAGCCATATGGGGGATGATGAACCTGTTTTGGACTTGACAACTGCCTGTTTGTGTGGGTAGTTTCTTAACTCTTGCATCATGGTCACTTGGTGGCTGATAATTCTTGGTCACAGAAGCTGGTCTCTGCAGAGTCACATGTGCTCACCTTTGACCTGTTCCCATTATATACCAGGAGCAATGCTCAAGATGGCTCCAGGCACTTCCATATGTAACCTCAAGTGAGGTGACATGGGGCTGATCTTGGTGTATGTAAATCTGTTCTAATGAAGTACCAATATGGCTTATGAGAGCCTTAAAGACAGAAAATGTTCTTTTGGAAACTTAACTCTTTCTAACTCTATAAGTTAACCTGTAATAAAAACTACCAATTTCTACCTGTCTTAGGGTTTCTATTACTGTGAAGAGACACCATGACCACAGCAACTCTTACAAAGGAAAACATTTCATTGGGACTGGCTTACAGATTTATTCTATTGTTATCATGGAGGGAAACAGGGTGGCATGCAGGAGACCTAATGCTGGAGAAGGAGCTGAGAATTCTACATCTTGATTCACAGGTAGCAGAAGGAAAGTCACACTGCGCATCGCTTGAGCATAGGAGATCATCTTTTTTTTTTTCTTTTTCTTTTTTTCTTTTTTTATTAGATATTTTCTTTATTTATATTTCAAAGTTTTATCTGCTTTCCTAGTTTCTGCTCCGAAAACCCCCTATCCCTTCATCTCTCCCCCTGCTCACCAACCTACCTACTCCTGCTTCCGGGCCCTTGCAGCTCCCTCTACTGGGGCATATAGCCTTCACAGGACCAAGGGCCTCTTCTCCCATTGATGACCAACTAGGCCATCCTCTGCTACATATGCAGCTAGAGCCATGAGTCCCACCATGTGTTTTCTTTGATTGGTGGTTTAGTTCCAGGGTGTTCTGGGGTTACTGGATAGTTCATATTGTTGTTCCTCCTATGGGGCTGCAAACCCCTTCAGCTCCTTGAATACTTTCTCTAGCTCCTTCACTGGGCCAGTGGTAGCGCACACCGGTAGGATTTGCTGAAGGAGGCAGAGGCAGGAGGATCACAAGTTCAAGGCCAGCTTGAGCTTAAGAGATCTTAAAGCCTGCCCCGCAGTGACACACTTCCTTCAACAAGGCTACACCTCCTAATCGTGCTATTTCCTGTGGGCCAAGCTTTCAAACTCATGACTCACAGGGGCCATTCCTATTCAAACCACCAGAGTACATTTTTACAACATTCCTCACTGTTATCTCTGAGAACTTCACAGCCACATCTACCTTTAGGATAACCTCCACCTGATCAAGGATCAGTCAGTGATACAGGAAAGGTGAGCTAGTGGGTGACTTTGAACACAGAGGCCTGTGAGGGCATGAATGGGGCTGAGGACACCATCCTGGCCTCTGGCAGAGTTTATGTATGGACAATTCTCTGCAGAACTCATTAATCGTTGGTACAATTACTGAGATAATTGAGGACTTTTAATTTTTTTATTATTTTCTCAATAAAAAACCTATCTCATGTTTATTTATTTCACTGTGTGATTCAAAGTTTATTCTTTACTACTTATTTTAAATAAAAATTGTCAAATAAAAATTTACACCTGCAAAGACAGTGGAAGGAGTTCATCAAATGAATCATTGGATCCACTTTTTTTTTTTTCAGATCTTATTTTTGTGTGTGTCATGGAAACACTTAAAATTTGTTCTCAAAGGCTGGTGAGATGGTTCAGTAGCTGAGAGCACTGGCTGCTCTTCCAGAGGTCTCAGGTTCCTATCCTAGATCCCAGCACACATATGTTGGTTCACAACCATCTGTAACTCCATTCCCAAGGGATGTGATGCCCTTTTCTGACCTCTGCAGGTATGTAGTGCATAGACATACAATGCAGGTAAAATATTCGCCAGCCGTTGGTGGCACATGCCTTTAATCCCAGCACTAGGGAGGCAGAGGCAGGCAGATTTCTGAGTTTGAGTCCAGCCTGGTCTACAGTGTGAGTTCCAGGACAACCAGGGCTACACAGAGAAACCCTGTCTCAAAAAAAATATTCCATGCACATAAAATAAAATAAATCTAAATCTATTCTCTTTGCAATCATAAAGTAGAGGTGATATTGTTATTAACTATAGCCACTGTGAAATGACTAAATTATTCCTCCTATCTAAATAAAATATCCTTTAACCAAAATGCCCTAATTTTCCCTACCCCCACCAAGACCCAGCAAAGATTGTCATTGTCATTGTCAACAGTCATGACATAAAGAAGAAGCAGGACAGTTATGTGAAGGTCTCTCTTGACATTCAGAGTGAAGACAATGTTTATTTAAAATCAGGGTCCTGGTTTTCATGAGGGGAATGCTATGTATGTTAGAAATCTATACTGTGATGGTATGTGGACAAGGAACTTTACCTTTTAAAATGTTTATATCTATCTATCTATCTATCTATCTATCTATCTATCTATCTATCTATCTATCTATCTAATGATCCAGAGACAAAACTGAGAACATGAGTGTGTAATGAGCAAAGAGATGTTCCCTCAGATGTTCCCTTTGTGCATGCAGTTTCTAATGGGCCACTTGCTCAATCAAAGCAGCAAAATTACCCGCATTCCCTCTTCGGTTGGCTGATGAGCTTCCATGTTTCCCTATTAAAATCTGAGAGGATGGGAGTGCCTACTCTGCAGTGCCATTTTGACCACGTGACTGAATTCTCATCAGTTCCCCTGGCTGTATACATCAGTAGCCCTCTTGGTTTTCCAAAAAATCAGTAGGTTTGACTCAATTCATTTAAAAAAGAAACGAGAGCTGAAACAAACAGCTGGATTTATTTAAGACACTTCTTTTTCATTTCTACTTGAAATAAAGTTCTCAGCTGTTGAAGGCCAACATAAACTCAGTCCACAGGTTAGTGCCCTAAGTCACCAAAAGACATCCTGGAGTCTCTGTCAGCCTAGTGATTTCTGGAAGTTGGCAGGGGACCGAAAAGTGCCAGCTTCATGCACAGAAAAGGACTGCTGCTCCTGGAGAAGCTGTGACCGGCTCACATAGAGCCCAGCAGGAGGATGCCAAGGACGGGGTTCAGACTTTGTCAACTGCCATTCTCAGCGCCTCTTGGTTTCTCTCTAGCACACACTGCCTGCCTTCTTGGGCAACTGCATGGATCTCATTTTCCAAATAGGAGGAGTATGACGGCACGCTGTGAGAATATCTGTTGACTGTGAGAGAGCCGTGTTTGTCCCTGCTGCTCAGCTACCGCTCAGGTTAATCATTTTCTCAGCAGGAACAACGCTGCGCAGATCACCAAAGTTTTTTTTTTTTTTCCCTGAATCTAACATAGATGTATCTATGGATACCACCCAAGATATGTGCAAGGTAGTGATTAAATTCTCAGCCCACTCAACAAATATGTTTAATGGATCTAGATGATTAGGGCATTCATCATGGAAAGTCGAAGCAGACCTGGCCTCCACCCCCAACCAGATTCAGTGATTTTAGTCAGAAAAATCACTCACAAGAAATTTGAAATACAAGACCTTAAGGAGGGATGTTAGAAACCATGGGGGGGGGCGGATTTTGTCAGATGGTTATCTCAGCCAAAAAGTCAGAGAAAAGCCTGTATGACTGAGTTGAGAGCTGTGAAGTAGGGAGAAAGGAAAGAGGTACAGAATTGATTTGATGCTTGCTTACTAAAGGGATTATATGTAACCTTTGGAGAACGAGGTAAATGCAGTTGAGCACAGAGAGCCAGGGAAAATATGGGTGGGAGCAAGACCAGAGCCTGGCTCAGTATCTGGACCATGCAGTGTCTGTCTTGGTCCTAAAGCAATAAGCATATATCAGCAATGGGTTCGAGCAAGCATCTAGTGGAATCCAATTATCCTTACGTCATGTAAGTAATTTTAAAAGAAAACCTTATTTTAAAATTAGGTTATGGACAAGTTTTTGTTTAGACTGTCAAGGATATTAAAATAAATTGTACAGCATTACCCAATATGAACGTCTTTATGAAAGGAAGTGATATTGATATATTAAGTTATATTAAGAGCAAGCAAGCAAACAGAACAACCAAGGTCATGTCACTGTCTAAGGGTAAAGCATCGGAAAGAGCCAAGGCCAGGCAGGCACAAATCTTCACTGGAAGGGGATCCAAGGACTCAGATAAAATTTTCAGAATACACAGGTTTAGCCTGGTCTAGAAAACGGAGTACTGAGGCTTGAACAGAGTCCATGGCCTAGAAGGAGCGGGGCTGCTCCGTGAGAGTGGACCAAAACACAACGGTGACGCGCCGACACGTGAGGCCGAAGCAGCCTGGAGATCCAACGAGCAGACACCGGAGGCCGAAGCAGCCTGGAGACCCGGCTTTATGATTGATGACACGCTGACTCGTGAGGCCAAAGCAGCCAGGAGATCCAATGAGAGGACACACGAGGCCGAAGCAGCATGGAGAAAAGGGTTTGCGAGGCTGGAATTTGTTACTTACATTACATTATTTTTCTAGACCAAAATTAAGCAGTATGCCAATACAATCTGAACATACATGGCCTCACAGAGCAAAATCTGCCAACTGTATAATTTGTTTCTGTTTCATTTTTGTTGTAAAGTTTATACTTTGAAGATTAGACTCTGAGTGAACTTCTGAAAGGTAACACACACACACACACACACACACACACACACACACACACACACGGAGCTAAGTCATTCTTTTAGGCCCTGGACATTTTCCACTAATTATTCCACAAGAAGAAGAAGGAGGAGAAGGGAGAGGAGAGGGGGAGGAGGAGGAGGAGGAGGAGGAGGAGCTACTTTTTTCTCCCACTTCATTTTTTTTTCTGGTTTTCTCCGATTAGTTTTTGGTCCCTTTTGTTAATTGCTTCTACCTCCAGATGGGCAGGTGCCGAAAGGCAGGCTGTAGGAGAGCTGGCCAATTGTCCTTCCTGTCACCTTTTGGACCCACAGGAAGTCAGCTAGCATGCTGAACTAGAATGGATGCCCAGAATCCTGTAGTGAGTCCTGAAGCAGATATGAAGGGAAGCTTTCCTAAGCGGCCAGGCGTGGGGAAAGACAGTTTGTTTCACCGGGTTCTTTGAATGCTTTAAAATGTTCACGTCCACAAGTTTGATTACCCTCCCCACCTAAAGCTAAGCAAATAGCAGATATACCCTTTAAATACAGACCTCTGTCAGGTGACCCAAATCCCTGTCCTTTCTCTATCCAGGATCATTTCAAAGCATTTATCCGCATCAGCTCACGTGGCTTTCAGTTCACCCAGTAAGTGCTGTCCTCTTTGTTTCACGGGTGAGGAGCCAGATGAGGCAGAGACCTGCTGACCTACACTTGTTTAAGGCTGCAAGGCTCTGGTGGCAGTAGCAGCCTCAGAGCTCACCAGAATCAGAGTCAAGTACAAGGGCGCACAGCCACCACCCACCGTCTCACCCGTGACTACTCTGGTTGTAACTTGGCAGCTATCTTTGATTTCGTGCCTGAGAATGTATATGAAACCTGTTAGAGCAAAATCTCTGGGGCTGGGGGGTTATCTGAGGAACCAAAAGTCCTCTTGAGAAGTCACACACGATTGAGGAGGAAAAAGCCAAGTTTGGGTAAACAGTTGCCTGGTACCTGCCCTGGGACTGTCTTCCAGGCCAGTCTTGGAGGTGCAACCCTGATGATTTTAACTCAGACGTGGCAGATGTGTTAGTCAGTTTTCTGCCCCTATAGCAAAACACCTAATGTAAACTTATACAGATTTATATTGACTTAGCATTCTGGATGTTTTGATTTACAATCAGGTGGCTTTGTGGCTTTGTGGCTTTGTGGCTTTGGGCCTGTGGTAAGGTATCAAACTGCGGCAGAAGAATGCCACGGAAATAAGCCAATCTCATGGCCAGGAAGCAAGTGGGAGAAGGAGAGAGGGTCAGAATTGCAGTCTCCAGCATGGCCATGGCCACAATGGCATCAAGTCCTCCTTCTGTGCTCTACCTCTTCAAATTCAACCATCTTCCAACAGTGCCTTTGAGAGACAGGCGAGATATGAACTCCTGAGGGATTGTCAGCAGCAGGCTGCTATCAGCAGAGCTAAGGTTTTTTTTGTTTTTTTTTTTTTATTAACAGCGAGTGACAGGATTCATCTTCATGGCTTAGGAGACATATGGGTGAGTCTGGAAATTCCTGCAAATATTTCAGAGGAATTCCTGTGATGCCTAAAGTGACTTCGGAATAAACTACAGGAAAAATACTTGTGTTACTGTGTAGTTTAGTGCTGGGTACCTGACAGATATTTGATGACTTTCTTCCCATTAACTTATTTATTCACTTTACATCTTGATTGATTGCTGCCCCCACCATGGTCCCCCATCACAGAATCCTTCTCCCATTCCTTCTTCCCCTTCTCCTCTGAGAGGGTGGAGCTGCCCCCAAACCAGCATTCCTCTACCTTGGCACATCCAAGTCTCTGCAGTGTTAGGCGCTTCTCTCCTTCTAAGGCCAGACAAGGCAGCCCAGTTAGGAGAAGCAGATCCACAGACAGGCAGCAGCTTTAGAGACAACCCAGTTGTTGGGGGACCTACATGAAGACCAAGCTGCACATCTGCTACATGTTGGGGGGGCGGGGGTGCTAGGTCCAGCCCATGTATTCATTTTTGATGGTGGTTCAATCTCTGAGAGCCCCCACCTGTCCAGGTTAGTTGATTCTGTTGGTCTTCCTGTGGAGTTCCCATCCCTTTTTTTAGGCCAGCAATCCTTCCCCAAACTCTTCTATAAGACTCCCTGAGTTCTGTCCAATCTCTTGGCTGTGGCATCTGTTTCAGTCAGCTGCTGAATGGAGCCTCTCAGAGGACAGTTAAGCTAAGCTCCTGTATACAAGCATAACAGAGTATCATCGATAGTGTCAGGGATTGGTTCTTGCCCATAGGATGAGTCTTAAGTTGGGCAGGTATTGGTTGATCATTCCTTCAGTCTCTGCTCCATACTTGTCCCTGCATTTCTTGTAGATAGGACATATTCTGAGTTGAAAGTTCTATGGGTGAGTTGGTTGGTGTCTTTATCCCTCCATTGCAGGTCCTGTCTGACTACAGGAGGTGGCCACTTCAGGTTTCATAACTCCACTGTTGGAAGTCTCAGCTAAAGTCATCTCATAGACTCCTGGGAGCTTCCCCCATCCCAGGTCTCTGGCAATTCCTAGTGATGCTCCTCACCCCCAACTGGTGCCACACCAACTCCCAATCATCCTGTTGGCCGCCTGGCCCTCTCTTCTATCTCTCTGGCAGTTTCTCAGAAAATTGTAAATTGTTCTACCTGAAAACCCAGCTATACTCTCCTGGGCATATACCCAAAAGATGCTCCACCATACCACAAGGACACGTGCTCTACTATGTTCATAGCAGCTTTATCATCATAGCCGGAAACTAGAAACAACCCAGAAGCATTTCAACCAAAGAATGGACTCAGACAATGTGGTTCATTTACATAAAATGGAATACTACTCAGCCATTAAAAATGAGGACATCATGAAATTAGCAGGCAAATGAATGGAACTAGAAAATATCATCCTGAGTGAGGAAACCCAGAAGGACACACATGGTATGTATCACTGATAAGTGGATATTAGCCATGAAATGCAGGATACCCAATGCTATACTCCACAGACCCAAAGAAGCTAAACAAGAAAGGAAGGCCCAAGCAAGGGTGCCTGAGTCTCACATAGAAAGGGGAATAAAATAGTCATAGAAGACAGATGGAGGGAAAGAACTGGGTGGGAGAAGGTTCAGGATCAGGTGTGGCTAGAGACAGGAGAGAGGACTAGAGGACAGGAGAATGAATGGTGACCCTTCAAGGAGTAAATTGAAGCATAATTTGGAGACAAACCTTGCTTTCCTCTGCTATCCAAATTCCCTCCCCTCGATGGATGTATGTTTAAATACTGCTTCCTGTATTAACGGTAAAATCCATGTCTCCTCTTGTTCACCTGACTCTTCACACTGTATTTGATTTTTTTTTTGACAGACCACTATGTATTGTTCACTGTCTTAAAAACTGACTCTCTCTGTATTTCTCAGATTGCTATCAGAATTTAAGGGCAACAGAACCACCGTTTCAGCCTGTCCCTAGGACAGAGCAGTGGCTTAATGGATGTGCATTTTTATTGAATGGTACTGACTTATGGTTCCTCACCAGGGCTCTTCCTCTCAGCACAGAGCTTTAGAGTCATACAGAACAAGGCTACCAGGATTAGCAAATAAAGAAAGAGGGTGAGCACCCACTTGAAGATCTAAAAATCAATCAAACAAATAAATAAAACGGTATCTTCACAAGACTATGTCATGTGGCATATTTAAAATACACTCTTACTGAAAATAACTTATTTATATGAAATTCAATTGAGTCTTTCAGGGAATCATACTTAGGGGATTTGTTTTTCAAATATAGTTTATTTTCTGAGAGATCTTGAAAGTTTTAAAATTAAAAGCCATACTGCATTTCAAATTGTATTTCACCTTGGTTGTTACTAGGAATGGTTATCTCCCATCTTTCAAATGGGGGAAATGATTGACAGCCCTTATCCAAGGCAATGATTTTCTGTTCTGTAAACAAGGAAAGGAGGATTATAGCAGTGTGAGGTACTTCAGCTGTTTGCTGAGTGTGCTCTACTGTGTGTTCCCTGTGTTTGCCGCTGTGAGTCATTAACTACCAGGCAAGAGTTATACTGATGACGTTGGCAAAAGAAAATCAACAACTACAGAATACAGGAGATGCTCAACTGTTAGCAGTCGATGACAAGCATCTGAAACCAATGTGTTGGGTAAATCCATCTCTTGTCCAGAGGTTCTCAGGGAGAGAGACACTTCCAGATTCATTAGCTATAGTCCAGGTTTAGCTCCGTGCCGCTTTGGACTTGGGGACCCTGTTTTTCTTGATGACTTTTAGTGGAGAGTTAGGGCATTGTTTCTAGCTTCTGAAGTTTGCCTGCTGCCCTGGCTAGCTCCTCTGCTCCTCCATCCTCACAGTGCTCACTGGTGGCCCAAGTCTCTCCTGGGCTTCCAATCTCTGACTTGTTCCTCGGTCACCAAGGACTCACTTGTTTTGCTATTTCTGAAGTAAGTAATTGCCTGATCCAACTCCTACAATCTAAGACAACTTTCATTTCTTTGGATTCACTACCTTAATTCCCCCGGCTATGTCTATTTTGCCATACATTGCAGTACACTCACAGATACAGTGTCAAGGTCTTGAGCACACAAGTCCTGCTTATGACAGCTACCTCTGGTCTTAGGAAAATGAAAACAACACACACACACACACACACACATGCAAACACACACACACACACACGCAGACACAGACACACACACACACACACACACGCATGCACACACTACTGATGAGGAAAGTGACATGGACTGAGATGACCCAGAGCAAAGTCTTTAAATACCATTTTTATTTTTAAAACAGGAGAATGTATTATCCAGTTTAAAAATAAGTGAATGTCAACCAAACATAAAAATAGTATTAACATGATTTTTGTATAATTTAGCAGTGCCAAGGGTGCCCAGATTAGATGTTATTTCTGGCAGTGTATGCGAGATGATGCTGGTATTGGATCTATTGATGATAGGAAGTAGATTTCCCAAGTGGGAAGACTTCTCTCAGCCCACTGAAGCATTAACAGAGGGGTGGGAGAAAGAGAAATTTGCTCAGTTTTCCTTCCCACCTGCCTGCCTGGCCTGTATCTTTCCCTTCATTTGCTCCTGAGGTTCCCAGGCCTTTGAAATCAGGCTGGAATTATACCTCCAACATTTCTTGAGTTTCTAGCTCACAGATCCTGGTGGATCATATGACCACTCTGTAGTCATGTGAGTCACTCTTCATAATCTCTCTCACCTCCTGACTCCCCTTCCTACCTTGCTGGTTTTACTTCTCTGGAGAACCCTAACTTGTCCAGCAGTTCTTCTTCAGAGGACGTATATGATATGATATAATATGATATGATATGATATAAATTATTATATATTTATGTAATATATAATAAATATATTAACTATAAATGATAATATATAACACACTATATATCAGCATATAATATAATGTAATATATTGTGTATATTGATATCATAAAATATTATATGCTATTATATATATAT
>LR750060.1:124476-158625 GCA_902729485.2 Mus minutoides
ATAGCTGGATAGCTGGATTGCTGGATGGCTGGATGGCTGGATGGCTGGATGGCTGGATGGCTGGATGGCTGGATGGCTAAATGGCTGGATGGCTGGATGGCTGGATAGCTGGATAACTGGATAGCTGGATTTCTGAGTTTCTGGATTGCTGGGTTTCTGGATTGCTGGATTGCTGGTTGAAGATATTCTTAGGACGAAGATTGAACTTGCTCCAGGGAACTTGAAGCCCTTAGTCAGCAGGAAGTAGTATAAAGAGATCTATGCCCCCCTTTATCTTGTAATCTTTTTTCTCTCCTACCTAGTATTGGAGAGTTGGAAGAGATTAGGGTAGAATAAGGGGTTGGAAGCATGGTAGATATAATAACTCAATATAGTAGCCCAAAAAGTATGCCTACAAAGACCATTGGCCTTGGCTGCATGGACATATTTACCTTATCAGAATCAGTAGTTCCTTATAGAATCCAGCATCTGTTTTTCTAGCTCTGTGTGTGTGTGTGTGTGTGTGTGTGTGTGTGTGTGTAATATGTTTGATTCACTCAGTGGTCCCTAATGCTGTAACCCTTTAATAAAGTTCCTCATATTGTGGTGACTTCAAACCATAAAATATTTTTTGTTGCTCCTCCATAACTGTGATTTTATTACTGTTATAAAATTATAATGTAAAAATTTTTAGAGAAAGAGGGTTACCAAAGGGTCATGACCCACAGGTTGAGAATCACTGGATTAACCTGTCTCCACATACTGAAATTGTAAAAATGGAGCAGCCATGCTGCTGCTAATGGTTGTAAGGTACAGAAACTCCAGACACATAGTAGAGAAGTCATAGCCAATGCCTCCCTCCCCAGCAATGCAGGATCTCCCTGGGTGAAGAGGAAAGCACAGACAACCAGATCACACTGAAAACCCTGCTCTGACTGGCATGACATTTGTCCTCTTGATGGTTCAAGTCTTGGGAATTTGGATTATAAATTAGCAGTGGTGCGGGAAGGCCTGACTTTAAGGATGGATTAGTGATTTTTTTTTAAAGTTATTTTTCTGTGTGTGCCTTGTTCTTGGATGCCCTGGATCACGGATCACAAGCTTATTCAGCAGCAGGTGTTGCGTGGTAGTGATTCGGGTTGGACTGTGACAGGTGTCTTTCACTTTGAAATGTGACACTTTTACTTGTGTCTGTGTGGGAAGAGTCACTTGGCTTTGTTCTTGGTGGTATATAGGAGAAGGGAGCCAGGAAGGTGTCATGCTAGGGATGTGGGAGACATTCTGATTGGTCCTGCTTTATTGGCAAGAGAGATGGGCCCTAACTCCATGCAGTAGTCTGTGGTCTATGAGTGTGGACTGTAATGGTGGCCAGAGCGCAAACCTGGCTGCACTCCAGGAGCTTGGACAGTATGAAGGGCGTTCTCCCGCACCCGCTGGTGTTCTTCACTGTCTGTTGGTTTGTGACACTGAGCTGATTTGAGTGGTAAAAGGCAAGCCATCCTAAAGGTTTCTTTATAAACATGTTTAATCACAGATAAAAGGCTGATTACTAAATGGGGTTTAAAAATGGCTGACTTCCGTTCTTGCTCTTTCTGCTTTTTTTTTTTGCTCCAACTGAGCTGGAAGGAATGTAAGCAAGAAGCCTGGGGGTTTATTTCTACACACACACACACACACACACACACACAGACAGACACACACACACATCTTGCAGCTCTTGATTTATTTATAAACATGCAGACATTACGACACATCTCTGAAAAAGACTTGAGCCTTCTTCTGCAGCTTCGAGTCTAAACTCTTGGTCTTATTTTCACAGAAAAATCACTTTTCACTATGACTTTATTGATCTAATAACAAACTGTTTTAAAACACAAATTAATCATTAAACTTGCAGGAAAGAGAGTCTAAAATTACTACATGTTTGAAAAATGTAAATATGAATTGCTTCACACATATATGTATATATATATATATATTTACATGTGTGTATCTCACAGATGAATGTGGAGTCTGCAAACAGTCAAAGCCTGCATAAGATGTACTGGGACAGAGGATGGCTGTGTAGTCAAACAGGTAAACCCCCCCAGGCTGGGACTGCAAAGGGCATACTTCCTTCCCACAGAAACACCCTCAGCAAAAGCAAACTGCTCTTGTGTTGAATCAGCTTGGGTCTGGGAAGATTTTGCCTATTTATACAGATGTGTGCAGAGCTCTGAAGATTTGTACTCCAAACACTGAGCTGTTGACCACAATTAATCACCCCCACATTGTGGAATGCACAGCTGGCCCAAGTTCCTGTACAAAAGCAGCAAAGCCGGGCTGTGGCACGCAGGCTGTGCTTAGGGTAGACAGATGGTAGCACTGTAGCTGGGATGCTGCAGCTCACCACGGAGAAGGTGTCTGTCACTCAAATGGGCAAGAAAGGCCCATCTCTGTGAGGCCAAGAACTCATGTGCTACAATGGGAAAATTAAACCCACTCTGGGTTTCTGAAACTATGATCCACAAAAATAGGATTCTCTAGGATGGAAAAATGGATAAAAAGGGTCTAGAAATGGCTCAACAGTTAAGAGCACTTACTATTCTTGCAGAAAATTCAGGTTCAGTTCCCAACATCTACATGGTGGCTCACAAACATCTGTTACTCCACTTGAAGGGGATCTGGTGCCCAATTCTGACCTCTAAGAGCACCAAGTACACATGTGGTATGCATACATAAATACATGCAAGCAAAACACTCACATACATAAAACAAATCTTTAAAAACAATGATTCTAGATATGTTTAGAAAAGTCACACTATAAATAAGACCCTTTGACATGTCTTAGGTTTTTTTTTTTTTATGGTTGTATTGTGACTCCCCTAGATGGTTAGAGGACAAAATATGTTTGCCAAAAGTTCTGAAATACAGAGAGAATACAGAGAGAATCCTTTGGAAAATTCTGAGTAAGCAGGTGGGATGTGACAGAATTCCAGAGAGAACCAGGTCGTAGGATGCAGGAGAGGGCTAGGAGAGACTCCAGGTCTGACTTCTGGACTCTCTTCCATACTCATCCCAGAGGAAGGAGCTGCAGAGACCCCTTGGCTGTCCAGCCAGGTCAAAATCAGAGCCTGCAGCAGTTAAAGAAGCTGATTAAGGGATATTAAAAGGGGAATTGAAGAAAGATTTACCAGAGGAAGAAAGTTCAGCAGAGATGACATCATACACTAGGCCTTGTTGGGGAACTTTGGGTCCAGCTACCCTTTGCCCTGAGGCAGAAGTTGCCTTTTGTACTTCGGTGTCAAGAGGCCCTGAGATTCTCACTGTTCCACCCCCATTCCCTAGCAAGGTAGAATCTTTCAGACAAAATTATTTTGGTTCACTCGAGGCATTCCAGGGACGTAGGGTAGGTAGTATGAACCATCTGTGTATAAGAGAAATTATATTGGCAAATTGTCACATGCTGTTTGCATGGATTGGTGGCTGGCTCTGAGAGATGGCCTGCCTTGTTCTAGACCCCAGTGTGTGTATGTCAACTGTCCTTGAGAGTCTCTGTCCTATAGCAGGCAGGCTCCCTCACTTTGTGACAGGGAGAATGGAAAAGAGCAAAGAATGCTAAATGCTGGAGAGCAGTCAGAAGATGAACCATTTCCAACAGAGGTTACTAATATTATCTCTGGGTATAGAAATGCCTGTGATGGGAATGGGGAGCCACAAAGCTTGTCCACAGAGACTGCTCTGCTGTGCCCAAAAACCTCCCACCCAGGGAGTCACAAAGCTTTTCCACAGAGAGACTGCTCTGCTGTGCCCAAAAACCTCCCACCCATGAACCTCAGGTCACTTCAACAAGGCTTTCCCAGTCCTGTCTCCCAGATGCTGCAAGCCTTCAACTTGTTGGTAGTTTGCTATCTATCTGATGCTTCTGTCTGCCACCTGCTATTTGTTCTTTTTACTTTTGTGTGCTACATGCTTAACAATGTAATGTATTCAAAACCGAAAGTGCGGCCATCCTGGTTGTTCTTCATACAGGAAACCGCCGTTATGGTTACCATGCTCAGTGACTGTGAGATGAGGGTGTGTGGGGCAGGGTGCAACTGAGCTCACTCCACACACATTCAGAACTGGTTCTGTCTGACTAACAAAATTTCAAGTAAATTACACTTGGAATGGCTTTTAAAGTCCCACACGTCCTTCCTGCTCTTGGAGCCCTGAGAGCTGGTTTAAGGAAGAAAATTATCTCTGATGAGATCTTGCTATCCCTGGGAGGCTTTAACCGTGCCCTAAGACTAGCTGCTGTCAGTCCTAGTAATTAGTAAGAATTAAAGGAGTTACCATGTTCTCTGGTCTGTCTGGATTATTCTCCAGTAAAGGATTTTTTTCTTTCTAGTGAAAGGGTTTTTCAGAGGTTATATGACATGCCCATATCCTTTTGAGCGACACTAATGCTCTGTATCACAGAGGAAAGGGTCAAGTTTGTACTTGTCTTTGGAAAGGCCAATGCTTGTTTCATTTCCTCATAAATCTGCCCTCAAAAGAAAAAGTGCAGGAAACATTCTCCAGTTCAACTCTTCTTTACCATAAAGAAATTGTAGAGCTGGGCCGTGGTGGCATACGCCTTTAATCCCAGCACTTGGGAGGGAGAGGCAGGTGGATTTCTGAGTTCCAGGTCAGCCTGGTCTACAAAGTGAGTTCCAGGACAGCCAGGGCTACACAGAGAAACACTGTCTCGAAAAACCAAAGTAAATAAATAAATAAATAAATAAATAAATAAATAAAATTCTAGATCTGTTTCAAGCAGACTTTAAAGAAATACTTCACAGTTTTTAGTGTACGTAGAGTGTTATGCTTCCTATAGAAAGTGATTGATTAAATTAATTTGCTTCATGACTATTATTTAGCTATAAAGTCTTTATTAGCATGAACTCTGGAGAGCTATAAAGGACTTAGATTTATGTTTTAAAGAGTCTCCAGTTGGGCTGGAAAGATGGCTCAACAATTAAGAGCACTGGCTGTTCTTCCAGAGGACCTGAGTTTGATTCTTGACACCTACATGGGGGCTCACAACCATCTGTAACTCCAGTTCCAGGGGATCTGATGCCCTCTTTTGGCCCCTGTGGGTACTGCATGCATGTGGTACAGAGATATATATAAATGTAGGCAATACACACAAAATAAAAATAAATAAATAAATCTAAAAGGTCTCCAGTTCCCCTTTCCCTACCGTTCTGAGATGGTTTCGAGGGTGTTTTGCTCCGTTAATTCCCTTATTCTGCTGATATCTGTTGATCTTATTTGGTACTCTCAATATTCCATTAATTCTATGAAAGTTTGGTTCTTGGGTTGTTTTGGATAAGAATGCCCCCCCCCTCCAGAAGTTCATATATTTGAATGTTTAGTCACTAGGGGCAGCACTACTTAAGAAGGATTCGGAGGTGTGGTCCTGTGTGTCACTGAGGGAGGAGGAAGTGTGTCACTGAGGGTGGGTTTTGAAGTTTCAAAAGTCTAAGCCAGGCCCAGTGTCATTTTCTTTTCCTGCTGCCTGTAGATCCAGTTCTACCCTTAGCTACTTCTCAGTCCTGTGTGCTACCTGTGCTGCTGGTCATGATGATAATGGGCTAAGCCTTTGAAACTGTAAGTAAGTCTCCAATTAAATGCTTTCCTTTGTAAGCCTTTCTCCTATCTCGATGTCTCTTCACAGCAATAGAACACCGACTAAGACATTTCTAGAAAGTCAAGGTCTTGGACATTTTTAGAAGATTGAGAAAAAAAAAAAAACTCTAGACTTCCAAGAGCTAGAAACCAGCAGTTTCAGCATTAAAAAGACAAAGGTACATTCACAAGGCTACCCATCAACCTTATAGATCCTAGAGACCTTTCTGAAAGGCAATCCCCTTTTATGCTCCTAAAACATAAAAGTTATGTAAAATAAAACTCAAAATTTCTGGTGAGGAAATATGTCTATATCTCAATCTTGATCTATCTAT
Organism: Mus minutoides; assembly: GCA_902729485.2. Taxonomy (NCBI): domain Eukaryota; kingdom Metazoa; phylum Chordata; class Mammalia; order Rodentia; family Muridae; genus Mus; species Mus minutoides. The sequence goes on from LR750060.1 coordinate 130,422, forward strand.
CTATCTATCTATCTATCTATCTATCTATCTATCTATTTATCTATCTATCCATCCATCTATCCATCTATCCATCTATACATCTATCCATCTATCCATCTATCCATCTATCCATCTATCCATCTATCCATCTATCATGTATATGGGGTGCCATGTGGCTGAAACCACTTTGTACCTTTCCCTTCTTTGTAGCTCATTTCTAAACCCATGCTTTCAATTTTCCAGGCTTTGCCTCTACATTCAGATTAAAGCCTTTGGAATTCTAAAAATAATAGTCTTACCCTTCAAAAAAATCTATTTTGTCTCTTTAGAAAGTCTGGCTTATGTAAATAAAATGTTCTATAGCTACCAAGTAGCTGGGTCTGCTATGAATTTCTAAAACCAATTCAGCAATTCATCTGACTTGGGCTTCTCTGGAGTCAAATCAGTGTGCATCTGCGTACTATGACGAAGGCCAATTTTTGGCTGCAATGGTGGCTTTGCACAAAGAACAGGAAAACAGCAGCCTGCTCATCCCAACACCACCCCAAAGTGTCAGAACGGGTTTGTAGAGCTAATCATTTCCTGCGAACATAGCAAATGTTTCCCGCAGGTAGAGAAGAGAAAGTCATCCTGTCCAGCTGCCCAGCCAGCCCCAGGAGGATGTCTGGTCCTCACACAATGAACTCACCCTGGTATTGCACAGACATCCTCAGATCTGATCAACAACAATTTTCTTCTTTGGCTTCTAGTTCTAAATTTATCCAGTTAGAGCCTACTCTCTCTTTTCCTCCTCTTGATTCAAAAGATAAATAGCTCCTATTTCTGTCTAATGCCAATCCTGGAAAATGTCTACTTGCCTCATAGGATGTGGGTTAATTGGGCCCTGCCTGTTTCCTCGAGGTCTGTCCCATCTGTGGCCCCACCTCGTGCATCTGCATCTCCTCTTTGTGCTGAATTTCCCTCGACACCTCTCTCCCACCACCTTGCTTTATTTCTGTATTCTCTTCAGGGCACGCACAGTGCTTTCCTGATTAGGAGCTGTTTATAGGACTGCGGGTCATGTATGGAATGGGTCATGTTTCTCAAGGAAATGAATACAGAAGCGCTGTGTCAGTTGTCAGAAAAGTGGCAGCATGGATGACTGCAAGAAGGCCATTACAGCAGTCCATTCTCTAGGTGCAGAGCACCCACATGGCCGGTGTTCTTCTATTGAATGGACTGTTGTAATGGCTAAAGTGACGGGTAGAAAGGCAGAGTTCAGAGGTAACCCCAGCAGGCTGTGGGAACACGCATGATGTACACTGTGTATACTGTACATATATATATCAAATGCTACACTGGTGTTGGAAATGTAGTATTAACTCTTTGGAGAGAGTTCAGATATTTAGATGAGTATTTGAGAGTTATTACAAGAAGAGAATGGTTATTCCAGCAACACATAAATAATGCATACAAGAGGAATTCAGAAAGATATAAGCTCTAAAATGGTTGAAATATAATAAAATATCCTAAAATATTTGACCAAAATAGTGGCTATTAATTGGGGAAAACATAAACTAACAGATACTGATGTAGGAACTTGGAAAGTCATTACGATTAGCCATGAGCATCTCTCATGCTCAACCCTCTGTGAGCTGTGTGGCTTGCTCTGCACAGCAGATTCTGAACCAGACGATTGGGCTCATTTACAGTCATGCTTTAAAACGCACAGCACAGCTTTCCCACCCCATGCCCATATGCCCTCTTGAGCAGATATCCAAGTCAATTCCTCCCTTAGGTTGGTCACAGAGCAAGCACATAAACAGGTCTACTCTGGTGATCTGTACTGAACGTGTAACACTCGGGGAAAAAGAACTCCTTCTCTGGTTAAGTCACTTAGCATTGTCTCTTACACATTCCACCTTAACCTAGTCTATTCTGACTGACACACAGGCTAAGCTGCCCGACTCGGGTCTCACAAGTCTGGCCTGCCACATGGTCCTTTGGGGTCCGAGGTCCCTTCTATTTTATAGCCTTCCTAACTCCTGTGCATCTCTTTATCCACACGATTAAATGCCCCGGTTTCACACCTGAATTCCAGTCTCAGGAAAGGGGAAACAAGGAACAACTAATTTCTTACTCAGGATGTGAAGGCTGAAGTCACATGAGTCATTCTCACACTCTAGTCATGAGAACTTGTCACAGAGTCACACCCAGCACCACGAGGGCCTGGGAAGGATAACTCCAGTCAGGGGCCTGCTGGATCTGGGTGAGAGAAGGTAGGATCTATTACAAAAACAAAGAAGGGAGGAAGGGACAAGGAGTCAAGGGTGGGGTGCACAGAAGGATCTGAAGCAGGGCAGCAAGGCTGCAAGTAAACTTAGACACAAACAATGGCCAAAACCAGGCCATAGCGTTATAAGACCAAGACCAACATCTACAGAACAAAACAAATAAAAACCCACAGATTTTTTTTGTTGTTGTTATCTAAAATTTTTAGTTGTTTAGAGTCAACTAACCTTGATCCCTGGGGCTCTCAGAGTCTGAACAGCAGCCAAAGAACATACTCGAGCTGGACCTAGGCCTCCTCGCTCCTATGTAGCAGATGTGCAGCTTGGCCTTCATGTGGGTCCCAAACAACTAGAATGGGGGCTTTCCCAAAAGCTGGTGCTTGTCCATGGGATTTGCTCATCTAGCTGAGCTGCCTTGTTTGTCCCCAGTGGGAGAAGATGTGCCTAGCCTTATAGAGACTTGAAATGCCAGGGTTCGGGGATACCCAGGGGGACCCCACCCACTCAGAGGAGAAGGGCAGGGAGATTGGGGGAAAGGATTGTGGGATGTGGTGAGTGGGAGGGGGAAGTGAGCAACATCAAAAGTGAATAAGTAAAAAAATAAAATTAAATTAAAAAATTACTTTTTGTTGTTCCTGTGAGACAGGATCTTACAATCTATTCCTGGCTGACCTGGAAGTCATTATTTAGGAGAGTCTGGTTTGGGACATGCAGGGATCCATCTGTTTGTGCTCTCCAAGATCTGAGAGTAAAGGTGTGAACTACCACAATTAACTTACAACTCTTATTATATTTTAACTGATGTGTATTGTGCATCTGTCTGTGCATACTGTGGCACGCATATGAAACTCATAAGACAACGTGTGGGAATTGGTTCTATTCTTCTACCACGTGGGTCTTTGGGCTCTAGCTAAGGTCGTCAGATGCCTAGCAAGCTCCTTTACAGTCCAAAGGACAGTTTTGAGCAAACAACACTGTTTTCAGATTTTCTGAGGACAAGATGTATGTTGTATTCGTGAGGGTTCTTTAGATGAGCAGTTCTTATATGGGATTTATTCAAATAGTTCATAGGCTATGGTCTGGCTAGTCTAGCAATAGCTGTCTTCTAACAGAAAGGTCAAGGTTGCGGTAGCTGTTCAGTCTCTGAGGCTGGACCTCTCAGCTAGACTTCAGCCTATGTTGGAATCCTGATAAAGAAACAGGTTCTAACACCAGCAGAGAAATGGTTCAGCAGCAGGCAGAAGAAATGCATTTGCCAGACAGAGCGAGGGCAAGCAGGCAAAAAGCAAAAGCTTCTTTCTTTTCCATAAAAATGTGGCCCAGATTTAAGGTCTGAACTCGAATGATCAAGTCAAGAAGACCCTTCACAGGTGTGCCCAGCTGCTTGGGTTTTACTTGATTCCAGATGTAGTCAAGTTGATGGCAGGACTAAATTTCAGAGTGTGATCATGAACCTAATGTTTAATGTGTTCCTAGGGCCATGCTAAGAGTTGTATAGTAGACAGTAGCACATCTACAAGCTGAGCTCCAAAAGGGTAGGGAATTGTCAGTGGATAATTGCTACTTAATACTTAAGTTCAGGGAGGTGGGTAAGTTGGTCCAGCAAGATTTGCAGTTTAAAAGAAGTCTTTGGTCATAGAAGGACGGATGGAGTAAAGATAAATCAAGCAGCTTCCTGATTTGCCTAGTAAGAAAGAGCTGGTGATAATTGACACTGGCAACATGACCACGCAGATGGGAAGAAAAACATGAAATCCACTTCTGTGTACAGCACAGAATCAAGAATACTGAAAGATGAGTTACTATGTTAATTATTCTGATGAATAACTATTAGAAATAAAACCTCTAATCCAGTAAATTAACATGCAGGGATGTATCTTGAGCTGTAGTTATACAACAAATATAAATATTCATGTAACATTACTTATTTCAGTACTGTTCATTCTGGAAGATTACCAGCAGCTAAATGCTCTTTGCTGGGAGCTGATTGGTTGTACCAACTTTGGTTCTTACATACAGTGCAGTGCAATAATGAGGAAGGAGACAATTCTTGGCTCAGCAGCAGAGAAAAACCCAGATTCAACCTGGGAGTACACAGTTCTTTGGCTAGCTGGAAACAAACTTGCCAAGCAAAGCTGCCTAGGACTCTGCTCTGGCCCAGGCAGGACAGAGAGAACTGCTTATGGCCTCTTTCTTGTGCTGGGTATCATAAGTCTTTCAAATGTCAAAGGTAGCAGAGCTTGTCTATGTTCCAGAGGGAGAGGCACTAGTTGACAGAGGCTTAATCCACCTGGGGTTGGCAAGCAACCAGAGCCACACTCTTCAATTTTGCTCCCATGGCATTCTAAACTGCTGGGTTTTGTGATAAACCAGTAACCGCGCACTGCCACAGCACTGAGGCCTTCCACTATAAACAGAGAAGAAAAGAAGTGTCAACGGAGCTTAGGCTTTTGCAGGAGGTGAAGGAGGGACAGAAGGTAGGATTGGATCACAGTTGAAGATGTTGAGGTGGATGGCTCCATCATTTTTTTCTGGAGAGAAACATTTTTTTTTCAGAGAAGATTGATTGGGAGAGGGGAAGAAGAGGGCTGTTGTGACTATAACATGTTTAATAAGCCAGGGGACCATGCAAATGGAACAACTGTCCAGTAGGCAGGTCTGCAGCAAGGAGGCAGATCTAGGATAGACAGAAGTGACAGGAAATAGTAATTTCTGTTGCTGCTGCTTAGATACATGGAAGTGGATGGAGAGGGGAGTTCTGAAGGTTATCAATGCAAAGGGAAAGGAGAGAGAAGTTGTCTCTCACAACTGAGAAGAAAGTCCTAGGAGGAAGGCTGCCAAGTGGAGAAAGGAGCTAGCAGAAACTCCTACTCAGAGAAAGGCACTAATACACAATGAAAAGACAAGCTGGAGGGGCTGTGGAGAGATGGTTCAGTCATTAAAAGCACTGGCTGCTCTTGCGAGGACCTGGGTTTGGTTCACAGCACCCACTTGGGAGAACTGTCTGTCGCTCCAGTGCTTGAGAACTAAATGATCTCAGCAGTGTGTGTGTGTGTGTGTGTGTGTGTGTGTGTGTGCGCGTGCGCGCGCACACATGCGTGTGTGCATGCACAGGTGCATGTGTGTGTTCATGCATGTGCATACACATATATGTTTTTGCATGTGTACATACATGAGTGTGTGCCTATATGTGTATGCATATACATATATGTGTGTGCACGTGTGCATGTAACTTTTCTATTTCTGTGAAGAGACATCATAATCAAGGTAACTTATAACATAAATCATTTCATTTAGAACTTGCTTACAATTTCAGAGGGCGAGTCCATGGCCACCATGGTGGTGAGCATGGCAGCAGGCAGGCAGACATGGCGCTGGAGCAGTAGCTGAGAGCTTACATCGTATTCACAAACAGCAGGTACAGAGGGGACAAGACTGGATCTGGCAAGGGCTATTAAAGTCTCAAAGGCTACCCCCAGTGACATGCTTCTCCAACAAGGCTACACCACCTAGTCCTTCCTAAACGCTCTATCAACTAGGAACCAAACATTTAAATATATGAGCCCTGCGGGGGCGGGTGTGTGTGTCACATTCTCATTTAAACCACCACAATATCCTTTTATTTTTATTCATTTATTTTTATTTTAAGAAAAAACAAGATGTAGACTAGGAGAAAAAAATCTTTGTAAAACATGTACTTACCGAAGGACATATCCAAAACACACAAAGAGCTCTTAAAAGTAAATAATAAAAAGTAAACACCAAATTCAAAGAGGAGCTACTGATATGAATAAACACAGATGGTATCCAGACAGGAAACAAGCAAATGGGTCAGTTTGATGAAAATAAACTCAACTGTGTGTGCCAGCGTGATGGCTATTCCCAGTTGTCTAATTGACTACATCTGGAATGAACTACAATCCAGAAATGGAGGGCACATCTGGGATCCAGATCTTGAGGCATAGTGGCCATGAAAAGCTTTGGCCCAGGAAAGGCAATACACGCCTTTAATCCTAAGATCCAGAGACAAGCAGATCTCCTAGTTCAAGGCCAGCTTGGGACAGAGCAATTCTAAGCAAAGAACAGCTTAGGTCCAGTTGTGATGGTCTGTGCTGTACCTTCTGCTGGAGGCCTACATAAGGACACTGGGAAAAGGAAGACTCACTCTTCTCTGCCTGTTTGTGCTTACTTACCAGCACCTCTGTTGGAACCTACTTCTACAGAAGACCAGCTGAAACAACTAGCCTCGGGGACTGAGCAACTACTAGATTCTTGGACTTTCCACTCATGGCTGCCCATTGTTGGGTTAGTTGAACTGCAAACTGTAAGTCGTTCCAATAAATTCCCTTGATATATAGAGACATTCCATTAGTTCTGTGACTCTAGCTAACCCTGACTAATACAGCCAGTTAGAAAATAGCAAATGTCAAAAATACCACACCTCTTGGAATGGCTAAAATACAAAACACAGATTACAACGTTTCAGAGAAAAATTATGCATGGTTAAAGCATGGTTCCGGCTAGCCAATAAACATATTAAAACTGGAAATAATCAAATCACCTGCACGCAAAATCATATTCAATACTTTGAAGTATCCTCAAACAAACAAACAAACAAACAAACAAACAAAATTATGGGGAAGTGAGTTCCAGGACAGCCAGGACTACACAGAGAAACCCTGTCTCGAAAAAACAAAAAGAACAAAACAAAACCAAAAATAAAAAATGTGTAGCTATGCAAGATGATAGGAAGCAGGGACCTTGGAAGAATTGACGTTCCTCCACTCTGTTAGCACAGCTGACTCCTCACAAGGAGATCAAACATCAAATGTCAAAGGCACCCTTTGGAATGTTTCTTATTCACTCCACTTTCTCTTCAATGTTTCCCCATGTCTGAACTTCAGCATTCAATGACGAGCCAACTCCTTATAAAGTATTATTTCCATCATCATGAGTAACTGCCACCCTTAAAAAGAGATTTGTAGTGGGTTAATCTGATGCTGCTTGTATTCTCATGCAAATACTGGCTCCTCAAAATATGATTTCCTCTAATGAGTCAATCTCTCTATGTGATGCCATCCAAGCGTTGCTAGGTGAACATTGCTCTCTAATTTAACTGTCAATAAAAGGCTAGAGCCTGTGATTGGGCAGTGGAGAAAGAAAAGTGGGACTTGATTATCAAGTGAGGGGTTGCAGATAGAGAGAAGGCAGAAGCACGGAGATAGAGATAGAAAGGCCGCCATGAGAGGGGATGGACCATGAACACATGGCCAAGAGAAACAGCAAGTAACTGGGGACTTTGTAGCTGGAAAATAAGTTAGAATAGCTCCAAACCTGCCCAATCTAGGCATATGGCTTATAAATAAAATACCTGGTTTGTGTGTCTTTTATATGGGCTTGCTAAAATTATAAATCCAAACTATAGGGATTTCTATTGCTCCACAACTAATTCAACAAATACACAGTGAACTCCCACTGTAGCTGCAAAGAACAAGACAGAATGCCTCTCTGGTGGGGAAAAGAAGGTATAAGCTTTCATGTGTCTTAGGCCAGGGTGCTCACTGTATGATGCATTCTCTCTCCTCAACAGGCTCACACTCCCTCAGAGCTCAGCTATGCCTCACAGTAGGCCTTCAAGAACTTAACCTTGCTGGGTACTGGAACTTCATATTCTCTTATGAAGAATATGTGTGTTTAAACAAGGCAATGTTTTACTCGAGGAGGAAATGGTTTCTCTAATGCAGCAGTTCTCAACCCCTTTGAGAGTTAAATGACCCTTTCACGACAGTAGCAAAATTATAGTTATGAAGTAACAGCAAAAATAATTTTATGTTTGGAGGTCAGCACGACTTGAAAGGCTCTGTTAAAGGGTTGCAGGATTAGGAAGGGCTGAGAAGCACTGCTCTATGGAAACCATCTTCACTTCATTAAATTCACAGGTATTTGTAGCAAAGTCTAAGGTAGGGGACAATTTAGTCAGATACTTACAAAAAAAAGGACAGGAGCTCACAATTTATCTGTTGGTATGATGCTTAAAAGCATTCTTTACAATCAAATCACAACCGCAGATTTTAAACATTAACTAGCTTAAAGCAGAAAGCTGCATCAATTTGTACTGAATTGCAAAATCTATCATAGCAGTTTCATCATGAGAGTTTTTGGATTGTCATATTTATTAATGCTGTTCTATGAACAGGTAAGTGCAAGAAGTTTTACGATGAGGTGTGGCTAGACATTTCAGACCTTAGACATCAGTAGTTCCTCCTATAGAGCTGTCCCAAGGAATTAAAATAGAGGAACAAGCTCAAAACACTGATGTAAAAATGAATTAGCAAGAGTAGAAAGGGCTATCATGCAAGCATGTAAGAGGCTTTCATGAGACAGTAAATATGACATCACACCGAGTTAAAATAATCACAGAAGCCGGGCGTGGTGGCGCACACCTTTAATCCCAGCACTCGGGAGGCAGAGGCAGGCAATTTCTGAGTTCAAGGCCAGCCTGGTCTACAGAGTGAGTTCCAGGACAGCCAGGGTGATACAGAGAAACCCTGTCTCGAAAGACTAATAATAATAATAATAATAATAATAATAATAATCACAGAAACTGTCTCAGTAGTTTCAATTTGTGATGACCACACCTATCCACTCAGAGGGTTCGCCCTCTCCAGCAGCTGTATTCATTTTCTGTGAACCCAGTGAGTTTACAACTACAATTAAGATAGACCACTATTCTCCTAGGACAGAAGGGGCCGTGTAGCTGGAAAAACGGCAAAGATTAGTGTTGCATCCCAAGACCCAGGGAAAAGGCTGTGTGTTATGATGTGGGCTTCCCACTACCCTGTGCTGCTGTGGCAGAGACGAGATCCCGGGAACTAGCTGCCAGTTAGTCTAGCCTAGTTGGTGAGCACTAGGTCATGAGAGGCCATATCTAAAAGGAGGTGGATGTTGTCTCTGAGAACGGCAGCCGTGGCTATCCTCTGGCTTCCACATGTACACATACATTCCACTTAAACTGATGTTGTAGCTTTAAAAATTATCACACATCAATCGGATAAGCAAAGAAGATGTAGATGCTTTCATCTGAAACTGGATCTAATCTTACTTCTAAGCTCCCTTGTTTGATGGGAAAATTGTAATTTGGGCATATCAGCAAATCCAATCCAATCCAATCCAATGATTTAAGAGTCTTTGCAGATAGCTCACAGCATGAGGGTGATTCTGTGTTATATTAGCTGCTTCCTTGAGGCTCTTCCTTAGAATGGCGTCTGGCAACTTTCAGGATTTAGCAGTTCAGTGTCCTCCAGACACCCACAGCTGCATCAAGTATCGAGCATAGCCTTAAATCTGTTCTTTTGTGCATTAACTGTCTTATAAGCCCTGGCATTCCTTCCTCTGCCCTTGATCAAGATTTTTTTGAACCCCTAAAGTTTGACAATGTGTAGAATTCTCCTGGTATACTCTTTAGCCTTAGGATGTGATCCACCTTTCCCGTGGCCATTTCTGTTTCCTGAATCTTTGGCAGGCAATGAGACAAGGAGGTATCAGGATTGGAAGGTGGATATCAAAATAGATTTTCACGAGCAGGAAACCAAAAAAAAAAAAAAAAAAAAAAAAAAAACCCAAGAGAGCAAACCATCCGAGTATGTAGGACGTTATCCTAGGTTCCATGCATTTGAAACGTCTGTAGAGAACTCTCTCTTCATTGTTTAGATGTGAAGTATGGCTGCTTTGACTGAGAACCCTTGTTAGAGCAAGCACAACCAAAAGACTTCGAGGTGAAGCTTCTTCATGCTTGACATGAACAGTTGCCCTGTCTCGTGTGTCGGCCGAGGCTAGAGTCTTTGCCGGTCAATTCTTGAGATGACTTGACTCCTGCAAATGAGATAGTGGCCTGTTTCTTCCTTGTAGAAAGACAAACGGTCCAGCATGCTGTAAGGTCATTGCATTGACTCTTTTTTTTGGTTGCAGTAAAACTAATCTAGAGAAATGAGGAAGTGGGGAGCTATCTTTTAATACCCACTTTCATCTTCTCACAAAGCATTTTATAAAATGTCTTATTGATCTTCCCCCAACTCTGAAGAACTTTAAGCATCTTTCTTGCTTTTTACTCCTTCTTGTATGATCATATTGGGCCACTTAACTTTATTCCTACATATCAAACAACTGAGATTGCGGTGCACACTTCTAAAGACTGCTCTGGGGCTCTGCTCCAAACAGAGAGCCTTCAGAGCGAACGAAGGGTTGTGGGGTCCACTCAGTATAGCTTGAGGAAAGTGTCTCATCTGAGCCTCACACTGGGTCTTCTAATCATTCCATTTCACATTTCTTTCTTTTCCACAGCTGCCACAGATCAGGCGGTCAAGGGCAGCATGTGGCAGGGTTAAAACGTACTGGCCAGACTTGAGAAGTCTGTCAGAGTGATTTGAATCGGGACATAACTAGTCCTGTGACCTTAGGAAAAACACTTGCTCTCTCTGAGCTGTCGCATTCTGCAAAGCACAAACAGTACACCTATTTCTCATCTGAGAGCAAACACATGATCAGAGAGAACTTCAAAGCTGAATAAAAAACAAGAAGACAGCTGATGATACTAGTAAGAAAACAAGTAAAAAAGTAAGACAATAGCATCCACTCTGGGCAGGCAGAATTTAGTTCTTATAATATAGAATATTGTCCAACTTTGGGAAGACAGGAATCTATGACTGCCACAAGTAGTACCATGGATATAATTCCCACAAGAAAAATTGTTTATATTGAGTAAATTTGGTAGAGACTTCCATACACACACACACACACACACACACACACACACACACACACACACACATTACATATACATATGTATATATATATATATATATATATATATATATATATATATATATATATATATGCATATGTAAAAGGGGGTTAAATGTACTTACCGTATAATAGGGGTACACCGCCTCACCCATACATTATTGGAAATCAAATAGAAAGCCTAGTGCTAGGAATAAGTTTTCTCTTTTCTAGTTGTTTATCACTGGGTGTTCCATAAACTCCCCCAAATAATAACTTTACTCTTGGTTATTCTCTGGAACTTAATAGTAAAACCCTGTTGCTGAAGACACAGATGCCACATACTTCAGTTACTGGACATGGGAAAAAACTCTAGCTGGGATTGACCTAGAAGCTCCATTCCTAGTGGCTAGTTTTCATGGTGATATATGGTGTTGTCTACTATACTGAGAAGAAAAAGCCATTAACAGTCTTATCCAGCTGTGAAACCTATGAGCTACAACAGGAAATGGCCTGGTAAGATATGCCCACTGGTGTAATAGTGGAACAGTTGTTATGGGACTAATCAACACCTTCTGACTGCATTTAAAGCCCATTCCACAGGATGGAACCCATGTCTGGTACCATTAATTTGGCCAGAAACCTGGGCTGGCTAGTCATAGGCCATAAAGAAAGACCTAATACTATTCTATTAAATGGAAATAGTAATAAACTAACCACTAAGATCTTATCTTTAGACACATATATCAATGCATCTCTCAAGCCTTATCAAAGAAGCTTCCTTTTATAATAGGTGGTAGTTAAAAGAGTTGCCGATATCTGGCCAGTGTACAGAGAATAAGAGTGGTCAGCTTTAACTATGTCATGCATATCACATTCTTTCCCCTAAAGCCTCTCTAAAGCGGGAAAAGAGAGGGCTGGAGAGATGGCTCAGCCGTTAAGAGCACTGACTGCTCTTCCAGAGGTCCTGAGTTCAATTCCCAGCAACCACAACCTATTACAGATGACCCACAACCATCTGCAAGAGGATCCAATGCCCTCTTCTGGTGTGCCTGAAGACAGCTACTGTGTATACATATACATAAGATAAATAAATAAATAAATAAATAAACAATTCTTTAAAAAACAAAAAGTGAGGACAGAGAGTTTGTATTATCCAGGGGTATTGAGACCTGCAGCGAAACAGCATTGCCCGAAATGGCAGCGTAGCTGAGTGCATGCGTTCACAGCAGCTGGGGCTGTGTATATGAGACTTGCAGAAGATCAAGGCAGCCAAAATCCCAGCACAGATGGGCAAGGGGCTCGAAAGGCCTCAGCCCTAACTGATGAGACATTGGTAATAATGGATTCTGGAGAATGGAAAGGCATCCCCAGGGATGCTGGCTTCAAGAAGCTAACCATCCAGTAGATGGTCCCACACTCATGCTCATACAGGGAGCACCAAATGGAATCAGTGTGGAAAGAGAGAGAGAGAGAGAGAGAGAGAGAGAGAGAGAGAGAGAGAGAACATATTCAGTTGTGAGGGAAAGTGGTCATGAGGACAGAGAAGGACTTAGAGAGGAGAATTTGTTTTAAAATGTTATATACTTATATAAATATTAAATAAAATATAAAAATAAAGTCAAGGCAAATTTTATTCTCCCGTGCATCCAAAACAATTATCTTCTCTGACATTGTAATCAATTGCAATTTTTCATTTTGTTGAAGGTTGCGATGCACTTCTAACTTTTGCTCTTTAATTTAAAAAAAAAATTGAAGACATAAAGAAAATTTACAATTTAATGATTCCGCTTTTTCATAAGCATTCTTGGGAGTCCAAGGAAATATGTGCAAGGGGAGTTGATTGTGTATTTCTCATGGCAGAAATTTTGCCTTTTGCTTGTGCATGTATGTGTCATGTGCTTGCACGTGTGTGCATGTGTGTGTGTGTGTGTGTGTGTGCATGCGCACATTCCTGTAGCACATGCCCTACCTCAGTAGTCATCCACTTTCTTTATGAGACAGGAGGTCACTGTCCTGGAGCTACTTAGCAGGAGTGTGGGAATCCTCCTGTTTGCCCTCCGCAGTGGAAGGAACTGTAAGCACATGCCTCTATACCTGGATTTTTAGATGGTTCTGGGATTGAATTCAGTTCTTCATGTTTGTTGTTGTTGTTGTTGTTGTTGTTGTTGTTGTTGCTGTTGTGGCAAACCCTTTACTGACTGTACTGTCACCTCAACCTTCAAAATGCATTTCAATGAGGGAGAGATAAATGTGATGTTTATATACCCAAATGTTACATAAGACTAAAGTAATTTAAAAAAAGACACCGTGCTGTCTATTGTTACAAGAACTTGAAAGAAGCTAGGGTCACTTGAAAAATCAGCGGTGAAAATGCCTCCATAAGGTTTGTCTGCTGTAGGGCATTTTCTGAGTTAGTGATTGATGTGGGAGGGCCCAGCCCAGTGTGGATGACACTACCCCTGGGCTGGTGGTCCTGGGTTCTGTAAGAAAGCGGGTCACAAGGAGCGAGCTAGTGAGCAGTACCTGTCCATGGCCTCTGCATCAGCACCTGCTTCCAGGCTCCTGCCCTGTGTGAGTTTCTGCTCTCAGTGCTTTTGATATGAAACGGGCTTTTAATTTTATTTATTTATTTATTTATTTATTCATTCATTCATTCATTCACTTTACATATCGATACCAGACCCCATCCCACTCTCCCCTTCCCTTCTGAGAAGGGGACTCCCCTGGGTATCAGACCCCCTGACACACACACTTGCATCAAGTCACTGCAGGACTAGGCCTATCCTCTCTCACGGAGGCCAGACAAGGCAGCCCAGTTAGGGGAATAGGATCCCAGGCAGACAACTAATTCGGGGATAGCCCCCATTCCAATTGTTGGGAGACCCTCCCTCATGAAGACCAAGCTGAACATCTGTTACATATGTGCAAGGGGCCTAGGTCCTGCCCTTGTATGCTTTTTGGTTGGTGGCTCAGTCTCTGAGAGCTCCCAGGGGTCCAGGTTAGTTGACTCTGTTGGTCTTCCTGTCCTCTTTGGGTCCCTCAATCCTTCCCCCCAACATTTCCATAAGACATTCCTGAGCTCTATCTAATGTTTGGCTGTGGGTCTTTGTATCTCTTTCCATTGGCTACTGGGTAGAGCCTATCAGAGGACAATTATGCTAGATTCTTGTCTGCAAGCATAAAGGAGTATCACTAATGGTGTCAGGGATTGGTCCACATCCATGGCATGGGTCTCAGTTTGGGCCAGTCATTGGTTGGGCCATTCCCTCAGTCTCTGCTCTATCCTTGTCCCTGCACATCAAGGAGGCAGGACAGATTTGGGGGCCGAAGGATTTGTGGGTGGGTTGGTGTTCTTTTCCCTCCACTGGGAGTCTTGTCTGGCTATGGGATGTGGTCACTTCAGGGTTCATATCTCTCACTGCTAAGAGTTTCAGCAACAGTCACCCCTATAGCCACCCTAGGGCCTCCCCCATCCCAGGACTCTGGCACATCCTAGAGGTGTGCCCCCTATACCCACCGATTTCTGTTCTCTCCCCCCTGCTCTCCATACACCTGATTCCTACCACCCTCCCTGTCTCCTCTCCCACCAGGTTCCCTCCCTCTTTCCCTCCTTCCACCTCCAATATCTATTTTATTTCCCCTTTGGAGAACAATTCAAGCATCTTCCTGAATTTATTTAACGGATCTGTAAAAGCAACTTAAATTTAATTTCTATGACATCCTGTGGTCAGATTTTTAGGAAAAAGACACAGAGGAAAACATAGTGAAAAGAAGTGGTAGGCCATGATGTCAATAGACAAGACAATGTGAGAGTTCAGGAAAATGAACAGGCATTTGTCAAAGGTACAAATTCAGTCCAGTGGTGAGTAGGGTCCGAGGTTCTGATGTACAGCGTGGAGACCATGGCTAGAAATAATTGTTGTTTACTTGAAATTCGCAAAGAAAATAGACCTTAAATATTTTTGACAGGCACACACAATGATAATTATGAGATGTTAATTAATTTGTTTATTTAATCACCTTATGGTGAATATGCATATTAAATTATCACAGCTAATATCTTTTTATAGTTTTTTATCGTATTTATACAATGAAACTAGAGATGGGAGAAAGGGAACAAGAAAGGTCTTTCCTAGTTGACCTCTGGTGGGTGAAGACTGCTTATCTTGTTTCTTCCTCGTGTCTTCTCTTTTTCTTTTTTCTCTTTTAGTTACTGAAGCACTTTTATTTTTCTTTATGCAACGACGTGTTGCCGGGGCCTAATGTTCTCACTGAAGAGTAGAAAACCAAAATTTGTCATTTCTTAAAGAATTGAGAACAACAACAACAAAAAAACCTTACATAAATGAAAAGGATGAATACATTTACAGGTGTCGATGCAAACGTACCCAACTCAAGGCAGCTAACAACCCATGGCGGTCAGGAGGGAAAAAAACAGAACCGGAAACTGGGTCCTAAGGCCCGGACCTTCCCACCCTGTTAGACTGGCAAGAAGGAATGGTAGCTGGTTCAGGAACGCTCGCCAGCCTCGGGAAACCCTGGAAGTCTGCTGTCGAATAATACCCTGCACAGATCACTCCGTGGTGCTCACAGAGATACAGCAGGTTGGGGTTTTCTCTTCCACAGTGAGTTCTCCCCAGCCACCAAGTGACCGAGCCACATGAACTGAGGACTAAATCAAGATATGCACAGGATATTAGACAGATACCAAGGGAACCGTTAACTTGAATACAAGGTCAAAAATCAGCAACAAGTTCTACAATCCAGTGCTGATATCAGATACAAGCTTCAAGGACAAATTTCTTTTCAAAGGCTTATTCCAGTTTCATGAGGCTAGCATGAGGTGTGTACAGTGAGGCCAGGATGGAGCTGCCTATCCAGACTGAGTACTTGCGCTCAGGGGAAGTAATGATCTTAGCCTTCATTGTGCTGGGTGCTAGGGCTGTGATCTCCTTCTGCATCCAGTCAGCAATGCCTGGGTACATGGTAGTACCAACAGACAGCACTGTGTTGGCATACAGGTTTCTGTGGATGTCCACATCACGACTTCATGATGGAGTTAAAGGTGGTCTCGTGAATGCCACAGGACTCCATGCCCAGGAATGTGTCCATGTGGACACTGGAACGGCTCATTGCCGATGGTGATCACCTGCCCATCGTGCAGCTCATAACTCTTCTCCAAGGAGGAAGATGATGCAGCAGTAGCCATTTCTTGCTCAAAATCCAGGTCAACATAACACAGCTTCTCTTTTATGTCAGGAACAATTTCCCCCTCAGCAGTGGTGGTAAAACTGCAGCCCGGTTCAGTCAGGATCTTCATGAGGTAGTCTGTCAGGACCCAGCCAGCCAGATTCAGACGCAAGATGGCGTAGGGAAGGGCGTAGCCCTCATAGATGGGCACTGTGTGTGTGACCCCCGCCACCAGAGTCCATAGCAATGCCAGTGGTGTGCCCAGAGGCATACAAGGACAGGCCTGAATGGCCACGTACATGGCTGGGGTATTGAAGGTTTCAAACATTATCTGCGTCATCTTTTCTCTGTTAGCTTTGGGGTTCAGGGGGGCCTCAGTCAGAAACACCGAGTGCTTTTCAGGGTCACATGAAGCTCATTGTAGAAGGTGTGGTGTCAGTTCTTCTCCATGTCATCCTAGTTGGTGACAATGCCATGCTCGATAGAATACTTCAGGGTCAGGATAACCCTCTTGCTATGGGTCTTGTCACCCATGTAGGAGTCTCTCTGGCCCATGCCCACCATGACGCCCTGGTATCAGGGGCACTCTATGAAGTAAGGGAACACGGCCCTGGGGAGGTTGTCATCAGCAAAGCCAGCTTTGCACATGCTAGAGCCATTGTCAACGAGGAGTGCGGCGATTACTTCCATTGCGATCAGCGAAGGACGGGGCGATGGAGCTGCGGAAAGAAGAGCATTGTAAGCCAGCAGCAGAGTGTGACATCTTCTCTTTTTTTTTATTTTCCCCCTAGATATTCATTTTAAGCCAAATCCACCTATATTAAAATATCAAGTTGAAAGAGATGGCCCAAAGATTTTTCATGGATACAGATTAAGAGGCACTACCATTCCTTTGTCTGTGTCAACGTAACAAAACCCTAATTAATTTTCTTATAATGCTTTAGTGACCTTGGACTTAAAAGGTTGCCATCCATTCTACAACAGAGTATTCATGATATTTGAAGAGCATAACTCTGAAACTTGACATTAAATATGAGAAGTATTGAGGCCAAACACAAAAGAACAAGTCAGTCATCCTTATTAAAGAAAATGTGTGTTATTAAAGTGAATTTTACCTGTTTTGTCTTATTTCTGCTTTTGTGGCATATATACTCCATTAACCTCTCTAGTTTCCCCACCTGTCTCTCTGAGGACCTCTTCATCCTATCCTATAATCTTTTTGTAAACTTCTATTTCATATACATACATTTATACATATACATGCATACACATATATGTCTAAATCATACATATTCCAAATTCTATTAATCCCCAAATTAGATTACATACATGACAGGACACAGGTGATATCTATGTTTGAGTCTGGCTTGTTTCACTTAACATAACGATCTCTGGTCCCATGGATTTGCCTGTGGGTGCCATTTCATTCTTTGCAGCTGAGTAAGATTCCATTGTGCACACGTGCCATGTGTTCTGAATTCACTGTTCTATCCGACATTAAGGAAGGGATCAATAAGGGAAGCTGATGCATGCTGGGACATATGAAGTGATAGGAATGACAGACAAAAGGGAGAAAGTGAACTAAAATTGCAAACTGCTGTGAGGGACACAGTGAGAGGCTTCTAGACTCTCCTAAAACTAGCGGCACTGTCTCCAAGATTAGCACATCCCAAAGGACAACATGGAAAGTAAATTATACCACACTGTATCAGTTACTTGACCTTTGCTGTGACAGAACACCATGGTTGAAAGCAACTTACGGGACAAATTGTTTTAGCTTACCGTCTCAGAGCAAGAGTCCGTAACAGTGAGGGAGACGCGGCAGATAATAAGCAGCTGGCACAGGAAGCTGAGAAATCATGGTTCTGACCACACTTAGAAAGCAAGGAGTACAGCCTGGAAGAGAGGCAAGGCTACACACCCTCAATGCTGGAAGGCTGCACCTCCCCAATCAGTGCCACTAACGGGAGAGCAGGTGATCAAATTCTTAAGTACACGCCCTAGACCCCCAAATGGCAGTGTCTCAGACAATGCCCTAAATGGCAGTCTGAGCTCATTGCTAGCCAGAGTCTGACCAAGTAATCAAAGTGGTTGCTACTTAAAGTCAGCAGCAATCCTCAGAAACCCTGAAATGTGGTGTCTGTCAAGAAAAGCCGTTTCATCCCTTGCTAACACTCCTCCTTCCCGTCGTCCCCTTTACAGCCAACTACCTCCAGAAGCAGCATCTGGTTTTCTAGTAACCCAAGCGTGCCTTCCTCAGACTGAATCCCTGTGTCAGTTTCCAGGTTGTCCCAGGTAACTCACCTACTTCCCTAGGCAACATGAGCCCTGGTAAGACTCTCCTGTCATTTCACCTGTCCCTACACACTCCCAACCCCTAGAGATAGCCTTGGCAGTTTAAATAACTTTTTCTTTTTCACTTATGGAGTGGCCTAATTTGGTAGTTTCATTTTGCTCACACTTATATAAATATATGAGCCTATGAGTGACATTGCGTATTCAAATATCACACACAAGGCAAAGAAAGACAACATGAGATGAAAAAAAAATCAGAATGAATGTTTTTGAACTGAGTATTGGCCTAAATTAAGTTGTATTCTTGTTTTTTGACTCAGCAATTTTTCTATGACTTGTTCAACGAGGCTACACACAAAACGTATCTCACACAAAGCCTACAGTGTATCACAGGTGGCATACCTATGGTGATCTGAGTTCCATTGACTCCCTATAGCACCCCTTCCTTTGAAGATTAGTTAGGAAATGGTGCATAATGTAACTCTGAATTTTCTAGAATTTTCTTTTAAAAGAAACAGTTATCCAAAGTAGGTATTTTGCCATTGGTAACACATTACCACCAGTACTCATGACAAACCTATTTCCATCAGCATAGGAATAGAAATATACATTAGTGAAATGTGTTTTCAATTTTTTGTCCCCAAGCTCAGGTTGTAAGGTTCACTGAGACATTCCCAGATTAGAGAAATGACCTCTCAAACACTTTTTCTGAACTATGCCCTAGAAAGCAAATGCTGCAGCTAATGTGACAAAGACTCACAGTTTTGATATATAATATTTTATAACATAAAGAGCTAAGAGGATTGAATGAAAAACTGCCTATCACACAATGAAGTAAATTTCAAGTCTTTGATTTTTTTCTTTTTTTAAATTAAACTAATAAATTTTGTTTTAAATTATACAACTCAGTATTGACATTTTTTTAATCATCAAAATAGTTTATAATAGTTAAATGCCTCTCAAATATACATGATATCTTCTGAAGCTAAAAGTAATATGCACTCAACCAGTTTTAAAAATCTATTTGGAATATTAAACATGATAGAAGTAGAAAAAAAATCTCTTATGAAGTCCTCTATGGAAGGAAATTGTGACAGCCTGATGAGACAGAAACTGTTCCATCTACAAGGGAGAATACGCAGTGTAACTGTGGCTTCATAAAATGAATTGGGTAGTGTTCCTTCTGTTTCTATTTTGTGGAATAGTTTGAAGAGTATTGGTATTAGGCCTTCTTTGAGGTCTGATAGGATTCTGCACTAACCCATATAGTCCTGGGCTTTAATTGGGAAACTTTTGGTTGAAGACTTTTAATGACTCCTTCTATTTCTTTATGGAACTGTTTAGATGGTTTATCTGATCCCGATTTAACTTAGGTATTTGGTATATGTCTAGAAAATTGTCTATTTCATCCAGATTTTCCAGTTTTGCTGAATATAGCTTTTCTAGTAGAATCTGATGATTTTTAAAATTTCCTCAGTTTCTATTGTTATATCTCCCTTTTCATTTCTGATTTTGTTAATTTGGATACTGTCTCTGTGTCCTCTGGTTAGTCTGGCTAAGGATTCATCTATCTCGTTGATTTTCTCAAAGAACCAGCTCCTTGTCTTGTTGATTCTTTGTATAGTTCTTTTTGTTTCTACTTGGTTTTCAGCTCTGAGTTTGATTATTTCCTGCCATCTACTCCTCTTGGGTATATTTGCTTCTTTTTGATCTAGAGCTTTCAAGTGTGCTGTTAAGCTGGTAGTGTAAGAAGCTCTCTCTAGTTTCTTTTTGGAGGCAGTCAGAGCTATGAGTTTTCCTCCTAGCACTGCTTTCATTGTGTCCCATAAGTTTGGGTATGTTGTGCCTTCATTTTCATTAAATTCTAAAAAGTCTTTAATTTCATTCTTCACTTCTTCCTTGACCAAGTTATTAATGAGTAGGGCGTTGTTCAGTTTCCACTTGTATGTGGGCTTTCTGTTGTTTTTGTTGCTATTGAAGACCAGCCCTAGTCTGTGGTGATCTGATAGGATGCATGGGAATATTTCAATCTTCTTGTATCTGGTGAAACATGTTTTATGACCGATTACATGGTCAGTTTTGAAGAAGGTACTATTAGGTGCTGAGAAGATATATTCTTTTGAAATGTTCTATTCTTTCTTTTCTCTGTTAAATCCATTTGGTCCATAACTTCTGTTAGTTTCAATGTGTCTCTGTTTAGTTTGTGTTTCCATTGATGAGAGTGGGGTGTTGAATTCTCTCACTTATTATTGTGTGAAGTGCAATATGAGCTTTGATCTTTAATAAAGTTTCTTTTATGAATGTGGGTACCTTTGGAGCATAGATGTCCAGAATTGATAGCTCTTTTTGGTAGATTTTTTCCTTTGAAGAGTATGAAGTGTCCTACCTTATCCTTTTTTTTTTTTTATAACATTTGGTTGAAAGTTGATTTTATTTGATATTAGAATGGCTACTCCAGCTTGTTTCTTGGGACCATTTGCTTGGAAAATTGTTTTCCAGCCCTTTACTCTGAGGTAGTTTCTGTCTTTGACACTGAGGTGCATTTCCTGTATGCAGCAAACTGTTGGATCCTGTTTACATATCCAGTCTGCTAGTCTATGTCTTTTTATTGGGAAATTGAGTCCATTGATGTTAAGAGATATTAAGGAATAGTGATTGTTGCTTCCTATTATTTTTGATGTTATTTTTATGTTTGTGTGGCTACCTTCTTTTGGTTTGTTGAAAGATTAATTTTTTGCTTTTTCTAGGGTGTAGTTTTCCTCCTTGTGTTGGAATTTTCCATCTATTATCCTTTGTAGTACTGGATTTATGGAAAGATATTGCATAAATTTGTTTTTGTCATGGAATATCGTGGTTTCTTCAATTATGATAATTGAGAATTTTGCTGGGTATAGTAGCCTCAACTGGCATTTCTGTTCTCTTAGGTTCTGTATGACATCTACCCAGGATCTTCTGGTTTCATAGTCTCTGGTGAGAAGTCAGGTGTAATTCTAATAGGTCTGCCTTTATATGATACTTGACCTTTTTCTCTTACTGCTTTTAATATTCTTTCTTTGTTTAGTGCATTTGGTGTTTTGACTATTATGTGAAGGGAAGAATTTCTTTTCTGGTCCAATCTATTGGCAGTTCTGTAGGCCTCTTGTATGTTCAGGGGCATCTCTTTCTTTAGGTTAGGGAAGTTTTCTTCTATAATTTCATTGAAGATATTTACTGTCCCTTTAAGTTGAGAATCTTCAAC
The DNA here is from genome assembly GCA_902729485.2 of Mus minutoides. Taxonomy (NCBI): domain Eukaryota; kingdom Metazoa; phylum Chordata; class Mammalia; order Rodentia; family Muridae; genus Mus; species Mus minutoides. The sequence continues at coordinate 152,175 of LR750060.1, forward strand.
CTCTTCTAGACCTATTATCCTTAGGTTTGGTATTCTCATTGGGTCCTTGATTTCCTGGATGTTTTGGGTTAGGAGCTTTTTCCTTTTTGTATTTTCTTTGACTGTTATGTCAATGTTTTCTATGGTATTTTCTGCACCTTATATTCTCTCTTTTATCTCTTGTATTCTGTTGGTGATGCTTGCATCTATGACTCCTGATTTCTTCCCTAGGTTTTCTAACTCCAGGTTTGTCTCCCTTTGTGATTTCTTCATTGTTTCTATTCCATTTTTGGATCTTGGATGGTTTTGTTCCTTTGCCTGTTTGATTGTATTTTCCTGTAATTCTTTAAGGGATTTTTGTGTTTCCTTTTTAGGGCTTCTAGCTGTTTATCTATGTCTCCTGTATTTCTTTAAGGGAGTTATTTAAGTACTTCTTAAAGTCCTCTATCATCATGAGATGTGATTTTAAACCAGAGTCTTGCTTTTCTGGTGTGTTGGAGTATCCCTGGCTTGCTGTGGTGGGAGAACTAGATTCTGATGATGCCAAGTAGCCTTGGTTTCTGTTACTTATGTTCTTGCCCTTGCCTCTCGCCATCTGATTATCTCTGGTGTTAGCTGGTCTTGCTCTCTCTGACTGTGGCTTGTCCTTCCTGCAAGCCTGTATGTCAGTACTCCTGGGAAACCAGTTCTCCTCTGGGATGAATTTGCACATGAAAAGCTGTGGTATAGGGTCAGCTCCAGGGTGCAGATGGAAACTGGAAGGATCCTGTCCCTGGCTGTTCCTTGGTTCCTGTGTCCTCATGGCTCCGGGTGGGTCCCTCTTGGATCAGGAATTTGAGCAGAAGTGGTGGTCTTACCTGTGCTCACAGGTGTTCCAGCACTCCTGGGAGACCAGCTCTCTCCCAGTGGTATTTGGGTATGGAGAGCTGTGGCACAGGATCAGTTCCAGGCACAGAGGGAAACCAGAAGGCTCAGGTCTTTTATTTATTTTACATTTGCATTTCTTATCTCTATTCTGCTTTATTATTTTATTTTATATTTTCTTTAAGATAGGGTCTCACTCTGTAGCTCCAATTATCCTAGAAATTACTATGTTGCCTAACTTGGCCTTGAACCCATGCCAATCTCTCTGACTCCCATTCTATCTCTCAAGTGAGATAGCTTCTTGAGTCTTTAAAATGAGTAAGACAATATGGAAAATCTTGGACTTCACTAATAATTTTACACTTCAAATTAAAGTGACCAAGAGATACCACATTAAAATCTTAGATTAACAATTTAAAGAACTTAAATATTTTTTCCTGTGCTTAGCTGAATATTTTCAGGGATTTATTGAGTCAGTGTAAGACCAACAGAGAAAAGGTTGAAAAAATAAAAATTAAGTTTGACTGAGAAAGTGAAATCTTTGCCCAGCCATGCAACAGGCTAAGATGACAACCAGATCAAGACAAAGGTAGATGCAAGGGAGTCAAAATGACACTGGGGTCCTGGCCATGCTGTAGTGTAAAGTGTTATAATGGAATCTTCCTTCCAGGAACTTGCTTTCCTTTATAAAGCAATTTTGTTTTCAGAAACCACAGGCTGTCAGGACCTGTGCTCTTTAAAGTCATAGATACAATAACAGAGAGCCAGAAGAACGCCAGCCATTTTGACATAGAGGCATAACCTTGATTTCCAGCCCCATGCTGAGGCACAGACGTGTGGCTTCTGGTCTCAGCATTTTTGGTCTATCTTAACTTTGTGGCTTTCTGCCAAAGTATCCCCAGGATGGACTTTGAAGTCTCAATGTCATGTTGACTTTTTTCACACAACCCTGTTTAACTCTGTGCCTTCTAAAACCTTTCTTCTCCTAAACCACTGAGTAACCTGGTTCTTGGATGAGGCCACTACAGGTTCTCCAGGGGTTTCCTGGTTCACAAAATGTCAGTAACAGAACTTATCATACTACAGCTTTGTTCTAATGATGGCCTTTGTCAGACCAGTCTACGAAACAACTAAATGGTTATGATGAGTGTCTTCCGGAGACAGAGTTCTCCTTCTAAGTATCTTGTGGTTATCCAAAAACATTTTAAAGAGAAATTATTTCTTCCACAATGAGGAAAAGTTAGGCACAATCATTTACAAATAAAATTAATTATTTCATCTCATATGCCATAATACCATTACTATTTCTAGGCAGGAAACTTACTGGTAATTTGTTTTTTTCTTCCACAAATTGTTTTTGTCTAAAGTCATTATAGTAAATTGTATTGCTTTTACGTTAAAAGTAAACCCACAATTAATATTTAAACATTTCTTGACAAATAGTTCTCTTTTATTAGCAAAATAAAAACTAGGTTCTTTCACACACACATGCACACAAGCATTCGCACGCGCACACACACACACACACACACACACACTGCTATAACATATAACAACAGGTAGAAAGGAGACACTCGATGTCTGGACAGAAAGAGGGGACAGAAGTGATAACTCATCCAATAAAATGGTGGTACCACTGTCTGTCACCCACGTCAAACATCTGTAGCCTCCTTCTCTCCCGATTGGTACTCCGGTCAGCCGGAGCTACTGGTGTCATGCTCTGCTTACACATTTGGAAAACACACTTTATTTTAGAATACTAGAAAGAAAAGTTGCAAGTACTTAAGAACACTGACAAGCTATCTGCCCATCACCCTGTCAATGGTCTAGTGACAAATACATCATCAACTAAATACAATTATGTGCATGGTTACAAGAGCTGATGAATGCTACTGTGGCACTTTCAACTCAGAGAAGGAATATCATAGAAGTCTGTCACTCTCATCGGCTACTTTGACTTGATGAGATCAATATTGTAGTGCAGTTCTGTCTTTGGGTGCCTCTTCTGCTTCTCATTTGAAATCCGTGATTAAAATGAAATGGGTTTTGTTTTTGTTTTTTGTTTGTTTGTTTGTTTGTTTTGGCCCTGTGCTTTTAATATCTATGCTTGGTGATTACTCTTAATGCAATAAACCGAGCATTTCACCAGCTAGGACTTTTTGGCTAGATTTCAAGGTGACTTCTTTATGTCCAATTCCAACTTTTTAATTGAACAACAGAGAATTCACTTATAAGTCACTTTGAGTAACCGTGACTTGTTTTTATCTACATATAATTGTAACTGTGCTCACAGAAGAAAAGGTGTACCAAAGAGCCCTGCTTTTAGCTACCATACTGTTGAAATAATAGTCTTCACAAAATTGGAATTCCTCCAGGAATGGAACTCTTGGATAAGGAAAAAGCTAAAGTCTTCTGGCAGACAAAGGAGGAACTGTTTCTTAGAAAGAAATTTCATGCAGTTGTGACAGCCTGCACCTTGTACCAGAGCAGAAAAAAATGACTGAACAAGACCTACCTTGTCCAGGACTGTTTAAGATATATACATATTAGATATATACACAATATATATATATATATATATATATATATATATATATATATATATATATATATATACAGAGCATACACACACACACACACACACACACAATCAATGACCTTTCTCTACACAAAGGATAAATGGGCTGAAAAAGAAATTAGGGAAACAAGACCCTTCACAATAGTCATAAATAATATAAAATACCTTGGTGTGACTGTAACTAAGGAAGTGAAAGATCTGTATGATAAGAACTTCAAGTCTCAGAAGAAATTGAAGAAGATCTCAGAAGATGGAAAGATCTTCCATGATCATGGATTGGCAGGATTAATATAGTCAAAATGGCTATCCTGCCGAAAGCAATCTACAGATTCAATGCAATCCCCATCAAAATTCCAACTCAATTCTTCACTGAGTTAGAAAGGGCAATTTGCAAATTAATCTGGAATAACAAAAGACCTAGGATAGCAAAAACTATTCTCAACAATAGAAGAACTTCTGGTAGAATCACCATGCCTGACATCAAGCTGTACTACAGAGGAATTATGATAAAAACTGCAGAGTACTGGTACAGTGACAGACAGGTAGATCAATGGAATAGAATTGAAGACCCAGAAATGAATCCACACACCTATGGTCTTTGGCAAGGGAGCTAAAACCATCCAGTGGAAAAAAGACAGCATTTTCTACAAATGGTGCTGGCACAACTGGCAGTTAACATGTAGAAGAATGTGAATTGATCCATTCTTATCTCCCTGTAGAAAGCTCAAATCTAAGTGGATCAAAGACCTCCACATAAAACCAGAGACACTGAAATTTATAGAGGAGAAAGTGGGGAAAAGCCTCGAAGATATGGGAAAAGGGAGAAAATACCTAAACAGAACAGCAATGGCTAGTGTGGTAAGATCAAGAATTGACAAAAGGAACTTCATAAAATTGCAAATCTTCTGTAAGGCAAAAGCCACTGTCAATAAGACAAAGAGGCAACCAACAAATTTGGAAAGGACCTTTACCAATCCTAAATCTGATAGGGGACTAATACCCAATATATATAAAGAACTCAAGAAGGTAGACTCCAGAAAATCAAATAACCCCATTATAAAATGGGCACTGAGCTAAACAAAGAATTCTCAACTGATGAATACCGAATGGCTGAGAAGCACCTGAAAAAAAAGTTCAACATCCTTAATCATCAGGGAAATGCAAATCAAAACAACACTGAGATTCCACCTCACACCAGTCAGAATGGCTAAGATCAAAAATTCAGGTGACAGCAGATACTGGCCAGGATGTGGTGAAAGCGGAACACTTCTCCATTGCTGGTGGGATTGTAAGCTTATACAACCACTCTGAAAGTCAATCTAGCGGTTCCTCAGAAAATTGGACATAGTACTACTTGAAGATCTAGCAATACCTCTCCTGGGCAAATACCCAGAAGACATTCCAACTGGTAATAAGAACACATGATCCACTATGTTCATAGCAGCCTTATTTATAATAGCCAGAAGCTGGAAAGAACCCAGATGTCCCTCAACAGAGGAATGGATACAGAAAATGTGGTACATTTACACAATGGAGTACTACTCAGCTATTAAAAACAATGAATTTATGAAATTCTTGGGCAAATGGATGTATCTTGAGGATATCATCCTTAGTGAGGTAATCCAATCACAAAAGAAGTCACTAGATATGCACTCACTGATAAACTTAGAATTCCCAAGATACAATTTGCAAAACACAAGAAAATCAAGAAGAGGAAAGACTAAAGTGTGGATACTTCATCCCTCCTTAGAATAGGGAACAAAATACCCATGAAAGGAGTTACAGAGACAAAGTTTGGAGCTAAGAGGAAAGGATGGACTATCCAGAGACTACCCCACCCAGGGATCCATTCCTTAATAAGCCTCCAAACCCAGACACTATTGCATATTCCAGCAAGATTTTGCTGAAGGGACCCTGGTATAGCTGTCTCATATGAGGCTATGCCAGTGCCTGGCAAATAGAGAAGTGGATGCTCACAGTCATCTATTGGATGGAACACAGGTCCCCCAATGGAGAAGCTAGAGAAAGTACCCAAGGAGCTGAAGGGGTCTGCAACCCTATAGGTGGAACAACAATATGAACTAATCAGTACCTCCAGAGCATGTATCTCTAGATGCATATGTATCAGAAGATGGCCTAGTCGACCATCACTGGGAAAAGAGGCCCCTTGGTATTGCAAACTTTATATGCCCCAATACAGGGGAATGCCAGGGCCAAGAAATAGGAGTGGGTGGGTAGGGGAGGAGGGCGTGGGGAGGGTATAGGGAACGTTCGGGATAGCATTTGAAATGTTAAAAAAGAAAATATCTAAAAAAAAAAAAAAAAAAAGTTTGTGAATTTATACCTAAGTGCTTTAAGTCCAGTGAGTGACTGATAGATGTTAGAGTCTTGTCATTAGAAAGGAACACAGGATGCTTTCAAAATTGTATAAAGAAATACTGTATTCTGGGTAGCTTAAGCAATAGAAAATACTTCTCTCTGTCTTGAAGTCTGGAAGTGCAAAGTCACTGTGTGAGCTGGTGTTAGTTTCTCCCAGGGCCCAACTGTTTGGCTTCTCACATACTCTGGGTGCTCGTGTGCACTCTGTGCACATAGGTGTGGGGTCTACCTGAAAGTCCATGCGCTCTCTCTCTCTTTCTCTCTCTCTCTCTCTCTCTCTCTCTCTCTCTCTCTCTCTCTCTCTCTCTTTCTCTCTCTATTTGACTAGCTGTATTTTGAGTCTTTTACAATTACAAATGACCGATTGAATACAGGATCTTTGTGCTAGTAGAAATCTTAGCCAAGGTTCTATTGCTGTGAAGAGACATCATGATCTCAGATACTTTTATAATGAAAAAAAATTTAATTGGGGACTGGCTTGCAGTTTCAGAGGTTTAGTCTATTACCATCATGGCAGAAAACATGGAGAAATGCAAGCAGATATGGTGCAGAAGAGGTGTTTGAGAATTCTTTTTTTTTTTTCAACTTTTATTAGATATTTTCTTCATTTACATTTCAAGTGTTATCCAGAAAGTTCCCTATACCCTCCCT
>LR750060.1:158725-268907 GCA_902729485.2 Mus minutoides
AAGTCTGCATAACCAAGGGGCCTCTCTTCCCACTGATGGCCAACTAGGCCATCCTCTTCTATATATGCAGCTAGAGACACGAGCCCAGGGGGTACTAGTTAGTTCATGGTTATTCTTCCACCTATAGGGTTGAAGACCCCTTCAGCTCCTTGGGTACTTTCTCTAGCTTTCTATAACTGGATCAGCAGGCAACAGGGAGAGAAACTGGGCCTGGCCTGAACATTTGAAATCCCAAAGCCCACCTCTAGTAAGTCCACATTCTCTCTTTAGGACAATGCCATCCTGTAGGATTAAGGCCCACTCTAATGCATTTATTAATTTTAGATTTTAGAAGTTCTTTTTCTAACTACAGCCACATTCCAGGGGTGAGATCTTCAGTGAAAAAATGTAAAGAAGATATGATTCAAATCATGACAGGTGATGGTATTCTACCTGTTGGCTTAGAGAATGATTTTAGAGGTGTATTCGTTTCCTTTCTGTGGCTGTGATTAAACACCCTGGCAAGGGCAGCTTAAGAGAGAAAGGGTTTATTTATTTGGCTCACAATTTCACAAGAAACACAGTGCACAGTGTCAGAAGAGGCATGGTGCTAGCAGCGTGAGTCAGGAAGGAGAGAGAGAGAGAGAGAGAGAGAGAGAGAGAGAGAGAGAGAGAGAGAGAGAGAGAGAGGAAGTTGCATGCTGGTGTTTAAAACCACCTAGCTGCGATCTCCTAGCTGTTTAGTGATGCATGTCTTTAATCCCAGCACTCAGGAGGCAGAGGCTGGCAGATCTCTGATTTTGAGGCCAGCCTGGTCTATGGAGCGAGTTCCATGACAGCCAGGGCTACACAGAGAAACCTGTCTCAAAAAGCCAATTAATCAACCAACCAACCAACCAACCAACCAACCAACTAAAAGCCCTTAAAGCCTGATTCCAGTAACAGGACTTCCTTGAGTAGGTCCAGAACCTACTCTGTGATTTTTTGTTTTTTATTTGCTATGGTTTTTAAACATTAAACTGGTTGGCTGACCACATCGATCAAACCACCATGGTGTTTTGAGTCCACTATTTTAGACTCTGTATTGAAAAATAAATTCCAGCCAGGCAGTGGTGGCAATCCCAGCACTGGGGTGGGGGAGGGGGTGGTAGGGTAGGGAGCAGAGACACATAGATCTCTGTGAGTTCGAGGCCAGCCTGGTCTACACAGAGAGTTCCAGGGCAGCCAGGAGGACTGTTACACAGAGAAACCCTATCTAGAAAAACAAACAAACAAATAATAAATAAATAAACTACATCCTTCTGAGAATCAAAAAAAGGAATAAGCTAAGTTGAGCCTCCATTCTGAACACTGTCTTCTTTTCCAGGGAAGGTACCAATATAGTAATTTACACCCATCACCTCAGTACTTGTGAGACTTGTGGTAGGAGGATTTCTGTGAGTTAGACAAGCTTCCCGGAGCCACAGAGTGAGACCTCGTCTCAACAATTCAAAAAATTATAGAGTAGAATATTTTAGTATATTTACATGGAAATTTTACTTTATACCTTAGTGGATTTTTAATGTACATGTATTCATACATGTATATGTACATATTCATATATTTAAATACATATAGATTCATATATATATATATATATATATATATATATATATATATATATATTCAAACTGTGTTAATTTAAACTCCATCTTCCCAAACCTGCAGACTTGAAACCTGTTCCTTCTTGCGACTGTGCTTTGAATCTGCCCAGTGGGCTGTGGATGACCCAGTAAAACTGTAGGACTCAACCAAAGGAGAATAGCGTCCCAGTCAACGGCAGAGGCACATGGCAACTGAGGGGGTCAGAGAACATCTACTTCCCCAGGCACCTAGAGAATGTGCCTCTCAGAGTAGACGTTTATCCTGAGTGTTCATTTCCACGTTGTGCCATTGAGGTAACCTAACATGTAATTGGGCTGTGTATTATCTTTTCTTAGTGAGAAGGACAGGCATTGGGTATCGTGGTGTTTTTTGAAGGGTAATGAAAGTCTTTTCTTCCCCGGGAGAACTTCCAACAAGAGATTCCCATCACCCCATTTACTCATCTGCCTGCTCTCCTGCAGGGCTCCAAGTATTGGAAAACAGAAATGGAGAGCAAGCAGTTCTTATCCTTAAGGGGCTCCGCCTACTGACAGAGCCAGGTGTGTAAACGGGTAATTATAATGAGTCAAGGGAGTAGCGGGAGCTGAGGCCAATCTCTGGGAATACAGACATGGCAGCAGATATGCAAAGCCATTTGGAAGTTCCGGCGATTCTTCCCAGAAGGGGATCTGTGCTCACACACAGGAAGAAGGAATTAATTAGGTTATAATCAGCTGAGGGGAACCACCTGAGAAAGCCACCAGAGCCGAAGGCATCTCCGGGTATATGAAGGCAGTAATTTCTGGGTTGAGAGACAGAAACGGAGAATGTGTGTGGAGAAGTGGAAGCGGAGGAGACTCTTGGCTTATGTTAAAAAGGATGATGTCGTATTTTCTTCAGCCACATTCATCTTGTTCCTACATCAAGAAAGACTTGAGAGAGAACCGGAACAAACAGAGGGCAGAACAGTCAGGAAAGGGGGTGGGAGTTTGAGCCCCTGCCAGGGGCAGTGAGGATGGGGCAGATTTGTGAAACGGGAAGTGTGCTGGAGGGACTAAGGATGAGCCAGGGCTGGGATGACTTGAAGGATAGAGATGGCAGGGGAAGAGGCCAGGACCAAGCTCTGAATATGACAAGGAAGGAGTACACAGGCTCTGGAGACTGAGTGCTCTGCCAGAATGTCTATTAGAAAGAGAACGAGAACATCCTTCCACACCCCTGCAAGCAGGAGAGTTCCAAGGGTACCACTCAGGCAGCAAGGATTGGGGGTACCTGCTAACAGCAGTCCAAGGGGCTTAAGGTGCCTTGTGTTCTCCAGTGCGTGAAAGGACTGATCTCCTCCCAGTACCCCTATAAGCCTTTACAAGCTAATTATCTAATGGTTCTTAAGAAGAGGGCTTTGCATCCAGAGACTGCCCTACCTGGAGATCCATCCCATGTACACCCACCAAACCCGGACTTTATTGTGGATGCTGGGGAAGTGCTTGCTGATGGAACCCTTATATGGCTGTCCCCTGAGAGGCTCTGCCAGAGCCTGACAAATACAGAGGCAGAAGCTCTAAGCCAACCATTTGACTGAGCTCAGGGATCCCTGATGGAGGAGCTGGAGAAGGGACTGAAGGAGCTGAGGGGGTTTGCAGCCCCATGGGGGGAGCAACAGATCCCCCAGAGCTCCCAGGGACTAGACCACCAACCAAAGAATACACATGGAGGAACACATGGCGCTGGCCACATATGTGGCAGAGGATGGCCTTGTTGGACATCAGTGGTAGGAGAAGCCCTTGGGCCTGAGGGTGTTCGATGCCCCAGTGTAGGGGAATGCCAGGGTGGGAGGACAGGAGTGGGTGGATGGGGTCACACCCTCATAGAGGCAGAGGAGGGGGATAGGATGGGGGGGGGTCCCAAAGGGAAGACACTACAAAAGCAGACACTCTTTTTTTGGATTTAAATGACCACATTACCAAGTGGAAGTATCTGGGAGTTGCTGGTGCCTGTTAAAAAACAACTACTTTCTCTTGGTCAAAAAAAGAGAATACCTGGGTACCTGACAGTCTAAGATACCCAAAATGTTCTACACTTTGGCCTCCTCCCATTATCAGTTTAATCTAGCTGCCTCTGTTAATAAATTGACTATAAGATTGACCCCCAGGAAAGCTGATTAATCTTAGATATGCTAAGGATGGGGAGGACTAAGTATCCTTTTTTTTAATTAGATATTTTCTTTATTTACATTCAAATGCTATTCGGAAAGTTCCCTATACCCTCCCTGCGCCCTGCTCTCCTACCCGCCCACTCCCACTTCTAGGATACAATGTATCCCTCATTGCTTGCAGAGCTTCCGTTTTGTAGTGCTGCCTACCCATTTTCTGAGTTATACAGAATACTTGCCGGGCGTGGTGGCACACGCCTTTAATCCCAGCACTCGGGAGGCAGAGGCAGGCAGATTTCTGAGTTCGAGGCCAGCCTGGTCTACAAAGTGAGTTCCAGGACAGCCAGGGCTATACAGAGAAACCCTGTCTCAAAAACAAAAACAAAAACAAAAACAAAAACACAGAATACCTTGATGGGATGGCTAATCGTGATTGTCAACTGCATCTGGAATGAACTATAATCCAGAAATAGAGGTTACACCTGTGATCCAGATCTTGAGGCTGGAAGACACAGGCTTCTGACCTGGATCTTGCCATGGACATCTTGAGGCATAATGGCCATGAAAAGCTTAGGCCCAGGCAACCTAGTACAAGCCTTTAATCCCAGGAGACTGAAGCAAGCAGATTTCTGAGTTCAAGGTCAGTCTGGGACAAAGCAAGTTCCAGATTGAGGTGTGGTGGTACTTTTAATCTGGGCCATACCTTCTGCTGGAGGCCTACATAAGGATATTGGAAGAAGGACGACTCTCTCGATTCTCCGGCACATCTGTTGGAACCTACCTCTTCAGGATTACAGTTTATACAGAAGGCCAGCTGAAACAACCAGCCACCTGAGACTGATCGACTCTGGATTTTGGATTTCCCATTCACAGCTGCCCATTGTTAAATTACTTTAACTACAGACTTTAAGTCATTACAATACATTCCCCTAATAGAAACATTCCTTAAGTTCTGTGACTCTAGAGAACCCTGACTAAAAACATGTGACTTTTTCTTTTCCTGTTTTTTTTTTTTGTTGTTTGTTTGTTTTGTTTTTTTAATCTCCTTTTTCTTCCAGATACTGGTACTTTGATGCTCTGGGCTTTTCCACTCTTTCTCTGAGGCTCGGTCTCCTACCTTCACCATGTGTTGCTTGTTGAACTCCGCTGTGAAATGCATGCTCTCTCCCTTCCTCTTCTCTCTCTCTCCTCAGGCAGCCTTACTGATTATCTTTCTTGTTTTTCTCTCAAACTCTAGCTTGTCCTGGAGCTTCCTCCTCAGCTTGCTTGAAAATGTTTACATGAGGAGATTAAGATCAAGAACACCAAAAGGAAGCCCCAGTTTCACCAGTAACACTATAAAAGGAATATCTATTATTTTCCAATGAGTTATGTTGAGGGCTGGAAAGATGATGACTCAGCAAATAAAGGCAGTTTGCTACTGGGCCAGATGACCTGAGGTTAATCCCGGGCAGAGGGAACTGACTCCCCAAATTGCTCTCTAACGTCCACTAGTGCACCATCGTATTTGTTCTCTTTCTCTCTCTCTCTCTCTCTCTCTCTCCCTCTCTCTCTCTCTCCTTTTCTTTCCTCCCTCTCTCACTCTCTCTTTCTCTTTCTCTCTCAAATATGTTTTTTAAAAGTTTTATTGATCTTTAAAGAACCAAAAGTTGTTTTTATAGCATCTAATATCTAAATTATTTATAGCTATATTATGCACTGCCAGGCTATCATAAAAATTAACTGTATCATCCTCATCTCTGGGTTAACACTATTTGGCAAAATTCCACACCCCTAGGAAGCTTGCCAAGTTTTAAACCTTCTTTCCATGAACTACACAAAGTAAATACCCAGAAGTGGCTATACATAGACACTTAGGAGATAATGTCAAAGTGCTTATGTGCTTTAAACTTTGTATAAACACAGGTGTATCCTAACATTTCTCTAAGATAGGTTTGCAGATAAAAGCCATATTATATAGTCCATTTGTCCATATGATTTTCCATTCATTGTAAATATATGAATTTGGCTACAGAAATGTCTTATCAATCATATTCTTTACTCTTTGAATAAATGTCAATAAATGCTCAGCTGAAAACATACAATGTAGAATGTGTTTATTTATTATGGGTGTATTAGTTACTTTGTTGTTTCTGTGATAGAATAAACCACCACCATCACTACCACCACTACCACCAACAACAAGCAGCTTAGAGGAGAAAGGGGTTTCTTTTGGCTTACAGTCCAGAGAAAAGGCATTGCGCATGAGTGTGTGTTCCTGAAGTTAGCAAGCAGAGCAGTCACATTTCATTCACACACAGGAAGCAGAGAGTTAGCAAAGATGAGGGGTAGGCTGTAGCCTCTCAAAGGCCACCTTCTGTGAGTGATGGACTTTTTCCAGAGAAATTCGGTCTCCTAAAGTGTTCCAGAACCCCCACAAACAGCACCAACAACTGGATACTAAATGTTCAAATACACACACCTATGTGGGACATTTCCCATCCAAAGTACAGTATGTATATTTTATATTTGAGGTTGATGATAAAACCCTACAATTCCTGCTAGACAGAACCTAGTTTAGAACTTTTTCTCTTGACAGGTGATATGACACAATGGTGATATAACAATTAGAGACACTTAAAAATTATGTATGTGGATGTTTTGCCTGCATGGACGAGTATGTGTCGTATGCCTGGTGCTCATGGAGGCCAGAAGAGAGCACTGGATCCCCTGGAGCTGAAGTTATGAGCTGCCACGTGGATGCTGGAAATCAAACCCGGGTCCTCTGCGAGAGCAGCAAGAGCTTTTAACTTCAGAACCATCTCTCCAGCCCCCCTCTCCCCCCCCAAGACACTTCTGGAAAGAACTCTACTTCCATGTTACATGGGAATAATGAATAAAGGGCAGGAGACAGATAAACCTGAAGGAATCTGTTGCCTTGGAGACTGGACAGCCCTTTGTGACGGCAGTACTCATCAGTGGTGTTGATATATCTGTACCCTGAAGATTCTAGATTCATTTTCTGTTTTAGCCATTTCAGGTTACACTGACACCCACCCAGTGGATTTGGATTTTACGAACATTCTATCTTAGTTTTATGGTCCAGGATATAAAATATTCCTCATAAGCTCCTGTATTTCCACACTGGGCCCCCAAGCACTGGTGCTGCTTTGGAAGGTTGAAGAACTGGCAGGAGGCAGAGCCTAACTAAAGGAAGTGGGCCTCTGGGTGCAGGCCTTTAGGTGTCATTCTGTAGCCCGGTCCCCCTTCTTGTCTATTCTCTGCTTCCTGTTCCTCCAATGCCCCAGGCCCTTTAGGCCTCCTGTCTGTGTGGACCGGGTTCTCTGGAAGCAAGTGGGCAAGGAGTCGAATGTGGGTGACAAACAGAGACCACACGAGAGGGTGTGTGGAAATCTGAATGTAATTTCACAAAGTGGACACCAGTCTTATATAATACAGAAAAACAAAGCAGGCAGGCAGGCAAGGTACATTGAAGTTACCTGACACAATACAAAGGAATGACTTCAAAAGGACTTACAGGAACCAGGAAATATTTACAGTAAATAATAAACAGCTCTGCCTAGGATCAGCTAGTGACAAGTAAGGATTTCACACCCTAGTCACAACTTGTGCTACTCCTTTGAGACTTGTGAATGCTAGCACCAGAGGGTTCCACACTAGCTGACCTTCTCATGAATAATGTATTACAACAACCCCCTATTTACCAGGCCCAGGTAAATACTAGCAATAGTATAACTTGGCTGTTCTTATAAGAATCTGTGGGGAACCTCCATTTGTCAGAAGAATTCACCAACTTGCTTCTAATCTGCAATGTAGCCTGCTATACCTGGCTGTAGAAGATTCTAAGTATATACTTTGTTAAGCTTGCCCTGAGATTTCTAACTCTTATGTAGTAAAATACTGTAAGAAACCATGTAAGACCCTCCACGATATTGCAGGGACAAATCTGGGGCTTTCTAGCTATGGGAATGCCAAGGTTCCAGGAGGATGGGTTTCTTTTGAAACTCTTTGCCTCAGGACTGCTTCCAGGGTTTCAGGCCTGCCAAGCAAGTCACTACTGGAGTGGATGTAGCACTCCAAGATATGAGACAGTGAGGAGTTCCAACAGCATGTCCTGAGATGTCTTCCCTACCACCATGGACCATGTCCCCAAACTGTAGCCAAAATAAACGCTCTCTTCCTCAGTTCACTTTTGTAGAGATTGTGTCAGAGCAAAATACCAAATAAGGATCAACTCATCATAACTGAAATATTGGGTTGAATAACAAACACCAAATATGTAGATAGTCTTACTTGGAGAAAAAACATCTTTGCATATATCATAAAAATGTTCAGATAATTAATGATTTTAAAATTTAAAAGCCATCACAGATTACCTGAGTGGATCCTAACCACCATCTTAGTCTTTATAAGTGAGAGGCAAAGAGAGGGACAGACAGTGAAGCAGACCATTTGTAGACAGACCAGTGACTGGACAGACTGCCACAGACCTAAGGAAGGGGCCGGGTGGGAATATCAGAGGCAGCCTGGATCACCATCAGGGAACGTCAAGAGCAGCTCCTCTGGACTCCTGGCTACTCAGTCTCTGTCTGTCCATTCTGAAGTCCTGGAATGTCCTGTAAGTTCATGTGACCTCAGCTGTGGGGTTAAGAGTGGAACAGAGAGATTGGTTTCACTTGGTACAGATGTGGAACACAAACGCCAGGGCCTTGTTCCCAGATCGCTCCCTGGGGGAAGCTTCCCTCGTGTTGGGGGAAGGAGGGGACCCGTCTACAGACGAGAGACATAAAAGGAGTCAGGTCCTGCGGTTAGTGACAGACCAGGGAAAGACAAGATGGTACATCAGTGGTGGGATCCTCCTTGAACTCCCTCTCACATGTGGCCTGAAATCTGTATTAGAATAAGGGTACAGGTCTTTCAGGAGCTGGCTGTAGATACATGGACTGAGGTATGTGAAGCACAAATACTTTGAAAGTTATCTGTGGAAAATATCTGCTAAATTAAAAAATCAAAATAAGTACAAAAGTGAAGTTTTAAAAGAATTTTCCTTTAAAAATTTTCTTCAATTTTTAGGAAAAGAAACTATCACAAAATACAGTTTTTTAAAAGCTGGTTGATATACATTTTTTTATATAGAATTGGTATATTTTATATGTTGACATGTTTGGGATTGTCATATAATTGACACATTGGCATATTTGATATATGACAAAATCAAGAGAATATGAGAGTCTTCTCAAGCAGACACTCTTCTGCATGTATTTTACTAATTTTCTTGGCTACATTTCATGGGTGGATTTACGGTCCTTCCAGGGTCACACCCATCATGGGTGACAATCTCTGCCAATTTCAATGACCTCATGGCTAGTAAGAGCCATTCCCATGTCAGGCAAGCTATGGATAATATAATAAACCACAGAAGCATAGCCCATCTATTCTTATGCAAATATAATCCCACCCACTTATTCTTATGCAAATATAATCCCACCTTACTTCTCTGTTAGCTGGATCATCAACATCCTAGTGATCATCTCATGTCACAGAGGTGTCATGTAGGGAAACAAGAGTGACAAGAGCTGAAGATCTTGCACAGTTTCAGTTAAAACAGCTTACATCTTCGGATGCCACAACCCCACGCCTGACATGATACATACATCCTGTAGTCCCTGAAAAGGGCCAGTGGAGGTCGGGGGCAGTGTGGCTGGTGCTTCCCTGTCTTTGTAGGGAATTCTTCTCTGTATCCGCACATGTCTGTTCAGTCTGTTCAGTTCATCAACTGAGCCTGTAAGGTGTGACCAGGACAGACTCCCTTCACACAGAATTCTCCTCCACAGTTGGTGGAGACCCAAGAACGGACGATTCTTATTTCATGCAGCCTTTTCGCAAAGTACCGTAAGATGCTAAAGGCGTATGATATGTTTTAGACTTTGAAAACAGATATAAACAGCACATGAAACACCCTGCCCCCTCCCTTTTCTCTTCCCATGTCCTCTTCCAAATTGCTTTCTGGGTTCTAAACAACCCTCCTGTGAAGCCAGTAACAGTACTATTGGGAGCATTTCAAAATGTAAGCATGTATACCCGGATGCTTTGTGCTCTGATAAAATAAATCTGTCTTCACATTATTTTTATCTAAAAGTTTCAAAGCACTTGGAGCATGGATTATGAAGTGATGTTTAAATAGAAAAATGAGCCATTGGAGAGGACATTTTGCATTCCTGGGGACACCCTGCTGATTACAACGAAGGGAAGAAAAGCTCTGTGCTGTGGCTGAAGACACAGCTGCGGGGCGGAAGCAATCTTTCTTGTTGTTTTGCTCATTTTGGCATTTGGTGGATTTTTTTTTCCAATGCTGTCTGAAAGCGTGAATATAATAGCAATACGAAAATTAAAGTCTTTTATCCTTGAATTCTGACAAGTTGCCAGAGCGGTAACATTACTCAAGCTTGTAATCACTCATGCAAAAACTCAGAGGTTTTGAAAACCTGAAAATAAATTGGAAAACAGTGGAAATGTGCATATAATATACACCCTACTTATCTCTATTGAATTATATTCTGAAATTGAAATTACACTTGAGGAATACACTTTTGTGGAGTATTGTTCTGTCAGTACTTCCTGAAGAGAGGTTACATATAAAAATAAATATGAAGGAAACATTCTCACTTCTTCAGTTATTTAGGAGTAATTTTAGGAGTCTTAATTGACTCCATTTTACTAATTTGTGATCATTGAATGTGTGTCTGTGCATGCACATTTGAGTGCATGTGTGCATAAGTGTGTGTGCATGCATGTGTGTACATGCATTTGTGTCTGTGTGTGTATATACTTGTGTGTCTGTGTGTTTGTGTCGGTACTCAAGCACGTGTCTATAAATGTGTGGATAATGGGACAGTCCCTTGTGTTCTTCAGATGCCATATACTTTTCTTTTGGGAACAGGGTCTTTCACTGACCTGGACCCATGACAAACCCAGGCTGTATGGCTAGCTGGCATGCATGTGGTACTAAAAATAAATAAGTAAATAAAAAATAAACAGAAGTTTGCTGGAAAATATTAATTCTTTGAGAACTTAATACAATGCATTTTGATATTTACCCATCTCCTCCTAAGTCACCCTGCTTCCTTATGCCCCCAACTTCATGCCATTTTAAAATCTTTATTTTTAATTTAATAATTCACTGACTCCAATCTGTACTGCCCATATATTTCTGGGTAGGGGGCCCACACCTAGAGCATTATTGATCTACCAGGAACCATTAAAAGAAACAGGCTTTCTCCCATTCCTGCAAAGCCACTCACTGTCTATAGTTCCCAAGTTAGGGGTAGGAACTTATTAAGCCTTTCCCACTCCATGACAGAACATTTATCAGCTTCATCTTGTTTAGGTCTTATGCAGGCAGCCACAGCTGCTGAGTCCATGTGAGCCCAGTGGCCTGTCGTGTCCAGAAGACACTCGTTTCCTCCAGTCCTGTATTCATGTACATGTGCGTGTGCACGTGTGTGTGTGTGTGTGTGTGTGTGTGTGCTGTGTGTGTGATACAGATGTCCCCATTTGTGACTGAGCACTCCACAATCACTAATTCTCCACACTTTGAATAGATGTGGGTTTCTGCATTAAGCACTGTCCACTGAACAGAGAAACGATGTCTGATAAGGTCTGAGACCTGCACTGTCTCCAGATGGAAACTTGGATATAGAGAGCAGTTAGATCCTATGTCCATTCAACTGAATAATAGGAATGGGTTCAACCCTGTGGTCTCTGAGTTGTAGCTTCTAATATGAAGTTAACAGATGGCAAAATTGGATACTAAGCCATTAAATGGCTTAGCTAGGTATGCATATTAAACAAAACATTAATGTCAAACAGATAAAAATTCTCTGCAGCAATGTGATTTTTTTTATGACTTTCTACAATAAGTCTAATGAAGACATTGTTTCATCTCAAGTAAAGGGTTATAGGTTAGCACTGGGAGTGTATACCTTGCACTGCCAACTTTGTCAAGAACCCATGGATAGGGAGCTCATTCAAATGGTGATGGTGATCATGGTAACAAACATAATCTCAGAATGAGCTTAAACTATGTACCAGGTAAGGATGACTTCATCTCCTGACATCTGACCCCTTTTCTGGTCATTTCTATTATTATCTCAGACATAAAATATGTTCCAGCGAGGCAGAGAAATTCCCCAACCCCTGTATGCAGCACCAAATAGTCTAACTCAGGCTTTAAACGTGTTTGTGCTGTTCCACCCCAGAGCTCTCCAGTCTTAGACACATGAGAATCTTCTAAGGAGCCATAGCATGTTCCACATTCAGTTAGAATCGGGTCAGCTGTTTTAATTGTTCCTGTCTGAAAGAACTGCAGAGATGGAAATAGAGAGGAGCCTGAGGAAAAGAAGGTCCAGAAACAGGCCCAAAGTGGGATCCAGCTCAAGGGGAGGTCTCAAGGCCTGACACTATTACTGAGGCTATGTGTTGGGGTCTGCCATGGTACCCACAGAATAGACTGGGTTCCCCTGGGAGGCAAACTGGAGCTGTAATGAGACTAAATGGGAGAAAAATGGACACCAAGATGATTCCTTGTTCAAGGCATCTCTCATTTTACTTTGGAATCTTTTTGGGTTATAAGAGGGTAGACCCCACCCACAGTCAGTTCTGCGCAGGCACCTGGGTTCAGTTGGCAGACGTCAGGATGCAGCTTGAAGTCCCAGGCACTGTGGAATGCCAGGAAGCAGGATTTTGGCAAGGCACATGTAGCAGATCCGGGAGGAGCTCAGAGGCATTTAGCAGAACAAAAGAAGCCAGCCTTAGCTGGAGAACCACTCCATGGGTGGTTTCCTGTGGCCCGCCTTCAGAGGCAGCAGGTCTGAACTCTCAGCCTGAAGTAGGCTTGGGGGGAAGGGGCTACATTTCCTCCCTACTTATATAATAAAATTCAGTGAGACTGAGACATAAAAATGTATTTATGCTCCACAGTCCTGCCTGGGAGTTATGGTGGCTGGTGGCCATGCCGTGCCTTAGGATTCTCAGATCCTCCTGAACTATTCATTTCCATCATTGGGAAATACATGCAGCTTGTTTGTGAAATTTATTGCACAAATATGGCTCTGTAGTGTATTATTAACAAGCCACGGCATCTTGGCACGTACCCCTGTCTTAGAATGATATAGCTCTGAGATCTGGTTGCCCGTCATTGGCTAACCGGCCTTCATAGCACACCTTAGTTCCCCAATTCAGACCAAAGCCACAAATATATATTCCATGTGCATTTTCATAACGAGAAATCTAGCTAACTGTGCCTGCTGAAACCAGGCTGTAAGGAAAGACTGACCTGCTTGAAAAACAAAAGCTGAATACAGTTGAAACACAATAGGATAACAGCTTCTTTTTGGGAGAACTAGGTACTCTTATTCAGTTGCAAATTAGCAACAACCAAGCATAGGCTCTGACCTTCAGGTGTGGGGGAGGTGACTTGGAGAATCATCAGAAAGGCTGTTTCTTATGTAAAATAGACCAAGCTCCAAGTTAACTCTGCTAGTCAGCAAGGATTTTTAGCAATCTTTAATAGGAAATCTCTAATATTGGAATTATTCATAGACCTGTCTAACATTGAGTTAGACTAACTGGTCACACTGAAGGAAAGAGAAGAATCATTATAATTCCTTTTTATGACTAATTTTTTAAAGTCTCTAATGTTTTTGTCTCATAAGGTTAAAAAGCTTAAAGCAAGGCAGCTTAGCTTGTTCAAGATTTGGGACAAAGGCAAGCAAAGGTGGGTTAAAAGTATATACCTGTTACCACAGTCAGGGCATTCAGTGAACTCACATGTCAGCCTGTTGCATGAATACTTCTGGCAGTTGTCAGCTTCTGCAGCACTCTGTGGAGAAAACCTAAACTCCTCCTCTTCCTCAGATTAAGACAAAAGCAAGATGTGCATTTGGTGAAGTTGGGGGGGGGGGTGGTATAACTGTCCCTGCTTTGTTTTTTAAAGGCCAAATTTTTCAGAATGTGATGAGCACGCTTAACAATTTTTGTCTTTGAGAATTATAAAAATTCTCAGTAACATGGGTAACATTAAATTGTTGACAGAACATTTCAAATGCTTGACTGTTAAAGCTAGTTCCAATATCTATATAAATCTGATTTGAAACGTCAAGCACATAAAAAAAATTTTTTTAGCATAGGCAATGACACTTTTAGTTGTTTCTCTTGAAGAGTACTTGTAACTAGAAAGCTTGAAAAGTTTTAAGTCACATGTGCATGTTTTATTTATTTATAAATCAGAAATAAGAGTATCCAATTGCAGCAATTGGTTAAGTATAAGTCCTCAAGAATTGATACCATTATGTGGAAACAGGAAAAAGCTGAGGACACAAAGAACAATTTTTACAATTTGACATGCACATTCTGTAAAAATATCAAAACATTTTCTTAAGCCATTGCTATTTTGATGATGTAAAGAATGAGATTATATGGCCAATTATTCTTGTATAAGGTCTATAATGCACCTGGAATATAAATCTAGCACGGCATTGCTTTAAGAGGTTTTGTCCAGGCAATCTAGAGTACATTCTTAAATATCCAAAGACAGTCTTCTTAAAAGAACAGCATTTATTCTTATGAATTGTATATGCTTAAATAATTGCAAATTTGAGGATAGTATCTGAGTGTCAAATAATTTTAGCAATTGTAAGCTCTGAGATATATATATATATTGACTATTAATATACAAATTAAAGTTTGATTATTTAACATTTTAAAACACCATTTACAGCACACGATTTAATTATCTGTGCTGAAGTAGGAGGAAACTCAAAAGAATAAACATGTGATCCAATTCATATATACTTTTTCTCCCATAGAAGGGCTGTTTTAAATACTGTAGATGGGATATATGCATGTATAAATTTTTAGAAGGTAAAAAAGCATGCTCAAAATAATTTTTATCTTATCTTTAGGAAAATGATTATCAACTTTATTTAAAATGATGGCATGTAATAAGCCAAATATCAATATTTTGCAATAACCAATTTAGTTGCTGTATGGAATAAGGAACAAACACTTTGTCAGGTTTTTAAGACAATACATTTGTTACAATTTTTCTAAAATATAAGAATTTACTTTACAATTCTTAATTAGCACCACAGCCTTAATAGGATGTTCAAACTTTACTTTGAGGTAAAGAAAGATGATTTTACATTAATGTTTTCTGTGTAAAAAAATCGCTGTGGGCACATTTAATAACCATAACTTAAATAAGTAGCTAGTATTTGATTACCATAGATTATAATTGATAACAATTTTAAAAAGCTTTCTTTATTTTTTGTAAAGTCTTTTGTACTTTACCAATTAAATTGTGTCTCTCCAGATAACACCCAACAAAGGTTTAAGTCACTTTGAGATTTTAGGTAAGGTCTTAGCCAAATAAACTCTCCTGGAAGCTTTTGAAAATAAAATTTTGAAGAGAATCAACTTTTCTTTCTTATATTTTCTGTGCCACAATTTTCAAGTATAACTAAAACCCTAAATATTGCCTCTGAATATTTTCTTCAGGGCAACAGTTACTCCCCAGAGCTTTAAAGTTAATTGTGTGAGCACAAAAATTTGTAATAAACTGCCCTTTAGAGGCATTAGCAAACAAGATACTTTCCACTCAGGAAAAAGCATACACTAAAAGATTTAAATTCTGAGATTCTTATTTATTTGCAGCAAAACAATAAAAATTACTTACATAATGTAAGGCTATTAGCCATACCTAGGAGTAAAAATTTTTCTAGTGATCATGAGCTCACTAGAAGCCTTTTGCAACTATCAGGATGCAAGAGAAAAAAACAAACCTTTTTAATCTATAATTTTATATGAAGTAGGCAAGTCAGATTGTAATGCTTTTATAAATTCTACAGCCTGCTTGACCAATTATAAATCTTAAATTTAAACTTTATAATTAATAACACCTAGGTAGATCTGAAACGTGCAGTTTAGCTAGGAGGAATTTCCCTGGAGGCAGGGAGAGCACGGGGAGGGGGTGTTGAGAGGGGGTGAGGTCCCAGAGCTTCCTTAGTTTCAGTTTGTAAATCAAAAGAAAGCCACAGGAGCTTCCTCAATGCTACTCTGAGCCTCACATCAATTGAAAAGCAAATATTTTTAATCTGGGCATCTTGGCCCTCCTGTAATGAGGACAGGTTCTGAAAACAAAACCCAATTTTAAAACAATTTATCATCTTTAGAATCAATATTAAAAACATCACTGTCATGTTACGAAGTTTGGCTGCCAATTCACGAATGCATGACAGTGCAAAATTTAATGCTTCACTAAAGAGACTTAGTTTTAAATCTTATCTCTAGAAATCTACTTTCCAGGATAAGAAATACATAAAATATTATATCAATTAGAAGCATTTTTGAGGCTCAGTTTTCTGTGCTTGTTTCTGCCACATTCTTGAAATGATTCCAGCACTAGTTACGAATTTAGAAGTATCCTAGCAGCCTAGGTTTCTGTGCTGCTCCATGCCACGTGTTGCTATTTAAACAACTCCAATCTGAATAACCACATCAAAGCTAACTTTCTTGTAACACCCTTTTGATCATACCCACTAATTTATAAGTCATTATTCTATGACCAAGACATGCAGAGCATATTTATACCTTTAAGACCAGTCAGAAATCCAAATTAGGTGGCTGTACTAGTCGTATAAATTAGACCAATCAAAGAATTTTACCTTTTCTAGCTATAATTTCAAGATAAAAAGCACTCTGTCATTTTCTGGACCCAATTGCAGAGGTTTTTCTAGGGAAACCAACTCTCAGTTTCCTTGCCTAGAGCTGAGAAGCTGCAGACTCCCTTTAAAAACAGTTTTCCAGCAGGCCTCTCCAGCCGTGTTTGGCCTCTGGCTAAAGCATGGGGCATTTAAATCCACCTCCGCTGTGTAAATTGACTAAATCAAGCAATTGAAAGCCAGCAGACAAACATTTTAACCGTTTTTTTCTTTTTCCAACATGAAACACAGAACAGTCAATCATTCAGACAACGAAACATGAAACATGAGTTAACACGTGGACAGACCAATGCACCAAACAGACAACACAAGGACAGCAGAGAACCTCTCCCACAGAGGTCCAGAGAGAGTCAACAGGGCATTTCCCCGTTCTCTCTCGGTACCTTGGAGAGCTCCAAAAATCCATTTTCCTTTTCTCTTGAATCTCTCTTTCTATTATTTTATCCATTTCTTGAACTTAATTATTTTTATTCCATTCTATGACCCCTATTCCTCTCCCCTGATGCAGTTCTACACTATGGACAAATGCCTATTTTGAACTTTTCTAGTCTCAATTCCGCTGACAATCCTAAGTGAAACCAGCACTGGGTCAGTGCTGTTCCAGCTTAGCACATATCTTTATCGCACCTCTAGCAACACCTTTTGAAAATCGAAATCTTGAACCCAGCGCTGGCTTACTTACCTGTTGCTTCTGTGCCCCAATTCTTCTTGTCCATCCTTTCTCATAGAGCTCCACGCACAAGTCAGCAGTCCCTCAGATTACATCACCATGTCCAGGTTCCACGTCCAGGCGCCAAACTGTTGGGGTCCGCCATGGTACCCACAGAACAGACTGGGTTCCCCTGGGAGGCGAACTGGGACTGTAACAAGACTAAATGGGAGAAAAATGGATGATTCCCTGTTCAAGGCATCTCTCATTTTACTTAGGAATCTTTTTGGGTTATAAAAGGGTAGACCCTGCCCACAGTCAGTTCTGCACAGGTGCCTGGGTTCAGTTGGCAGACATCAGGATGCAGCTTGAAGTCCCCCCCACCCCCGCACTGTGGAATGCCAAGAAGCAGGATTTGGGCGAGGCACAGGTAGCAGATCCAGGAGGAGTGCAGAGGCGAACCACTCCGTGGGTAGTTTCCTGTGGCCTGCCTTCAGAGGCAGTAAGTCTGAACTCTCAGCCTGAAGCAGGCTTGGGGCAAGGGGGCTACAGCTATGGGGTGCTCACAAAAAGTGTCCTATCATGACTGTCCTCTGAAAGGCCCAATAAGCAGCTGAATGAGTCAGAAGCAGATATTTGCACCCAACCAATGGACAGAAGCTGCTGGCCCCTGTGATTGAATTTGGAAAAAGCTGAGGAGGAGGGTGACCCTGTAGGAGGACCAGCAGTCTCAATTAACCTGGACCCCCAAGATCTCTCAGACACTGGACTACCAACTAGGCAGCATACACCAGCTGATATGAGGACCTCAACACATATACAGCAGAGCACTGCCGGGTCTGGGTTGAGTCAGAAAAGATGCACGTAACCCTCAAGAGACTGAGGCCCCAGGGGGTTTAGAGGTCTGATAGGGTGCGGACATTCTTGTGGAAAGAGATGGGGTGGGGAGTATATATGGGATGTGGAACCGTCAGAGGGTGGACCAGGAGGGGAATAAAATCTAGAGTGAAAAAAAAAGGACTAAATAAAAAAAGGAAGCAGAAATAAAAGAACCTTTCCAATTAGCTTTACAGCACCACTAACTGAGGAGTTATTGTGCATGTGGGGGTGTGGAGGAATCAATATCTGCCATACCTCAGTGTTTGTCAGAGGTGGGGCAGGCATACATTGGGGGGGGTATATTGTTCATTCTGTTTTTTGAAATGTTTCAAATTTTCATAATAATATTGTCTCTTTTTTTTCTTTCTCATTTTAACTCATGACTCCAACGTATAATGACTTCAACTCAGTTCCTGGGGGCTCCAACCAGTGACAACTACGAAACAACAGGAAACAAATGTTTAGAAATGCTTACTCTTGTAGGAAGAATGCTGGCCCAGTGATGGGGCTTGAATGGCCTGTCCCTTCTAGGCTCAGAAATTTGAACACTTGGTCTGGAGCTGGTGGAAGTCTGGGGGAGTTTTAGGAGGTGTGCACTTACTGGAGAAAGTATGCCATCAGGGGAGAGGAATAGGGGTCATAGAATGGAATAAAAATAGTTAAGTTCAAGAAATGGATAAAATAATAGAAAGAGAGATTCAAGAGAATTGAATTTTAAAAGTGGATAGTTTTGCTTTCTAGTTATTTCTCTCTCTGCTTTGTGCTTTGGGTTAAAGCTAGGGATCTTTCAGCTTCTTTCTGCTGCCACGCCCACCTGTGGCCCTGCCTCTCCACCATCATGGACTCACCCTCCTGGAATCATGAGTTCAAACACACTTTATAAGTTTCCAGAATCATAGTGTTTCATCACAGCAGCAGAAAAGTAGCTAATGTACCTTTGAAGACCTTTAAAGATCCTCTGGTTAGGTTAGATGGAGACATATGTACCAAGAATTAAGCTATAGATAGCAGAGATGTTCAGGGAGCAGTAGTGTACAGAAGGAGTCTGCATGTGGAGGATGAGAGTCAGTTACACTTCCTGAAAGCATCAGAAACTATTTAGTGAAAAACTGGCCTTTAAAAAATTTGTACAACTTAACTATTCTTTAAGATTCAGCCTTTAAATCCTCCATTTTTCTTGAACACTGTTTCTGTTGTTAATAAAAACATCAAGTTTCCTATCTTTACTGTAACCTTGGTTTCTACAGTTCATCTCTATAAAATCAAATCTCATGTCATTATCTTACCAGATCTTTGTCATGAAGAACTATTTTATTTATTTTTGCATCCTTCAAACCCTTCTGAAAATGACTTGGGCATTCTAAGGATCCAATAAGAGTGTACTGTATTAAATAAAATAGATTATACTTATGCCACTCTCCTAAACAATCTTGTCCCAGCACTTGAAATGTAAATGTTCACATGCTGCTTAATTGGGAATCAATGTTAACTTAGAAAAGAGTACTGATCAGAAAAAAATAAAAAATAAAAAACTATGTCAAGTTGGAAAGAGACCCTCCTCCTTTTTTTTTATTCCATCAAAAATGGACACTACTCTTTTCAAAGAGAGCTATAAATAAACACCCCAAACCACTCCCTGAAAGAGGCACTTGGTCTGGCCAAGTGCAGCCTTGAATGTTAATTCTGTTCTATTGAAAGCACCTGGGCTTCAAAGACTTCTCCAGCATGGCTGACACAAGAGCAGTTTTATCTTCCGCTCAGGCCTTGGAATGACCCAATTCTGTCACTTTAATGGAACAAATAGTTAGAAGAAAGTTGGTTGACAGAGATAAAAAGCACATGTGGTGAGGGTGTTGGGGACAGAAAATCTCAAGAAAAACATTAGTAGGGCATTTCCTTGGGACCGTGTTAGTTTGCAATGAGGTAGCAGCTATTGCTTTGAACTGGGTAAATTAAGGCCATTCCTTCTGCTTGGTTTTAATGTTCAATGTGGCTCATTTAATGTTCAATGTGAATCATTCCTGAAGGCCCATGCCACAGAGGAGATAAATGTGTCCACTAATCAAGAATGGAGCTGGCACATGGATGAGGAGGCTCTGCCTTCCTCTAGACTGAGGAAATCCTTATTTTTAGGAGCATTGCAGCTAGTGTCCTGAAGCAAGCCAATTAGACATCCACACTACTATAAAAGTGAGCAGAAATTAATGGGTATTTTTCCTGTTACCAATAACAAGTCTTCCCCCGACTCCCTAACACATACCTCCTAAATGTCAATGAAGATAAAATTATTATGCTTATCTTGGGGTTCAACGTAATTTTTTTTCTTCTATTTTACCACAAAAATCTCATTTGCCAATACCAGAAAAATTGTATTTGCATAAAAGTATCACAATACACTGCAACAGACTTTTTAAAAAGTGCTATGCCAACTTTCTGCTCACCAGAATCCCTGCCAAGAACAATTAGTAACACCAAATAACATATAACTAAGTATCTATTGGAAAGCACCAGCGAGCTCCCAGAACATCTAGACAAAGGAGGTCACTGTTGAGCCCCACGTTCCCTCAGCTTGACCTCTTATGACACTGGCAAGTTAGTGAGCAGCACTAGGAAGCAGAAAGCAGGAGAGACTGGAAGGAAACAAAAATGCCCTTGGAATCTCTTGAGGTCTAACCCCGGTACCCCAGCATAGCTGTAGCCATTTTGTTCCAGGCCTACGTAGCTATTTCATATTGTTGCTATAATATGCCTGCCAGTCACTGACACAGAAGAATAAGTTGACTCAGAGTAGGGTCACGCTGATCACCTATTCTGTTATTTTTTTATATGTCTTGTATGAGGTTCGTTAATCTTAAGAAATTCCACAAAGCTTTATGTAGGACCCATCAAGTTAAAGGTCAATATAAACTGCTATGTCTAAAAGGGCTTGAGTCAGAGCTGACGACTGGGCAGCACTTCCTGCACCTGTGTATGGGCTCACTGTGACTTTTGTGAGTTTTATTTTTCTTTATAAGCTGTAGGAGAAAGATACTTATTGTCATAGCTCAGATTCTGAGTTATGCCCCTGATCCAATCAGTATTAGGGTGTGCGTTCAATAAATCATCCCTGTCTGACTGAAATTGGTGTTAATGTGGTTTATGAAGTGACTCCTGGACCCCAACAGAACCCATCAAAGAAGACAGGCTGTGGCTTTCTATTGGGACTGTGAGCATGTGAGGAGCAGGAGAGATGAGAGATGGACAGGTCCATTCTGGGACTGCAGGACAGAGCAGCTTTGAAACAGACCAGCCCAAGTTCAGAAAAGGCCACCCATATCACTGCCTGCTAGAAAGAAAGAGACCATTGGGATTCTTCAATTTCACTGAAAACTTAAAGCACAGCAAGAAGTAAGGTAAAATGACTGAAGAATGAGAGACCAGATCACAAAGTAACGTAGAGTGGATTAGCTCTGAGAAATCCTCAGATCTTCAGTTCAAATTATCCATGGCTCATACATTTAAGAAATTACACGATGGAAAATTTCAGCAGGCTGAAAGCCTGAAGTAAAATATCTGAGGTAAAATATCAAAAGAAAATTCAGAAACCGAAAAATTTAGTTAGGATTTCATTGCTTCGAAAAGACACCATAACCAAGGCAACTCTTATAAAGAAAAACATTTAATAGGGGCTGCTGAAAGACCCCCAGAGAGGGGAGATCCTCCCTCAAGTCTTGGGATGACTCAACCCCCCAAGAACTCACTAGAGACAGTCCTTGCTGCAATCACATGAGGTTTATTGACAGAAACCAGTGCGCTGGGGTCTAATCATGTCCCACACAGGGGTACAGGAGTTTGACCCCGAGTAGCTGGGAAAGGGGGTATTTAAAGGTAAAAAACACAACCCAAGGGGATATGGAGGGCATTATTGGAAAATGCCAAAAAAAAAAACAAGTGAAAAATCACAAGGGGATACTAAAAATCACAAGGGGAAACTCCCTGCTTCTCAAGATTGTTCTCAATATTTTAATCTAACTTTTGTGGTCAGCCAGTTCCTGGAACAGGATCACTAAACTGGCTAACCTACATCCTTGGTGCTTGGGCGTCTGAATTTTTCCTGGTCTTTCACTGCTTATAGTGTCAGAGGTTCAGTCCATTATTGTCATGGTGGGATGTGTGGCAGCATCCAGGCTGACATAGTGATGGAGAAGGAGCCAAGAGTGTTGATCCAAAGGCAACCAGGAGAGACTGTTACTTCTGCAATGGGTGGAACTTGAGGACTAGGAGCCCTCAAAGCCCACCCCACAGTGATGCATTTCCTCCAACAAGGCCACAAGAACATACCTCTGAATAGTGTCCCTGTGGGCCAAGCATTCAAACCCATGAGTCTATGGGGGCCTATTCAAACCATTACAGTAACTGAAATTATGAAATAAATATGTAGACCCTCTAAGTGTGTAGTAGTGTAGGGTTCACCTGAGACTTCACTGTTCTTCTCTTCCTTTTGTGGTGACATGGCATATTAGGTGGGGTTTTCTAGAGGAACAGAACAGTAGACTGTGTGTACACATCATGAAAGGATATTTATTAGAAAGGCTCAGAAAGTAGGGGGTGAGCAGCCCCACACAGGCAAGACAGGGAACCCAGCAGCTTTGCAATCCACCAAATATTTTAGTGGTCCCAGGCCGGGGCTGAGAGCCTGGACGATTCCTGGGGATTTGCTAATTTTCAGCCCATGCTGAAATGCCAAAGGGAAGAAAGATGGTAGCAGCAGCAGTGGCACCAGCATATACTTTCATGGTGAGAAGTGAGGGCAGGCAGGTGGGCGGGCGGGGGGGGGGCGGGGGCAGGTAGACAGGCAGGCAGGCAGGCAATGGAAATTCTGTCTCTCTTCTCTTAGTCGATTTCAGATCCTGCTGGGAATTTTCACGATGTAGGTGGTTTGAGCATCAAGAAAAACTAACAGGCAAATGCATTTTCAGAAAAAGATGCTTATTTATTTATCATCCATTGATGGTTTCGCATCGTCTAGAGTGCATTTTGGTCATTTTTGCTCCATTATCTACTCATCCTCCCTCCACTTCTGCTGAGCCCTCTCATCTCCCCCAATCCTCTCCTGTTATCATGTCTTTGCTTTGTTGTCAACTCACAGAGCCGCACTAGGGTTGTGAACATGGGTAGGAGGTTATTCCTGGAGCAGGGGCAGATTAACACTGTTACTTTGATCCTGCCCAGCAACAATGGATTGTCAATAGCTCCTTGGACTGGTTTGAAAGAAAATGGCCCCCATAGGCTAACAGGATTGACTCTATTAGGAAGAGTGGCCTTACTGGAGTAGGTGTGGCTTTGTTGGAGGAATTTTGTCACTAGGGGTGGCTTTTGAAGTCTCAGAAGCTCAAACCACACCCAGCAGGGCATTCTTTTCCTTCTTCCTTTTTTTTAAGTGATAATATCCTGTGGATGAGAAATCTTTTTTTTAATTGGATATTTTTGTTATTTACATTTCAAATGTTATCCCCTTTCCCAGTTTCCCTCCCTCCAGAAACACCCTATCACATCCTCCCTCCCCCTGCTTCTATGAGGGTGTTCCTCCACCCACCCACCCTTCTACCCATCCACTCCCACCTCCCTGCCCTCGATTCCCCTACATTGGGGCCTCTATCAAGCCTTCATAGGACCAAGAACCTCTCCTCCCATTGATGCATGACAAGGCCATCCTATGCTACATATGCAGCTGGAGCCATGTGTACTCCTTAGTCCCTGGGAGTTCTGGGGGGTCTGGTTGGTTGATGGTGGTGTTCTTCCTATGGAGTTGCAAACCCCTTCAACTCTTTCAGCCCTTTCTCTAACTCCTTTATTGGGGACCCCATGCTCAGTCCAATGGTTGGCTGCAAACATCTGCCTCTGTATTTGTAAGGGTCTGACAGGGCTTCTCAGGAGACAGCTATATCAGGCTCCTGTCAGCATGCACTTCTTGGCATTCTTAGTGTCTGGGTTTGGTGACTGTATATGGGATTAATCCCCTGGTGGGACAGTCTCTGTGTGACCTTTCCTCCGTCTCTGCTCAACACTTTCTCTCCATATTTGCTCCTGTGAGTATTTTGTTCTTCTAAAAAGGACCAAAGCACCCGCATTTTGGTCTTTCTTTTTCTTGAGTCTCATGTGGTCTGTGAATTGTATCTTGGGTATTCATAGCTTCTGAGCTAATATCTACTTATCAGTGAGTGCATACCATGTGTGGGTTTCTTTGTTTGTTTGTTTGTTTGTTTGTTTTGTGATTGGATTGTTCTCCTCAAGATATTTTCTATTTCCATCCATTTACCTAAGAATTTTATGAATTCATCACGTTTAATAGCTGAGTAGTGCTCCATTGTGTAAATGCACCACATTCTGTATCCATTCCTCTGTTTAGAGACATCTGGGTTTTTTCCAGCTTCTGGCTATTATAAGTCAGGCTGCTATGAACATAGTGGAGCATGTGTCCTTATTACATTTTGGAGCATCTTCTGGGTATATGCCCAGGAGTGGTATTGCTGGGTCCTCGGGTAGTGCTGTGTCTAATTTTCTGAGCAACCGCCAAACTGATTTCCAGAGTGGTTGTACAGGCTTGCAATCCCACCAGCAATGGAGGAGTGTTTCTCTTTCTCCACATCCTGGCCAGCATCTGCTGTCACCTGAGTTTTTTATTTTAGCCATTCTGACTGGTGTGTTCCTTCTTCCTTTGAATCAAGTTGTAGAATGCTCAGCTCCTTTTCCTGTACCGTGTCTGCCGAGAGACTGTCATGCTTCTTGATGATAATGGACTGAACCTTTTCACTCCAAGGTCAGAGCAGTTGCCCAGTCCTCTTCTGCCCTTAGCTTCATTGGTAGTCCTCAGCTGAGAACACTATACCCAGAACATTCATTAAGCCTTCTTTCACATCTTGTCTTCAATTTTCAACTTGACAGGACATGAATAATTCACACTCCTCGAGTAGTTTTCTGCGTGGCTGGACTAATCATAGAAGTCTACCTAATTCACTGCCTTGTGTCTGACTGTGTAAGTGCTCACTAAATATTTATTGAATTATGACTTATTGTGCTAATACAAGCTTGATGTTGGCAGACATGATTCTCGGAAATGGTTATGATGGGAGAGGAGACCTTTTCCCTCTGAGGCCTTTCAAATTGGGTTAAGTTATTGAGTTAGAAGGGTCTGGCTGTCTATCCTGAAACAGGCAGTGGGAGGGAGTAGCCCAAACCTGATGTCTTAACTCAGTACCACGGAGGCAACCGTGGTAAATGGAAAAAAGAATCTGGTCATATTACAGAAGCACCTCTCTGTATCTTACTCTTTCCCAAATCTCGTCAGCCATTTGTTCAGGGACTTTTAGGTTTTGAGAAAGTGCATCCAAAGCTCACTCACCATTTCCCTCCACTGTTTCCGGCTGCTAAAAAATCCCTCTAATCAGTAGATGGAAGAAGTTTCACTTTACCATCAGACTCTTCAGACCCCTGCAGGAAGAAATCAGGCCCCTGCCTGTGTTCTGTGTAGATCCAGAGAGTGATTTAAGAGAGCTAAACTCCTTCCTGCTGCTCTTTCTACAGCCAGAGGGACAGGCAGTCCCAGGAACAAAGAGGGAGGTAGAGAGAGAGGTAGGAGGTCAGAAGAAGGGAATGTGTCCAGGAGAACCAGTCCTGATATGGCTGGAACTGATTCAGCTGCCGGCTCTGGGGTGAGGGTTGTTCCTTCATCTCTTCTCATAAGTCCTGAGAGATGTTCCTTTGTCTGGCAGCCTCCATCACTACCAGAGAGCGTTCAGCGGAAGGACTCAACCCATGCAGCTTATGGGAAGGATTTGAGCTTACGTGAGACCCAAGGGAAGAGGAGCCAGCCACAAGCTTCATTTATGTTTCTTGAGAAAAAGGACATATGAGTGTCACCAGTGGGTGACTACGTTAATATTTAATTGTTTTAATTAATAGTAAGGGCTCAGATATGCATCTTTTATGGGTAGTGCCATATATATTAAGTATGTAGGAGCCTCATAAATGTTAGGGACCCTTGGTGTGTCTGTCATTGTGTCTAATGAATGTACAGTCCAGTTTTACTCAATAAATAATTCATCTGCTTACATCTCGCTTATATGTATTCCTCATGTCTCTTTAGAAACATGGGGTGGCAACAGCCTGAACTATCACAGCTAACCAAGTTGGAACTCTTCCCTAGCTACATGACCAGAGAAGCCCTCTTCAATGCACCCAGAACTACCTCCATCTGACAAAGCATAAAACAGCTATAATACCCCTGCCATGAATTTTTAATATCCTTTCAACATTAGGAATGGTAGTCTCCTGCTGAAGGAATACACTTTCCATCTTCATTTTTCAGACTATACAAGTCATTTCCGCCACTCTAAAGGGCAGCATGCTACTTTCTCCAGTAGGCATTTGGACCATCCACACCCGTCAGTGAGAAAGATATCCAAGTGCTGTCAATCAATAAATCCTGCCTAAGGTCAGGCCACACTCACTTTCTACCTGCTCTCTCTCTCCATCTTTTTAAGAAATAATCTAATATATGGTGCAGGACTTGCACCATATACATATACATATATTGCATCCTATATAGTAATATATATCGCATCTTATATACCACACCTCATGAATTCTCCTACTTCACATCAATTTCTTTTGCTAACTTGTTCTTATCTTAACGTTAAAAAGTATTGACATTTTACAAGCTACACACTTACTTGCCAAACAGAGTTAATTTCAAGAATATATTATGACATATTAATAAAATTCATTCATGTGTGTCTGGTACCAATATATCATACTCACTATATGATACTTAAAAAAAAGAATGAATTTCAGGATTATTGCATACTTGCTAAACATCAAATAAATGAAAAGTGTACCTTATCTCCTTATTTAGTGTAAGTTATAAGCTATTTATTGATGTAGATTAGCAACTACTAGGATTTTTCCCATGAGGCTGTGAGAAGGGTTTGTGGTTTTGCTCCCTGACCCCTGCTGTAGATGGTCCTGCAGTCAACTGGCTGCTCAGTGGGACTGTGGATGCTTTAGAAAGGGAAGAAGTTTAGGGTCAAAACACAAGGGAGGAACATATGCGTACGTGCTTCCTTTATATTATATCTACATAATAAACCTTAGAGCCAGGCATTGGTCATGCATGCCTGTAATTCCTGCACTAGTGAGGCTAAGGCAGGAGAATTATGAGTTTGAGGAGACCCTGTGAAGAAGGAAAGATTGAAGTGGGCAAGGAAGGGAAGGGGGGCGGTCTTGGTCTACTTTTTTCTATGAAAATGTAAGTCAAAAGTCATGTTTCCAAAGATTCCCAGATGGTTAATGTAGTGAAAGAGATTTGCAGGAGTAAATATTTTTTTGTAATAGTAGTGGGGATTATATTTGATTTATATTCTTAGCATGTTTTGCTTTGTATTTTTAGTGAGTCTCCAAGTTGCTTAGAACATCACTGAATAAGTTCGCCTGTCTTGCCTCGACCTCCTGAGCCTCTGGGATTATAGGCTTGTGCCTCTGGGCCTGGCAAAACTTCTATGATGACAAATTATATTTGATTTTAAATGGTTTTGCAGAAAACCAGCCAGTGCCAGGGGCTAAACAGCTCCATCTCTGTCTTCCTACCTTTACTATTGTGGCGGAGAGACTACGTGCCACCTCTAGAAGTCCCACTCAAGCACGGGAGCAGAAGGAAACCAGGCTACGCCTCCCTGCATTGGTGCCAGCTGACGCCAGGCCTGGAGAGAATCACTGATATCTGCTCTTCCCCGGGGCTGTGGAAAGTGCAGGGCAAACGGAGCTTTGGGAGATGAGAGTGACCTCATTTCGCTGCAGGGAGTTCTGGCACAAATTTGCTTACTGTACAGTAACACACTTCTGTCTTAGTACATGCCAGGTTTCCCAGTAGTGGCCTAAAACTACACATAGCAATGAGACATCTCCCATTTTTTGATGCAAGTACATTCATAATAAAGTTTGATTAATAAATTAGGCATAGTAAGAAATTAATAAAATACAATAATAAAATAGAGCAATCCTAACTACACTGCCATAATAGTATATATCTCTCTTGTGTTAAGATAAATACAAAAATTTTCAATTAGTGAACAACAAATTTAATTATAAAATGATTATGGATAAACAAATCTCTGAAAGACAAACTAAATAAGGGGTGTTAGCTATAGTTTCTGCCTCAGCATCTGATTAGAGACTTGACCTAATTTGTCTGAAGCCCAGTGGTATCTGGTCACCTTTTGCCCTGGTTAAGATGATTCTATGTGGTTAGCTGTGGCACAGCTCATCTGTGCCTCATCGTAAGTAAAAACCATCACACCACAGCAACTGATCATGATACACCCTCATGGTCCTTTACACATTTTCTCTGAGGAAGACAGTCTAACGACTAAGACAGTCAAACCCTGCAGGGTTGTTTGCAAAGGTCCATATGTTTCCATAGGTTCATGTGTCTCAATGGTTGGCCTTAGGTAGTGGCACTATTAAGTGGCATAGCCTTATTGGAAGAGGTGTGGTCTTATTAGAGGAAGCACTGTAGGCAGGCTTTGAGGTCTCCTATGCTCAGGTTCTGCCCAGTTAGGATGAAAGTCTCCACTGGCTGCCTTTGAAAGATAGTCTTCTCCTTGCTACCTTCAGATGAAGATATAGAACTCTCAGCTCCTCCTGCACCAGGCCTGCCTGCACACTGCCATGCTCCCACTATGGTGATAATGAACTGAACCTCTGAACCTGTAAGCCAGCTCCAGTTAAATGTTTGTTCCTATAAGAGTTGCCTTGATCATGGTGTCTTCAAAGCAATAAAACCCTAACTAAGACACACACATCTTATTAAAGGGACAGTTCCCAGGTCCCCACTTGATTACTCATATGCTAGCTACTCTCTCATTAACTGTCCATTGGCATCACTGGTCTCTCTGGGAATAGTAAGTAATAAGGTTGTTGTGTTTTGTGTCTTTTAGCTTCATCTTTTGTTGCTTGACACGACCACACCCAAACCTGATCTTATATCCACCCTTGTCATCCTCTTCCATGGGGTTGTGGCCTCCTCTAAGGCTCTAGAGACCTTATTAGGAAAACCCATAGGGATGAAGAAGTGGGCAAGTGGAGAAAAGCTGCAATCCTGACACCTGAATTCCATTCTGCAAACCCACATACAAAAGTCAGATGAAGAGGCCTCATATCTGTAATCCCAGCATGTCTATGGTTTGAAGGGAGAGAAGAGGAGACAAACTCATGGGTTAGATAGATTGCAGTTGCAATGGGGTAGCACAATTAACAAGAATGACCCTGCCTCAACAGGTGGAAGCCAAGAAGTGATTCTCTAAAGTTGTCCTTTGACCTCTCAACAACCACTATGACACTTGAATGCCCTTACACATACACACACACACACACACACACACACACACACACACACACACACACCTTCATAAAAGGTCAAATACATTTAAGAGAGAGAGAAAGAGAGAGACAGAGACAGAGACAGAGACAGAATCCACAATAGCACAAGTCACAGCAAGTGATAGCGGACTTTGTTTAAAAGTGTCATTCATTAATCATTTCAAGGAAGAGCAAACCCACTGAAATTTATTGCTCATTTTAGCATAAATTGGTCTTGGATTTTAATCACTGTTTTCTTGAAATCATTAAATAAGATCTGATTATTTACCTCCATCATCCTGTATATTGTTAAATAACTTGTAATAGTTTTTTTTCATAATGCTAAATGATCCCATATTTCCTTGGGGTATGCCACACTTGCTCATGATTTATGACTTTCTAAAGTACAATTAACTTTTATATTTCATTAGGGTGTTTAGATCTATGTCAACAAAGGAGATTAAACTATCATTCTTTAAGAGAAAGACACAGAAAAGAGAGAGAACAGGGAAGAGGAGGATAGAGGGGCGGGGGAGGAGAGAGGAAGAGGCAAAGACAGAAGCAGAGAAACGGAGAACCAGAGGTTGCAAAGAAGGCAGCCTCAGCTTGGAAAGCTTAACAGACTCTCTTCCAATGCATGTAGCTTACTAACTGCCCTTCACCTGAGAAGGATGCTTACCTCGTTAGGATGCTTCTGAATGGCTGAGTGATGCCCATGAGTCTGTGGAGCTTTGCCAAAGCTCCTGTCCCTACATTGGGTGCATCCTAGACAGTCCAAGTGCTCCCTGAGTCCCACCAGCTGCCAACTTTAGGAGGGAAAGGGGGTGGGTGATCAAGCACAGCGTTTCAGTCTGTCAGTCACCCTACTAAAGAGAGGATACTTTCTTCTGACTGCATGCCAAAGGATTCCCAGGCTGAGTGGTGTTTTCCTAACAGGCAGAGGCAGAAAGTCTACTGTGGTGCACTGTTGGGTAGATACGAGGCTGGTCCAGATTTAGCAGGTGAACAGAAAGCCTATACTTGTAAATGCCAGCTCTTACTTACCAGGCCAAGGTCACATAATATAAACAAGAGGAATTAAAGCAGGACAGCTGGAGGGTCCATAGCAAAACTGATACTGTGGCAATTTTATTGAAAGCAATCAGACTTTATATCAGAAACAGAATATCATTGTCAGGACCAACACAGTTGTAGTTCCCAGGATACAGCGATGTTTGCAAGATATACAGGGTATACAAGATTAATGTCTACAACCAATTATCCTGTCAAGCTTCCATGCTTCCTTAAGTACTAAAGGGACACTCAGAGAAGGACAAAGTAGCCTGAACACTTCACGACCAGAGGGAGTGTGTTGGTCTCTCCAGAACTGGAAGGCACATAGTGTGTGCATCAGGAGCCGTGGGCTCTAACCTGAAAAATCTATGATGCATGCCTCTCAGGGCAGCTAGGCTGGGTCAACTCTATAGTTCCTTGTACTTACCCTTCTACTGAGTCTATGTAGCAGTGTCTATGGGAGGACCCTAGGTGCTCTGCCTGACAAGAAAAGGTCTCTTTCACCGGAGATAATGACCTTGTGTGGGAAGGTGTTGTCAGGCTCTGGGACTTATATATTGCTGCTTTTTCTTTTTTTGTTTGTTTTTGTTTTGGTTTTTGGTTTTTTGTTTGTTTGTTTGTTTGTTTTTTGAGACAGGGTTTCTCTGTATAGCCTTGGCTGTCCTGGAACTCACTTTGTAGACCAGGCTGGCCTTGAACTCAGAAATCCGCCTGCCTCTGCCTCCCGAGTGCTGGGCATCCCACCCATGATGAGAATGATTAGGGAATCCCAGAGATAGAGACAATTGCAGACCAGTGGTCCAAGAGGAACCACCATAAAGGCTGCTGCCCGTGAGGGTGCAGAAGGCACACATATCAGGAACTTGCCATAGCAATACTCAACATGAGAAGGGAAATTATTTTAGCTGTCTAAAAATAAAGCCATTCTACAGATTTTACCTCAAATGGTTGAGGGCTGGGGAAGACGACGGTCATCTTGTAGGAAGAGAGTATTTCAGAGAAAGGCCAGCCATCTCTTGTGGTTTACAGATGGAAACCAAAGCGAAGCAGCAGAACAAACAAGCACAAAAGAAAAACCAATCTCATCACAGCCACTGAGTACCTGCAAATCCAGGAAAGTACAGTTTAAGGAAAGAACGTCTGTCCTTTATTACTGAGCAAATGTCTGGTCTCACAAACAACGTTAGTTTTAGATTGCTCACTAGTTTAAAACAAACCCCTCAATTTTGGGGAGGGATATAATTAAGTAGATTGTAGATATACTTTGTCCTAGTTAGATTTCATTATTAACTTGACAAAGCTTCCCCAGTCCTCCGAGAGAGAAGCCTCAGTTGACAAATTACCTAGACCAGATGTGTTTGTGAGCATGTCTTTGGGAGACTGTCTCAAGTTTCAATTAATAAAGGAAGGTCCGGTCAAGGTGGGAGGCCCAGTCTCAGGCAGGAGGTCTTAGGTTGTATAAAATTGCTAGCTAAACATGAACCTGTGAGCAAAGCAGCACACAGTGTCTCTCCATAGTCTCTGCTTGAGCTCCTTCCCTGACTTCCTTCAATGATAGATGATAACTTGTTAAATGAAATGAATTCCTCTAAGACGAAACTGCTTTTGGTCGGAGCATTGTGTCATAGCAATAGAAAGGAAATTAGAATATATTTACATGGATTTTTTTTTTAGTATAAGTGCGCATTAAGTAGTAATTTGAGTAGGGATATATAACACACATATATAACTAAATATAGATGGATTTTTGTAACTTGATTGAAAATTGGAAATCCCAAACTTATATACTATAGAATTTAGGTACAGTTTCAGCTGCACAGGTGGCTATGGCAAGAAGTCTCTTAAGTTCTGGAACTCAAGACTTACATAGGCAACATAGTGAAAACCCTTATGTATCTCAAGGCTAGAGAAGTGAGGGAGGAAGGAGGAAGGACAAAAGGGAGCAGAGTGAAGGACAAGATGGGGACAGGGATTGCTTCCGTGTCTCTGGAACACTGATTATTTCTTAAGTTTAACAATCACCGATGTGTACCAACTGACAAATCTTTATTGGCTTGGTCAGTGTTGGTGTTTGGATTGCTATACTTGAAGATCCTACTAAATGTGAACATGCTGATAATATAATTTTCAAAAAGCCACCACATATAAAAAAAAATGGGCATGCTTTAGTCCAAAGCCTTGCCTAATTTCCCAGTAGTCACAGTAATAATTGCTGTAATGTGTTTTATATAGGGTACAGATACTCTGGTAATAAAATAAGTACTTACAAATTATCTTAATACAAATATTGTCAAAGTATGTAATATTCTTGAAAGAAATGTCATTATGAATCCCATTGCTTCAAACAATGTATATACAGTAACAAAGTTTTTAATATAAAAATTTGGCTTAATAAAATAGGAATCATGTTTTAGAGAGTTATGTGGTCCAATATAAGTTAAATCAGGGCCTTCAAGGATAAAAAAAGTGTATGTGTGTACATGTTTATGTCTGTGTGAAACGTTATTCCTACTTATATTCCATTTCACAGCTCAATTTTGCTTATTCTTAACTTTGGGGAAAATAAAGGATTTGCTGTTACAGTATTGCAACCTCGGTGCTTTGGTTCCATCTGCAAAAGTCTCAATAGACAATCTCTAACAGGACTAGAATAAATATTTTTGCTGAAGCAACAACTGCTAAATGCTTTGCTCAGCTGGTAGAATGTGAAGTCTGGTGCCTATTTCAACAACCCCAGTGCAGCTTCTCTCTCACCCTGAAGGGATTTCTAGGCTGCCTACAGGGTCATCACTCACAATGTTTGCAGGCAAGAGCCTAGTGGCATCCACCTTCCCAGAAACAGATACAAGATTACCTCCGCAGCATCCCCCTCAAGGAGTCCAATCTGACATGCTGCTTAGGCAGGCGTGGATCCAATAGTTTTAGAGCTTCTGGTTTCTGGCATCGACAGGTGCCTTGTTTACGTGTTTTACATACAGATGAAAATCAACAGGTTCCCAAGTCACTGCCCTCAGAAAACCCTCACTGCCGACTCTTTGGCAGCTGTTTTCACGCTCCCAGAGTCTCAGACTACTCCGTGCTGCTGTTTGGTTGTTCCTGGACTTCAGATGCAAGAAGTTGCTCCTCTTGGCCATGTGCCATCCACTGCTCAGTATCTGGCTACCTGCTGGCTGCCTTAGATCCCGAGCCTGTGACCTCCACATCCAGTTGTCTATTTTGCTCAAGAACACAGCATGTTCCAACATCACCAGGGTTCTCGAGATTTGATAAGACAGGATGGAAAGATTTTTGGGATATCTTGTATATACTACCTGAAGAGGGCCTTCTCCAGTCCTCAGACACTTCCCAAATTTGCTGGACAGTGTCTACTCTCCCACTCTGGGACCACCTTCGGGCCAGGTAGGATTGGCTGTGTGAAGCACAGTAGATGTTTGTAGACCATTCAGATGTACGGTGAACCACATGGGATGGGACTCTCTGAGATACCACCGTTTTCACTTCCTTAGCAAGTATGTTCCTTAAGAATGGCAGGGCTCAACTTTCTGGATAACACTTGAAATGTAAATGAAGAAAATATCTAATAAAAGTTGAAAAAAAAAAAAAACCAAAACCAAAAAAAAAAAAAAAAGAATGGCAGGGCTCAGAAACAGCTCCTTGGCCAACCTTTGGGCATTCATATTAATGTTGGATGCCCTTTCCAACATGCAGTTGCATTGCACATCTGTGATAGAACGTTATCTAAAGTTTTGAAACAAAATTCTTTAAATATGAAATCAAAAGACAGAGCAAACAGCATCAAAATTTTTCTGTAACTCTCTTGGCTCCCAGACGTTCAAAGCAAAACCACACACCTCCACAACACAAATCCCTGTCAAACCACCTCTTTCCCAAAGTTCTGGAGGTCAAACCTAGGGCCTCATACTCATGCTAGGAAAATACTCCATCAACGTAACAACTCCTCAGCTTCTTAGTCATGGGTAGCACTGGTAGTAACCCATATATGCACTTCACTTCTTAAAACATACATTGGGGTGGGGGGCGAGGGGAGCATGTCTTGAAAGAAACATTCAGTAGCTACTGCAATACAGACAGGTTATCCCCTTTGAAATCCCTATCTAATCAATAAACTCCTAAATCTCTCTTCTTCCAGGCATAACCCTCCTCAATCTGTGCATATGTGTTTTATCTGAACATATTATGGACATTATATGCATGGTATGCAGTTGATTACAAAGGCCAGAGGAGGGAGTGAGACTTCCTCAAACTGAAGTAACAGACAGTTGTGAACCACTGTAAGAATACTGGGAATCGAACACAGGTCCTCTAGGAGAGCTTCTGGGGTTCTTTTTTTTTTTTTTGGTTTTTCGAGACAGGGTTTCTCTGTATAGCCCTGGCTGTCCTGGAACTCGCTCTGTAGACCAGGCTGGCCTCGAACTCAAAAATTCGCCTGCCTCTGCCTCCCGAGTGCTGGGATTACAGGTGTGCGCCACCACGCCCGGCACTTCTGGGGTTCTTAACTGCTGGGCCGTCATCTCTCTAGCTTCTTTTGTCGATTTTTAAAGCTAATGAATGTGAGACCTCGATCCTTCCCCATGAAAGCTGGGCCATGATGAGGAGGCATACTCTTGGGCCACGATGTTTCTTTTCTGATAGGTGGGTGTCCTGTTTGAACCTTCACTTGCACTAGACCCTACCCTTTCAGGCGCAGTCTCGTACTCTTCTGCTGCCTGCTGGTTCTCTTGCTGCCAGACGCCTATTGATAAAAATATCAGTGTGTTTGGGCGAATAACCAGGCAGCAGACCAGGCCGAGGGGGTTCCACGTGGAGAGGTTTATTGAGCCGGTGGGGGAGGGGGCAGAGAAGAGGAGAAAGAGATAGGGGGGGAGAAGAGAGAGAAGGAAGAAGAAGAGGACAAAGAGAGAGCGAGGAGGGGGTGTCTTCCCGATTTATAGGGAGAATGACGTCACACCACTGAGGGTGGAGACTGAGCCAGGTGGGCTGTGGGATTGAAGGTGGTTGTCCTGGCAACACAGGTAGAGGGTTACACAGTTAAGTGTGGCTTGATGCTAACAACGCCCACTTGGAAAGGATCCTCCAGTCCCACATCTCAGATGGCATCTCCTGCTACACCCACTCCAGTGAAGTCTGCTTGACAGGTCGAGCGAGAGGCCTGGAAGCACTCACAAGGCAAAGAGTTTCAAGGAAACTATGCCTACTGGACCCTTGGCATTCCCATAGCCCATATACTCAAGCCCTATCCCCGAGTTAGTATGGTGTATGCTCTCTTTCAGTATTGTTTTATTATAAGTGCCTTTAAAGATTGAATTTTAACATAGGTGAGCCTCCACCAGTGTTCCAACGTCCTAGAAAATACTTGAAGCTTGGAATTCAGTGAGAAGTTTACCTATTCAGTAACATTCAAATTTACTTCTAACAGAGATGGTGAAACTATTTAGGCATTACAAAGAACAGAGCTAGAATAGCTCCAGGCTAGCCTGCAGAGTGATTACTTAGGACTTAGGACAGTAGCCAGTCTCACCCAAACAAGGAAATACACAATGGCCTAGCAAATAGGTGGGTTTACCATGAAAGAGTTAGGGAATACCCCTGAAACAGGTTTCTTCACTAGAACCCTGTTGGTGGGCTGGTGGGCTTAACAATAGACTAGCATTACACCTGGCTCCCTTCTTAGTGGTAAACAGCAGTGGCCTGGTCCTCGCCATCTCTTGATGTATAAATTCCTTTTGCATTGTGTCACTGTAACTCAGAGGATGTATCTCGCCTGGTTTCTTGTTACTCTTCTGTATAAAAAGTTTGATGCTCGACTTGACAAATTACACTTAAATTCAACATGCTCTCTCATGTCGTCTTTGTTTGTCATTGGTTGACTCCTTCGCCCACTTGCCACCAGAGACATGTTCCACACAGATAGGAGACCCAAAATGGGGATAGTCTGTGGCAATCTCCCTTTGATATCAAGTGGGCAAGGAGTCAGAAACAAGAGAACCCAGGAAAACTGCAGCTGTGTCTTGGTCACCGTGTCTCCTGAGAATTGAATGTCTCTTTGTGATTAAACATTCTCAAAGCTACAGTTGGGTTGTCCATGGTGTATCAGAAGCTAATTATTCCAGGCATCTCCATGATCACATTATAATATTTATATTATGGCTTTTTAATCTTCCTTCTGTGGACTTTCTAGAGAATTGTGTAACCTGTTCATCTTATGTCAGAGAAAGGGTACTTCATGGTAACACCAATGAAACAGATTGTCCTGGTTAGGATTGGCATTGCTGTGAACAGACACCATGACTTTAGTGTCTTAGGAAGGATAACATTTAATTGGGGCTGACTTATAGGTTCAGAGCTTCAGCCCATTATCATCAAGGCAGGAGGCATGGCAGTGTCTAGGCTGTCATGGTGCTGGAGGAGCCAAGAGTTCTCCATCTTGATCTAAAGGTAGACAAGAGAAGGAGGCAAGGAGGAGAGTCTCAAAACCTGCTCCCACATTGATCGGACTTCCTCTAACAAGGCTATACCTACTCCAACAAGTGCTACCCCTTGGGCCAAGCATAAAGGGAAACACAGTCCACCATGCTTTGAGTTGAGGGGAGGGCCACCTTATTGCATGATTGTGCTGTGTGCTTCATAAATAATTGTAGAAGTATTTTTAAAAGCCACAATGCAGAAGCCACTGGGTTCCTGTTTCATTCCCCTGCCCCCCCCCCGCCACCTCCTCTGCTTTCTTTGCTTTGTTAAATTAAGTGCCCCCATTAAATGGTCTGTCTCTCAAAATTTGACTTCTTTTCTTTGAAAAGACAAGATCCGGGAGGCCCCTGGATGGCAATGTGGTAACTGGGAATTCATCCCTTCAAGCCAAAATTCCAGAGTGCATTTCTCTCCTGTGGTGTAGCCTCTGTTGATCTAGCCATGGCTGTAGACCTCCACTCAGTGTTACCAGGAAACACTCTTTCTGTGACAAAAGATGAACTGGTTACATGCCTCCCTCCCTGCTTAACTTTCTCCGCTTGGCCTGTGATCCCTGTCTAGCCTTTGGTCTGTATTCAAAGGTGCAAGCCTACACATTTACACTAAATGGTTAAACTTACTCAGTGGTTAAAATTAATCAAATTGAAGGAGATTGTTGTGTTCAGATGGGCATCTGTCCCATATCAGTTAGCTTCTTGATTTCCTGAGAATGTTACTGAACTCAGCTTTG
Source organism: Mus minutoides (assembly GCA_902729485.2). NCBI lineage: Eukaryota > Metazoa > Chordata > Mammalia > Rodentia > Muridae > Mus > Mus minutoides. The sequence continues at coordinate 196,447 of LR750060.1, forward strand.
GAAGTTTATTACACATACAAAGCAATATACAAGAGGGAGAAAGAAAGAAAGTTTTATTGAGTTTTATTGGTTTTACTGAGGATGCTAGCAACCTGGAAGAAAGTAAACATGTTATTCTCTCTCCTCTCTTCTCCTCCTCCATCTTTGAGGAAGCAGGGGATATTCATGAAGAAGATCAGGTTAGAGGGCACACATAGAATTCAATCCCATATTAGACAGAGTTAGTCTGGCACTAACTGCAATTGCTCGACTTCTTGGGGTGGCATTTTGTTATCTTGAGGGTAGGATGTCCCTGATTTGCATCAATTCTTGTGATCAGAAGCTGTTATCTAGAATTACCTCCGAAATGCAGGGAGATCAGAAGAATGTAAAGGAGAAGCCTTTGTCTGTGAATAAGGAAGCCAACAAAGGTAGGTTGAGAATTTCTGCCCGAGGACAGTTTTAACTTGTGTGGTAGCTTAAGTCAGAGGTGTCATCTATGGCAAAGCTGGAGAGACAAAAACGAATTGTTCGGCTGCTTGACTTCTTACACCAGTAACTTTTATAGTCAACTGAAGGCAAGTGATACTGCAGAGGGTATACTTGCAAGACCAACACTTCCAACTGAGTTGAGTCCCCAGATTTAAAACTCTTATAACCCAAAGCTACACCATCAGAATAGGTGCTACAAGCAGGGCCTCTCCTTTTGTTCATTGGTACAAAAGGAAATGGCAGAGGATTAATTCCCCAGACCCCTCTCAACATATACAGGGATCAGGGTGTCTAGAAGCATCTGCAGTCTGTTCTGTCCTGCATCTGGGGCCTCACTGCCTCTGGGGTTGAAGGGAGAGACCCATGATGCTTTTCCGAGTTTTCGAAGAGTGTTGGCTTTCTATGAGTGCGTTCCTGCCTCTACCCTTGTAGTACTTTTCTGGGTCAGAGTCTCTTTCCCATAGGGATACTTGATGTTGGGTTTTAGGCCCATCCAGACAGTATAAGATGATTTGAGATACTAAATATAACTACATCTGCTAACACATACCCTCACCCACTAAAATAAGGCAAGTTTTACAGGTTATAGGACTTAAAGCACAGATACATCTTTTCGGGGAGGGGGGCACGGCAGCCTTCTATAGCTACAGACAATAAAGCTGAAATGTGAGTTCTCTTTCTGATTCACAGTTAACTTCATGAAGCCTGTGACTTTCATTTATCTGTAAAACAAAAAAAAAATTTTTTTTTAAACTTGCTTCTGAGAGGAAATGTAAAATGGCTTTATTTAAAGCACACACCGTAAATATAATTTGGTATTTGTCCAGTTGAAGATAAATTTAAACTGACTTTTCACTACGTATAGTAAAAACCATCTCAACCCAGCCCTGTGCAGAGTGAAGCCTGCCTGTTCTGTGGCCCCATCGGTATCCTCATCCATTCTCTTTTAGGGTCACTACTTCCTCTGGTTTACACTAAGCTACCTGCTTTAGCCTGCTAATAGCCCTCCTGGAGGAACAGCCAGCCTTGTTTGGTCAAGATCATCATCTGGTGATTAGAGCTGGAAACACCCACCAACCCAAAGGCTGCTTACCACATCCTTGTTCACTGGATACAGCACAATGAACTCCCACCAAGCTCCCCCTAGTGTACTAGCATTCAGTACAAAGAGGAAAAAAAATCCTGAACTCTTCCTTCTCTAATGACCAGTGATGTATGTTTCTTAAAAATATACAAAGGTTTAACTTTATAAAACACTGGAAAACCATCCTTAATATTATTCGCCATCATTTACTAATTCCAAAATCACTGAATCAGTTTTAGAACTGGACCTTAGATCTTCAGTCTCCTGATAACACAGCAGTATACACACATCTGTGTGCATGTATATGAATATTTTGTTTTGCAAATACAGGTGAAAACTGTTCATATCCTATGTATGATCCACCTTGCTGTGATTGTGGCAAATCCAGTGTTCTTCATCTAACCCTCCTCTCCCCAGTTCTCTGGGCTTATCCAAATATACCAGGAGTCTTATGTGAATAGCTCCTTAGCAGTTGGTCATTGTGGTTGTTGTCAATGGTAGTGGTTGCACAAGAAGGGCAGGTGTTTCTAGCTGGTTTATCAATAAGGTGCATGTAGGTCTTACCAACTCAAGGTGTTCTTCCTAGGGTCTAGCCTATACTCACAACATTGAGGCAACTTTTCCTCCTGATCTAAAATGTCCTTTGAAATTCTTGGCAAGTAAAAGTGAAAATTTTGGGCCTGGTGGTAGGGTGCTCATGTAGAACACACAAGAACCAGCATACACAGAACCTTAGCCACATTTGCCTGTGTTGTACTTGGCAATGAGGTTTCCTCTTTTTTGAGGTATTTCAGGGGACTGAGGATCTAGGAGTGGGTTTGAGAGCTCATTTCAATCTCACCCTTTATAAAGATCCACCCCCAAACAGCGCTGCTCCGTGTTGGTTGAATAATTCACAAATGGACAGATGGAAGCAGGCTTAGAGGAACCGAGGGCGGCAGCACACAGCAGCGCCACACTCATCCAGCCTTTTTTTTCCATTGTGGCTAAAACAACACAAAGAAAGATTTAACAAAGCAGCTCACTAGTAGACCTTTTCTATGTGGATTTATTAAAAAACAAAAAGCAAACCAAAACAACAACATCAAAAACCTCTTCTTAGTGACGTGTTATGATCTAGAATTGGATAAAACAGGCAGAGTACATTGGAGCCCAGGCGGTGCATCTCAAAGCCTTTCTGTGGCATTGTCAATGGTCCTCGTTCTGTTTCTTTCTTCCTTTTTAAAAATAATAAAATCATGGTGATTGTTTTGCTCATTCAAAAGCAGGAACAGAAAAGTAGGGCTGAAGCCACCACTGCATTTTCCTGGGCCTGTCAGGCAGCCCCCTGTGGAGCCTCGGGGGCGCTGTGTGACTCTGCAAATTAAGCATCCTGTTAGCGCCCTAGATCTCCATCTAATTTTCAGTGACCTTGTGAAAATTTCTTCAAGTGTTTGAGTTTGTGTTTGATTTTAAGGTGTGGAAAATAATATCAGCCTCCTGCCAGGAAGGGACAGGAGTGATCCCAAATGAGTATCATTGAAAATGCATTGCTCACAAGGTGTGAAGGGTTGACTCAATGCAGGGTGACTAGATGGTGAGAAATCTCTCTCTCTCTCTCTCTCTCTCTCTCTCTCTCTCTCTCTCTCTCTCACACACACACACACACACACACACACACACACACACACACGGCGGGGAGGGGTGGGAGGACTAGGACTGTTCTGTTATCAGGTTTGCACTGCACATTGGCTACAGCTTTAGAGGCACTAGCAGCTTTGCTGAGGTCTAAGAGCAGAAGTAACTCGCATTATCTTAAAGAAACCAAGAGTTAACATTTTCATTTGCACCGTCAGACATTTTAACAAGAATTTGGAAGGAATGTAGCTAAGAGGGTTTGGTTTGGCTTAAGCTCCCAAAGGCCTCAGAAGCCATTCAGTCCACCGCTTCCTCCTCCCTCAGCCTCTTCGTGGTTGCTGGAACCACACCCAAGGATGGCTCTCCCCGTTCCGGTGTATTGGACAGCCGCTCCTGACTCTTCCTTCTAGCCTGAGCCATGGCTTAGCCCTGTCCTCTGCTGCTGCAGCGTCAATCTGCTCATTTTCCTGTCAGACGGACTTTTCAGAATTTGAAGCCAGAACTCCCATTTGGCTAGACTACTGTCTTCAAGAAACATTCTCACATCTACTTATTTTACAGCCTGGTGCTGACTCAGTCTCGCTACCAATGTCATCATCTTGTAATTCAAGCTTTCTTGTTATTGTTTCTCTTAAAACATTGTTTTCAAAGTGAGTCATGGCCCAAAGAGATGGGTCTAGTAATTCAAAGTACAATGAAGTCTCTTTTATTTACCTCTGTCTTTTCATTCCGGATGGCTTGAAGAACTAAAACTACATTTCCCAGATGGCTTTGCTGTGGCTAAAATTCTGGGTAGGATTTACATTCAGCCACATCAGGTCTGGTGTGGTGGCACATGCCTTTAATCCCAGCACTCGGTAGGCAGAGGCAGGCAGATTTCTGAGTTCGAGGCCATCCTGGTCTACAAAGTGAGCTCCAGGACAGCCAGGGCTATACAGAGAAACCCTGTCTCGAACCCCCCGCCCCCAAAAAAAACTCAGATAAGCCTTTCCTACAAATGTTTTTACCTGAATAGAATAAAAAGCCTTTGACTGATTTTCAGTAGTGTTCAAGCTTATAATAGTACAGGGCTTAAACATAAGGCCAATCTCTTTCAATACGATGGGACTTAGAATCATTTTATCATTAAAACAAATTAATCAAAACAAAACCTTCCTATGGCAAATGAGCTACAACAAACTAGAAAAATAATTTAGGAAGAAACCTTATCTTCAAATTTTCATCTTGAAGATTTTTTAATATGTTTTATATTTTTCAATAGATTAATATACAGAATGTGGTAGTTTATATTGTTAACTTAATTGGCTAAGCAATACCTAAGAAATCAGTAAACCACTTGTCATGTCTATGCACACCTTTCCAGAGATGATTGGCATGTGGTACAGCAACTGAGGAGAAATATCTACCCTGTATATGGGCAATGCCTCCAAAAATGGGGGAGGCCTAGATCGAACCAAAGAGGAGACAGTAGGAAGCCCACTGGTGTGCGTGACCCCCTCTCTCCTCTTGTGGTTCCTAAGATGCTAAAGTCTGCTCCCCACCCAGATCTCCTGTAATAACTTCTTTCAGCCCCAACTTACTTACATTTCATTTGTTTCTCAAACTCACGATCCAGAGCAAGCTACCCTAGAACCCTCAGCAGCTCTTCTGACTCATCTCTCCAAGTGCTGGGACCATAGGCATGTGCCACAACCCAGAGCTTACCCCTGCCTTCAGATCTAGGCTTCTTATGTGGAGCTCCGATTTCCATGCTTGATTCTTCTGGGCTCAAGCTACAAAGCTCTCTGTGACTGCAGGTTCCACTGGTTGGTCAGCATATTCAACCAACTACAGACAGAAAGTGTGCCCAACAGAGTCTGAAACTTCTAAAATAAAATCTTGAATTTCTCACACACACACACACACACACACACACACCAAAGAATAATTTTAAAGGTAATCCTATGTATTTAAAATAGGCAGTATGATATTTGGATCTATCTATCTATCTATCTATCTATCTATCTATCTATCTATCTATCTATCTATCTAATGTACCTATCATCAACCTATCACCTATCTATATCTATCTATAACTATATAATCTATATCATCTATATATCTCACAACTAAGTTAGCTAACATAAATCTATCTCCTTCTTAGTTACCTTTGGTGTGTATACATGTTAAAATAGCCTCTATTCTTTGTGCAAATTTCTAGTACACCAATACACTATTATCACCGTGGTACACATTTGTTTTTCAGAACTTATTTTTAATGGAAAATGCTCTTGACCCACAGCTGCCATCTCTAAAGAGAGGAAACAGACAGTCAACTTGCAATATAAAAACAAAATGACTTCACTTATGAAAACCTTTATGGGGTCAGCAAAGCACAGATTAGAAACTGGACAGTCAGTGAAATGGTGACAAATCTGTGATTTCAGGCCATCGGAGAGTGCTTCCCTGAGCCAAAGGGGCACACTGTCAGGATGCTTCCAAATGCACCCTGAAGGGAGGTCTGCACTGAGACTTTTGTGGGGATGCCGTGTAAGCACGGCATTGTGCAGCCTCCAGCTTCCTTGGACACCAAATTCACTCTGCCGTGTTCTGCATCTCCTCTGCTCTCTGGGAACTGGACCAGTGCCAGGGTATAAGTCACTGGAGTTCATTCCTGCTCGTCAAAGAACCTTTACTCCATACTTTGTTCCTTGTAGTTAAGTGACATTTTCTTTCTTTGGAACTCAAAGTAGCAAGACACGCTTTTTGGATGCCCTTTCCTCCTTTAAACATATATATTTAGTAGTGCTGATGATCCAACTCAGGGCTCGCTGCATGCTAGAAAAATGCTGTGCCACTGGGCTGCTGCCCTTTGGGATTTTCTTAGCTTGCTCTCTTTGTCTACACAAACCTGTATTTTTTTTTGTTAGAACAGCTAAAATGTCACTTTGTAGATTCTTCTGTCCCTTAAGATTAAACGGCTTCTTTCTATAGACGTGATTCCCTAGTGCTGGTCAGAAAAGCATGCTTACATGCTACGTCGACAGCCCTCCAGAGCTACTCAGACTCAACCAAATCCGAAATCTAAGCACGCCTGCATTGGACACTGAGTTAGGGTTTCCATTGCTATGGAGACACCATGACCAAGGCGACTCTTATAAAAGAAAACATTTAATAGGGGCTGGCTTACCGTTTCAGAAGTTCAGTCCATCATCACCATGGAGGGAAACATGGCAGCATCCAAGCAGGCATGGTGCTGGAGGTGCTGACAGTTCTATATCTTGTTCCAAAGACGAGGAGAAGACTAACTTCCAGGCAGCTATGGGGAGGATCATATTGCCCATACAGTGACACATTTCTTCCACAAGGCCACACCTCCTAATAGTGCCACTTCCTGGGCTGTGCATATTCAAACCACCACAGACACAGCTTAGCCACAAGTTATGTTCATACTACAACTTGATCATGTTTGAACTTCAGTCTTAGATTGGAGGAAATCTGGGAAATGAATGAAGACATACCCATAAGGGTCAGAGTTTTCTGAGGTCACACTTAGTACTTTTGACTCCTAATTGGGTTAAGCCAAATATTAGAATATTTGCTGATGTGGGAGAATAGACTCTGGACTCAACTCTCTACTTAAACCCCTTTTCACCTATAGAGAAAAATCACACGGCTTGCAGAGCCATCAGGTAGTTTTCTTAGATATGCCCCCAAACTCTGGATCTTCCTTCTCATCTGTCTTTTCTATTGTATACACAATGGTCTCCATTCAAACCACAGGTTTGATTCCCTCTGTAGTAGCCACTCTCCAGGCCTGCACCAGCTACACCTCCCTTTCCTAGCTGCTCCTCACCACCATCTTAGCAGGGACCCTTCTTATAACACATGAAACAACAACAAGTCAGTCAGTAGATGCCAGGTTGCTCCATGCCCACCTCAATGTCTGTCTTGGTTAGGTTTCATTGCTGTGGAGAGACACCATGGCTATGGCAAGTCTTATAAGGATAACACTTAATGGGGGCTGGCTTACAGTCTCAGAAGTTGAGACCATTATCACCTTAGCAGGAAGCATAGTGGTATGCTGGAGGAACCAAGAGTTCTACATCTTGAACTGCAGGAAGCAGAAAGAGACATTGTGCCATGCTGGGTTATAGCTTGAGCATAGGACCTCAAATCCCATCTCCACAGTAACACACTTCCTGCAACAAGGCCACATCTACTCTAAGAAGGCCAGACCTCCTAACAGTGCCACTCCCCATGGCCAAGCATTCAAACATGTGAGTCCATGGGGGCTACTTCCATCAAACACCACATTCTACTCCCTGGATACCATAGGCTTATAGATACAGTATAATGAAGAAATGCATTCAGTTCAACTTCAAAAATCTCCATAGCCTATAACAATCTCAACCCTGATAAAAAGTCCAAAGTTCAAGGTCTCCTCTGAGATTTAGGCACAGCAACATACTTCCTCCAACAAGGCCACATCTCCTAATAGTGCCACTCTTTATGGCCAAGTATTCAAACACATTAGTCTATGGGGGACATTCTGATCAAGCCACCACAATATCCTACTTATTTCTTTTCCTATTGATCATTCATCACCCTACTGGCATTTAGTATAGGTTCATTTACTTTGCCAGAGAAATTGTTCCTTCCGGACAAATCCAATGGCAAATTCAGGTCTTCACCCCCATCCAGAATTGTCCTTGACACAGCTGATCCTTGACTCTCCTCTCACCTGGCTAGAAGCTCTTTCCTAATCCCTTATGAGAGCCCTTCTCATCTAGCCTGTGTTCTTCAAGCTTCCATTGAGGGCCTGTTCTGTCCATCACTCTCTTGAGTATACTGTCTTAAAACTATAGTTGCCATCTTAAAGCCCAGTATGACTGGAATTCTTACCTTTCTACATTCTTAGCTAACATATCTGGTCTCTGAGCCATCCCTTGGTATCTTTAAAGCCTCGGCCCCTTCCTCATTGCCATTGCCCTAGCCATCTTCAGATTCCTGACATTTTTCACAGAAGACTTTGATAGCTTCTTGTTTCAGGGATGGGTCAGTGCATTTTCCCATGGAAGAATTATAGATAGCAAATGTAGTAAGCAAAGCCAAAGGCATGTTTTATAGATCATATATTCTCTTTGTGACCACAGGCTTTATTTCCACCTATGTACAGAAAGTATCACAGTATCCTTACAGTCTCACAGAAGACTTGAGCTAGCTTTCAATGGACTACCTCTGACCCTGGTTTCCACTACTCATTCAAACCTGTCCTTCTAAAACAGATGTTAGCAAACCATTTCTGTAAAGAACCAGATAATTATTTTAGATTCTGCAAGCCCTACTAACTCATTTGCAATTCTTAGTGTAGCACAAGATTGGTCATAGGCACCATTAAGTAAATGAGCAAAAAATTAAAATAGCACAGATGTGATTCAACACAACAATGTATAAACTTGATCTTATTCTTTCCATAGACTTTAGGAGAAACTTCATATCCTTCCAAACAGCTTATGACACCAGTTATCACCCAGTATGGCAGCCATATTGGAAGATCTGTACCTGCCTTGCGTTTCTATTTGCAGCTAAGTAGATCCATCTGATACTGACATAGATAAACAGTGATTGGGAAATTTATATCATGTAGCATTGAGTTATAGCTCTGTCCTTAGGAAAGCTGTGATCTGAAGCAAGTCTCAATTTCTTCACTTGTGAGAATACATAGTAATATTAACATTGTTTTGGAAAAAATACTACCAGCCCCTTTTGAAATTCAGCTACATATGAAATAAATAGTGTACTAAGAAAGGAAGAACAAATGTCCATCCTGTCTATGTAGACTTGGCTGGTCCATACTTCTCCCTTCCCCTCTGAGACCTTGGGGTCTCCATGTCTGCCTTTTATTGACACAGGTCTGGAGCAGCTCAGTGGAATCCTAGAGAATCTGTACACCTGTACCTTCTTCAAACTTATGCATCCTTTTGTTATGGAAGCTGACACCTACTTAACTCAAGTCTAGAGTGGGAGCCTTGGCTCCTGACCTATTTCTGGAGTCATTTATTCTTCTCATGAAGCTAGCTAGAAATAACACTGGTGCATGTGAGTGTGTGTGAGTAGGAGTGTGAGTGGTTGTGTGTAAAAATGTCACTTGTATAGGTGTATAGGTGTGAGTGTGGGTATGTGTGTGTAATCATGAGTGTGCTTGTGTAAGTGTTGGGAAAGTGCATTTTCCCATATAAGTATGATAGACAGTAGATGCAGTCAGCAAAAACAGGGTGTAATTTGTAGATCATATTTTTTTTTTGTGACCACGGGTCTTATTTCCACCTATGTGCAGTATCAGAATATGGGTCTAGGCTTAAATGTCAAGTAGGGAATTCTTATTTATATACTTGCTGCTTTTAAAGTACTTCTTCGTGCAGCTCTGGTTGCCTCATGACTTGAAGAATCTGATTCATTCAGGCTGTTATAATACAACTTAATGAACATTCCCGATAAGCATCTAAAGCTCTGGGGACCAATATTCTGTGTTCATAAGGAACTTTGCCTCTCGTCTCACGTCAACTACACAGAAGGACCCTATAAAGCAGATGCAATGGCTCCGAGCGTGGCAATTCTTTCCTTTGTTGCCTGGAGCTAGAAAAAAAATTACTTTTAATGAGGGATACCTAGAGAATGCATTAAAAGGCTCTATACAAAATTCACCTTTTTGGGTTACAAAATCAAATTCAATTACTGTGAGTTGCACCTTTTACAAATCACCCTTTGTATATCCATAAATTACACCCTGAAGCATTTCCACAGAGAAGGACATTCATACAGGGGATCCTATAAATGATCACATGTCAGCTTAGAAATCCATTCCAGTCTCTTAATTACTCTTTTTTCCTGTTAAATTTTTCTGTTGTCTTTATGAAAATTAATAAACTATACTGAAGCATTTAAACTCTCTATTATAATGACTTTAATATAAATGTCAAATGCTCTGTTAAATATTAAAGTATAAAACATGTCCAATCTATTTATATGTTTTCTGCAAATTTTGGATAAAAGCCTTCTAGTTCTTCTCCTAGTTTGCTTCAGCTTGTATTTGAGTGTCCAGAGTTTGCTGAGAACATGTGTGTTAGAATATTGCTTCAGATTGGTCTGTGGGCACATCTATGACAGATATCCTTCACTGAAAATTTATGTAGTAGAGCACAGTTCACAGTTGGCATCACCACCCCATATAAGCAGTCCTGAGCTATATTAGAAAGCACAGTCCACTATTGGTGTCGCCATCCCCATGCAAGTGTTCCTGAGCTGTATAAAAATGCTAGCTGGGCAGAAGCTAGGGAGCAAGGCAGTGAACAGCATTTCACTGTGGTTTCTGCATTAAACTCTTGTCTTGATTTCCTGCCCAAACTTTACTCAAGATGGACTATAAGATGGAAGTGTAAGATGAAACAAACCATTTTCCTCTCTAGGCATTTTCGGTCATGGTGTTTACTATAGCAATGGAAATGAAATGGAAATGAAACCAGGTCAGTCCCTTTAAGTCTAAATGAAAGCAGAGAGTCTTCCTTTTTAAGGAGGAAAATGAATCTACACACCCACCTACTAACAAAGTCACCAAATATACGAAGCAAAATGTGATGGAACTAAAGGAATACATATATCTCCAGTGATAGTTTGGATACATCCAGACCTCATTTCCCACAGTGAACCAAAAACTATACAAAACATGAAGGAAATTGAAGAGTAGACTAATATAAGCCAATAGAACCTAAAAGGCTCTGTTTAAAAAAAAATCTACCCTAAACCAACAAAATACATATTTTCCTCAAGTGCTCATGGGACATACTCATGGGATATGAGACAGATGGGATCGACCATATGTTAAAACAGAAAACAAGTCTCAATAAATTTGACAAGTTTGCAACCACCAGCAGAAATCAATAATAGAGAAAAACTGGAAAATCTACAAATTGGAAGAAATTAAAGAACACATTCTAAAAACAATTCAATCCATGACAAGAAGAAGTATTGGTCTTTCTCAGTTCCAGCTAGTGCCTTCTCTTGACCAACTAAGATCAGGTGGTGTCCCCAAGGCCAATTGACTGCAGCACCTCAGTGGCTCTATATGAAGTGGCACTATATGAAGATGGCAAATCCTGTTCTTTTCACACACAGCGTCTGGGCAATTTCCCAGAGCAGGAAGCAAATCTGATCAAGTCATGCAGATGCACAAACTGACAGTGCTTTGAGCAAAGCCATAGAAATTCTGATGAAATAGAGGCTGAACCTGAAAAACAGGGAGAGGAAGATGACCCCATTGGCAAGTGCTTGTCATACAAGCATCAGGAAAATCTTGGCCCAGGAAGTCCGTGCCTATAATCCCAGTACTAGGGAGGCACAAAGAGAAGCCTGGAGCTTGTTGATCAGATCTTGTCTGAAAAAATAACGTTCTCTACCTTTAAAAAATAAGCTTTTGCTTAGAAAAGATGCCCAGTGTTGACCTTTGATCTCTGCGTATACTTGTTCAAGGATCTACACACACAAACTCAGATGAAATGAATAAAGTTCACATGTGGAGGAGCAAAGGATCAGAAGTGGTGGGTACAGCAAGGCATAGTGTCATCAGAGGTAACTGCTCTATCATCTTCTGCCAGGGAAGAAATGTATCAGAGTGCATCAGCAGAGAAACACACCACAGCCTAAATAGTCAATACAAAACTACAGGGAAAAATGAGTTGGTTTTGGGAAAAAGAAAGAACCATTTTTGAACATATAAATAGCAGAGATATGGATGGTGCCCACGACAGAACATATGCACATTTATAGAAGCATATGGGAAGAATGAGCTAGATTCAATAAGACCCGAGACAGTAGTATCTGGGAAGTGATGAGACAGGGCTTCATCCCGGATGTCCAGGAAACAAAGAGTCTCAAGGAAACATGGTACCCAAGAAGAAGAGAAAAACCAAAACCAATGCCAACAGAGGCTATGGTCAGCACTTTTAAATAAAAGGGAGCTAGATTGTAGAAAAGCAGAGTGAAGCAAAGATGGAAAGAGCTAGCCAGCATAGAGGACTCTGTTAAGATGTTTGACAGGAACTTAAAGCAACAGGAACAAACTTCTCTGTTTCCTCCTTTATAAAAAGAAGACAAGTAAAGCTTCCTTCCCCTGGCTGTGAAGATAAAGGGAAATGCTTATCATAGAGCCTGAGCAAAATGAAGTCATTAAAGAGAAATCACATTACTGTTGCTGTACTGTCATTCCCTAGTTAACACACCTGAAGATTTGAGCAGGCTGAAAGTGTACTGAGGATTAAGTATACAAGATGGTGGAGTCTGTAGAAATGACAGTATTTACCAAGTAGAAGGAATCCTCAAAGTGTAACAGTGGTCAGTATTTATCAGAATGTCTGTGTGCTAGGAGAGGAAACTCATTTACATAAAATTTCATTATCCTGAATGATGGAGATCCATTCTGTCTCTTGCTCATCTCTCTGTATTTGGGTTTTATCTATTCTACATGTCCCATGAATTGTCATCTAGGTCTACTTTAGTTTTTATTGTATAATATAAATTAAAATCTGACTTAGTTATGGGATGTGTATAATAACACTTCACTTCTACCACCCACAACTTATTTCCTCCTTTATATTTCAACTCCTCTTCAAATCCCATACTTTTAAAGTACAAGCTATGTATGTCTAGACACCCTTTTCTGTGTCAGCCTTACTGCTCACACACACACACACACACACACACACACACACACACACACACACATACACACACACACACACACACACACACACACACACACACACTATATATATATATATATATATATATTCGGGTGTATGGTGGTTTGAATAGGAATGGTCCCCATAGACTCATGTTTTTGAATACTTGCCTCCTAGTGAGTGGCACTATTAGGAGGTGTGGCCTTATTGGAGTAGGCGTGGCCTTGTTGGAGGTGGGCTCTGAGGATGCTCAGGCTACATCCAGTGTGACACACAGTCCCCTTCTGCTGTCTCAGATCAAGACATACAACTCATCTTTCTTCAGCACCATGTCTGCCTGGAAGATGCTATACTCAGATACTGCCATGATGGTAATGAACTAAACCTCTGAAGCTGTAAGCCAATTAAACGTTTTCTTTTAATCATGATATCTCTTCACAGCAATAAAAACCCTAAAGAAGACATATTTTTCCAAATTGAAAGTTTTAAGGAGATAGTCTTTCCCTATTTCCTTTCCAACCTCTCAGAGTCAATTAAATGGTTTACAAACCATAAGCCAATCATGTGTGTGTTTGTGTGTGAGAGAGAGTGAGAGGGATAGGAAGAGAAAGATAGAAAGGGGAGAGAGAGAGAGGGAGAGAGAGAGGAGAGAGAATATCAGGAAAAAAAGCCATGGATGGAGAGGCGATGTAGGAGGAATTGCAAAGAGGAAACAGAAGTGGGGAATGATGTAATCATATTTTAAGAAGAGAAACAACTTAAAAAGAAAAAGGTGAAAATAGATTAGGGAGTGATAATGAGTAAGTCCAGATTTTTCCTCACAGCAGGCATCGCTGTCCACACTCTGATTCTAACAACAGGATCTTTATTTGTCCTGTCCCATGTCTAAGTTTTCAGTCCCTTCTTTGCTTATCTTCTTTTATGGAAGCATCCATTCCACAGTTCCTTGTACATAGACCTGCGGAAGCAAGACACTCAGTGCAGAAAAGCATAGACGTGTGGGCATCGGACTCACTGCCCGGTGCTGACAGTGAGGGGGGTCTTTCAGGCCAATGCTCTTCTGCCTGGGAACCACTGAGCTTGGTTCTGCTGCTGACAATTAACAAACTCTGCTCACCTTTCTCCAGGGAGAATCACACACACACACACACACACACACACACACACACACACACACACACACACACAAACACTTTTTCATGCCCCTGGCTGTGACCAATCATAGCTATCTTAAAGAGAACTTAGTCAAATCCCAGGATAGAAAGCATAAGAATAGTTCATAGTAAATTAGGGCAAGGGGAAATTCTTCTGTAAGGAGTTTAAATTAGAAAATACAATAGATTTAACTGGTGTTTGGGGCTCATTTGAAAACACAGTGGAATGTCATAAAATACTTTCTATTCATTTATAAATTTTATATATATCCATATATATGCAATTTATTTTAAAATGTATAAAGTTTATGGCTTAACTAAGAAAACTCGGTACTTTGACATATAAGTACTTAAATTAGAAAAACAAATATTGTTAACTATACTGGAAGTGTAAACTTAAATTTTGACTTTAAAATGACATGTCTACTCTTTAAGCTTTTACCTTTCTTACTCTCATCTCTAGCCCTACTTCTCTCTCTCCCTTCCCCCCACCTCTCCATGTGGCCATGGCCAGCCTCTCTCTTTCTACCTTCTCTCTTTCTGTCTGTCTTTCTACAATAAAGCTCTAAAACGATAAAAAAATTACATGTCTAAATTAATTTAAAAATTTAAAATAGAATTAAAAGGCTTTTCTAGTTCAATCAATACCTTAGAAACATAACAAGTACACAATTTTAAAAATATATAGAAGTAAAATGCATATCAGTACTGTGGTTAATATCTGGCTTCATATAGACATGGCTCTGTTCACTTCTAAATCTTTTAAATGAGGAGTGCTTAGACTTCAGATAAATAAAAACACCCTCATAATGTCATAGGGAAACAAATAACAAACACCAGAGGAGAGATAGACAAAAGGGATCACTTCTATACTACTTATGGCATTGTAAAATAGTTTAACAGTTATGAAAATCAATCTGGGGGATCATAAAAAACTTATACACATGTATATGTATGGGGTGAGTGTGTGTGTGTGTGTGTGTGTGTGTGTGTGTGTGTGTGTGTGTGTGCAATACAATTCAGCTATATACTCCTGAGAAAACATTTAACTGGAGCTTGTTTACAGTTTCAGAGGTTTAGTCCACTAAAGTCATGGTGGGAAGCCGGCATGCGGGCAGACTGGAGAGGTAGCTGAGAGTTCTATATCTTTTTTTTTAATTATTTTTTCTTTATTAGATATTTTCTTCATTTACATTTCAAGTGTTATCCAGAAAGTTCCCCATACCCTCCCCCATCCCTGCCCTGCTCCCCTACCCACCCCCTCCCACATAATGGCCCTGGCGCTCCCCTGTACTGGGGCATATAAAGTCTGCATGACCAAGGGGCCTCTCTTCCCAATGATGGCCAACTAGGCCATCTTCTTCCATATAAGCAGCTAGAGATATGAGCACAGGGGGAACTAGTTAGTTCATGTTATTCTTCCACCTATAGGGTTGAAGACCCCTTCAGCTCCTTGGGTACTTTCTCTAGCTCCTTCCTTGGGAGTCCTGTGTTCCAACTAATAGCTGACTGTGAGCATCCACTTCCGTGTTTGCCAGGCACTGGTATAGCCTCCCACGAGACAGCTATATCTTGATCCATAGGAAGCAGGAAGAGAGAGACACTGGGCCTGGTTTGAGCATTTGAAATGCCACCGCCCCCTGCCCCCCCCCCCCCCCGTGACATACTTCCTCCAGTAAGGCCATATCTTCAAGTCAAATAACTCCACTCCCTAATAACCAAGAATTCAATATGTGAGCCTATGGGAGCTATTCCTAATCAATCCACCACAAGTCAGCACTTACCTTTTAAGATACTGAAAGAAATTGCACATACAATTTAAAGTATTTTGAAGTTCGATGTGCCTTCTATTGTGGTGAAATGGAGAGGAAATATGCTGAGGAATAGTCTTGTTTGGTTTCAGTGAAGTGTACTGATTAGGCTGTGATGTTTGCCGTGAATAAAGGTGAGATAGTACTACAGAATTACAGCATCCGGGATTTGGCTGTTTTTTCTCCTACTCAGCCAGGTCCTGCAGCATAGGTCTCTGGAGAGATTTTTATGATTGGCCCGCAAGCCCTATGCAGTTGCTGGCTTGTCTTATCTTTTACATTTCCTTCCACTTACTGTGTCCTCATGCAATGTCAAAATCCCTTGTGCAGGTCTCAAAAATAGCCCTACTGCCGTTAAGGAGACCCCAGAGGCAAACTACACTCATGATTTACAGTGATGATGTCTATTCTCAAATGCCCTCTAAATATAGCACCTACTTGCTTGAAAAGAACAAGACAGGTTTCTAGTTTTCAGGAATGTGAAGGGGAGCTGAATGAAGAAAATTGTGAGTCAAACTGGCTGTGCCTGGTGCCAACAATTCAGGGGGGTGTCGCGGAGGTGGAGGCTTGCCTATGTGGCTGCAGCAAGCCTTTGTTGTTCACAAGCTAGTGCTACTGGTAGGAGAAGTCTTAGCTGTTTCTAGTCCTAGTTTTCAGACACTAGAAATTAACAAAAACAAGTGGGAGGGGCAGAGGCACTGCAGTGAGAAGAGTGAGAAGCATTGCTTTACTGCCAAGGCATCTAGGTGTGCCCGCTATGAGGAACATCGAATTCATTAGTGTCTTCTAACGCCTAGAACCTCATTACTGCCCAGTTCAATCACTCAGTCATCCAAGATATCTGCAAGGAACAGTGGGGGGGGGGGGGGCTGGTAGATAAAGTCTTAATCCTGACCCACTTGCCTAAAAGATCTGGGAATGGTGGCCAGCCCTGGGCTTTGCTGATTAGAGTCTAGCCCAGTTGGTTGGCCTCAAATCTCAGTAAGAGAGCTTGTTTTTAAAATAAATTAATGAATGAAACATGGAAAAAAATGAAAAAAGGTTTAAAATTTAAAAAGTGTATTTGTTAGGTCCCACAATTCTGAAAGGTGGTGCGTCTATCCAGAAATGAGTCTAGGCTCTGTTCAGACTGGCACTATAGAGAGATTTCTGGTAGTGAGATCAAAACCTATAATCAGCATTTCTCAGAATCCTGTGAGACAGGTTTCTATCTGTCAAAAGGATTCACTTCCACTATCTTTCCTTGACTCTGGAAAAAAAAAAAAAGGGCATATGGCATACCAATTCACATCTGTTTAGCTGTGGGTACAAATCAAAATCCATAGTGCCCTCCAAAGGCTTCTAATCTGAGGTGCTGTACACTTTACTTTTCTTAGAGCTACTCAGTCTCCCACTGAGAAAGTCAAACTCACAGACAGATCTACTTTTCAGACAGGCTTCCTGAAGACAGAGATAACTCAGTAAACTTGCATAACTAGGTTCAATGAAAGAAGAAACTCAAATTACAGTGGTATTGTTATTTAAAAACCTGCCTTTACTATTTCTTTATTTAAAACAACAACAACAACAACAACAACAACAAAACGGAGAAAAGCTTTCTGACGGCTGCTCTCAGTAATCAGGCACCCGTGTCTCTGTGTCTCATGGTAAATGATTGGATGTTTCCAAAAGAAGAGGAAAAGTAAAAAAGTAAAGGTCTGAGGAAGTGATTTAAGGTGTGTGAACTGTGAGGTTCTGAGGGAGTGACTTAACATGTGTGAAAAAAAATGAGACAGACATACATAATGGTAAGACTGAGAAAGTTTAGCGTGTGTAGGTATTAATCAAAGGAGCTCTGTTAATCTTTTAATCTGGCAGATAAAGCACTGGCTGCTAAACTTCCCTTAAAAATTATCATAGTCACAGGCTCAAAAAATTTAAGTTCTTGGTTGCTTTCTAAAGGTAGACTTAAAAGTGCTTCTTGTGCTGAAAGCATTTCTGTCCAATCTCTATCTAGTCCTTGGACAGAGGGAAGAGTATTCATGGGCTTCTTCCAGAGCCATCTTTTGGGTTCTTTTCCCCTTGGTTCTCTTTTCTGCCAGGAAATCTCTCTTACTACTGATGGATGCTCACGTTTGCATCATGTTAATAACTGCCCAGGCTTTATTGCTGCTATGATTCAAAGACATGTGTCTGCCTAAGATGCTCAGGGACACTTAACTGATTTTTCTACAGTGAGAATTTCAATGCAGATGATAGACAATAGTTAAGCTAATGGTTCTAAAACTTTTATCTTACGTCAACTCTAAAGGTGTCATGTGAGCTTTCGGGAGTTGCAGCTTAGATCTATCTGCCACAGGTCAACTGGACCTCTGCCTCCAGTTGGGTGTGTATTCTCTTTATTGAAAAACAGGGGTTTTCTATGCTTGACTTGCTCTGAAATAATGACATGGAGAGCTTTATACTTATTAACAAGATGTAAGCTTTATAGCTGGGCAAATTCCAAGCTTATCTAAGCTAACAATACTGTCCCGGCCAATTTCCCAGCCACGTGGCCTGTGACCGGCCATCTTAGTTGTGCCTGGCACCTCCTTTATTCGTATCCGATGGTGACTCCCTGACTGAGATTTCTATGTTGCCTACCTGAGACCCTCTCCTTTTCTCTGGGTGTGGAGTCCCATCTTCTCCTCTCCTACACAGTTATAGGCTGTTCAATTCTTTATTTGACCAATCAGGTGATGGAGAACAATGTTTTACAAAATATCGAATTAGGAGATGCTTCATGATGGTGACAGCGGGAAAGAAATCTGAGCCACAATCATATCTCTAGGTACAGAATACAGAGTACACAAAAACATCTCCCCACATTTTGTCTTCCAGATATCCTGGGGGCGGGGGGGAATAGACCTGAAGTAGCAAATAAAGATCCCGCCTAAGCTCCTTAACTTTACCTTCTGTCCCTAGTCTATGTCTGTCCCAGAAGATTTCTATGGAGCTGACAGACACCATTCAGGCATCAAGCCTTATCCCTGCAACTGCTCTAAAAGGAGCTCATCTCAATAGCCTGCCTCACTGTTAGATATGAGAAAAGCCATTTCCACAACTGTCTGATCAAAGCAAGCTATATTTAGAAGAGACTGGCTAGAAGACTGCTTCCCCCTTTGTCGGGGTTTCAAAGAGCATCCCCTTACTGGCTTTTTTGTGAATTAGGGCTAATAGAAAATGGCTGTTGAGATAGTTGGTTATTAGCACTTAGAAGAGTGGGAGACTAAGAGCTCAAGGCTGATTGTCAGGTAGATAAGCATGAGAATATGTCCTGCGGATGGGGAATCATCACAGGTTTTCAAGAGTTTAGTAAGGCAAAGGTGTGGGGTTACATATATAAAATGTAGATAATTTGTAACCCCATACATCGTGGAGTTACAGGTTCAGCATAGGCTGAAAAACATAATTTTCAGGATACATTATGCTTAGGAAAGAGAAACTTATTGTAAAGTGCAGAGACATAATAAAGATGTACCACATCCTGTGTTCCTTTTTCTTTGTCTCAATGGCCTTTCAAAAGCAGAGAGCCCCGGAGTTGCTGATAACTGATGTAAAAGAAGTCCCCCGTGTGAATTAGTCTGATCAATGTACTTGTCTCTTCAGTTTCTTTCAGGTTAAGTTATTTGTGTTATCTCAGAACAAAACAAACATCTTGGGAGAAGAAACCCAAGATGGTCTGCTTCAACAGAATACTGTCCCAGGACGGCAACATCTCCAGCTTCTACTTCCTTTCCTACACCTCATTTCCCGAGCTTGAGTCTGAAAGAGCCAGGTCAACACCTCACACATCTCAGGAACAGGACACAGGACACAGATAGGAGAGCCTTTTGCCTTGTAATTTGACAGCATGACAGCTGCTTAGAGGACTCAGAATTCACAGGGGTGCCTTTCTGCTCGATACTCCACAAACTGACCATGGGAATTTAAGAAGACGACTTTAACTGAAGAGATTAAATCTGGAAAAGGAGGATGGTTAGTGTCTGAATTGCTTTAATGAACAGTAACTAGGACTCTAGTTTCGAAGACTCTCACGCTAATGTGGCCTGCTTTGTCACTGAATATGACATTTTGCCACCATTTTGAGTTCTTTCTACTCAAGGAACCTGACAAATTTATTTTCCTGTGTCACATTGGCTAATGTTTCCATTCTTTATGATGCAATGTTCTCAGTTATTACTGTCAGAGGTTACTTCTGCTCTCGTTTCTGATTTTGTTGGTAATGGTTTAGCATCCTTCAATTTGAATTGTTTCTTTTATTTAGAGAGTGTGGATTAGATAACTATGCCTGGGTTTCCTATCCTGTACTACATTCTTGCTGTGGAAATGCACCTGTACCTATTGTCATAGTGGGTGGAATAGACTGCTGTGATTGACATTTTGAGTGGACCTTATAATATTGTGTGGTCATTGAAATGTCAACATACATGATAATAAAAGCTTTTAACTAGCTTTTCATTTTCACAAGAGGAGCACATTGCAGGTGTCTGGAACTCCTTCATAAAGAATGGGGGAAGAAAATATGTGTAAAAAAAATAAATCAGACCAGAAATAGATTTTACTTAGCAAAGCCAAGCCAATTGTGTATTAACTAAGTCTTGCTACATATAGACCTGTGAAGATGAAAAGAATTGTTTACTGCAAGCTGTTCAAATCTTGAGTTTATAGCGTAACAACAGCAGACTCATCCAGACAGTGGAACTGGATGTTGGATACCAGTCACATGAGTGCATAGAAGCACGCATGTACACAATCCACACATGCTAACAATTAAGTAAAGTTGAAATTAAAAATATTTTTTCTAGAAGACAGTGTATTCTGGAAGACAGAAAATATGCCAAAGGAGCATCTGGAATCATAA
The DNA here is from genome assembly GCA_902729485.2 of Mus minutoides. Taxonomy (NCBI): domain Eukaryota; kingdom Metazoa; phylum Chordata; class Mammalia; order Rodentia; family Muridae; genus Mus; species Mus minutoides. The sequence goes on from LR750060.1 coordinate 217,182, forward strand.
GAAGGTCAAGGCCAAATATTTGAAGCAATGAGTGTGTTGTTGTAAGAAAGAAATGGGATCAGCAAAAGACAAGACAGTTTGCCCCAGAAAGGAAACAGAGGGCTCAGACAATAGAAAACTGAAGAATGAGATTGCTTATTGCTAAATCACAGCTGTGGCATGTAAAGGTAGGATAACACCCACATCCATGCTTAGAGACCTGGCATCAAGATCTATAGCATCCTGTTAAAAATATGAAATATTATGGCTACCCAGATAAGCCAGTAGGTAAAAATATACACCATTAGGCCTGATGATGTGAGTTTGATTGCTGAGATCCATGTGCCCTGGCTCCCATTAGCTGTCCCCTAACCTCCACATATCTATGGCATGACCTCCACATATACTCCACTTATCTATGGCATTTATATGTACTCATGCACCTGTGTACATGTACACACATGTGCACACACACACAATTTTAAATTTTTAAGAAGAATTAAAAGAATGCTAGAAGATCATTATATTTTTTTTCTGGGGATTGGAGAGATGGTTCAGTGTTTAAGAGCACTTGCCAGTTCTCTAGAGGACATGAGTTCAGTTCCCAGCACCCATCTGAACCTCTAGCTCTGGAGGATCTGATACCTCTGTCCTGCTCAGACACCTACACTCATATGTACAACCCCACACGTAGACATACACACCTATACGCAGTTAAAAATAATTTTTAAAATTCTATTTAAGTACCTATGGTGACTTATTTAATAATAGCTTGTCAAATCCAAATTTGGAAATATATTCTTGGGGATATCCAATGGTTCATCCAATTAAGTACTTATTTTATAGACATGTAAGGGTGGTGGGTGGAAAACAGTGGTGTTCTCAGTGCTGAGGAGAGAGAGACAGAGACAGAAACAGAGACAGAGACAAAGAGGAGCTAGTAAGTTATAGCCATCGAGCCAACCTGTCTTAAAAAGAGGTGGACAGCACTGGGGAGAAGAACATCTGAGGTTGTCCAGCCTCCACATGCACATGAACTTGAACACATACATCTATGCACACATGAACGCCCATTTATCTTAAAATAATGTACTCTTCTATCTTCTTATAGAAACATCATAGTTATAGTTTTCATATTTGGGTCAATGGTCTCCTTTAAGCTAACTTTTGTCTTTGGTGTGGAAATGTAATGAAATTCAATTTTTAAAAACGGCCAGTTGCCCCACCATTATCTATTGAAAAGATGGTGTCTCTTAACCTGAATTTTATTAGCATCTTTATTGAACATAGACAACTGAGCCTTCTCTTCTGATCCATTGATCTGTGATTTCAACCTCATTCCAAGCAGGAAGCTTACCATTTTCGTTGTGCAGTTCTCTGTTAAGCCTTGGAATTTTCCAGTGTATCTTCTCAATTTTGCCTTGGTTCTTAAGGCTATCTCGGTTGTTTGGAGACTTTTTTTTTTTTTTTTTTTTTTTTTGCTATACACATGCTAAAATCAGCTTGTCAATATCTAGAAGAAGCAGTGGCTTCTTTGCAACAGCACTTTGGGATTAAAACCAACAATTTATTGAACACGGATTCATCTCTCTATTTATTTAAGACTTAAATTTCCCATCAGAAATTGCCTCCTTTTTCAATACAGAAGATTTTATTTTAATTGGTAAAATTACTTCTGGGTATTTTCCAGTTTTAAGTTATGATAATGAATCACTTTATGTTTGTCTATATATATGGAAACACATTTACATTTTATATTGATTTATACTCGGTGACTTTGTTAAATTCTAAAAGTGTGTAGATTAATTTGAATGTCTTCTGCATACAATCAAATGACCCACAAATAACTGTTTGTATCATATTTGTATTTTTCCAATATTTGTAATGTACCTGGTTATATTCTATTTTCTGTGAGTTGTGAGTGGACATCCTTGCCCTCTCTTGATATTATTTTACAGTATTTTAGTTACAGGTATGTTTGGCAGATGTGTTCTACAAGCTTGAGGAAGCTTTATTCTTGGCCTCATCTGTTAAGGGTTTTGTCTTCAGTGCTGAAATGTTATTTTTACTCCTATTACGATGAGTAGCCTTGTCTCCCCTTTATTACAGAGATGTCACCAAATTGATCAATTTTCTAAGGTTAAACCAATTTTGATTTTCTGGGGGCAAATGCCATTAGGTTACAGTAGAATATTTCTCTTACGAATCATTGCATTCTAAAAATATGTTTATGAGAGATAAGAGCCTAACCTTCTCTTTCAATAATATCTTCCCCGGGTTTGAGGGATGGTATGTGCTGACCTTGAAAAAAGCTTCATGACATGTTCTCCTTTTCTTTAGTCTCTGTATGCGTTTGTATGGAATCAAAGACATTTCTTCCTTAAATGTTGCCGACTTCTCCAGGAGACTGGCACAGCTTGGATTTTTTTTATTATGGAAGGATCTGCAGCTGAACTCTCACTTTCTCTAAAGAACATGCAACTCCTTAGTTTTGTTTTATTTATTCATTTCAGTTTTGGAGAGCTACTTCTTCCAAGAATATCTTCATTTTATCTAAATTTTCAAGAATATTGGGAAAGGCTTATGTGCAAAACATTATACATCATCTTAACATCTATGCACCATGACCTAGTGTTCACAGTTGGCAGTCTCACGGAGGTTATTTATGGCTTTGCTCATTATTTCCTGATCAAACTTTTCAAGATGCCAAAGCTCTCACTGAATCTCTCCATTGTTCTTGAGCTTTACAGCTTTCCTGCATTAATTTTATTTTTCTTTGGTATTTATTTTTCTTCTAATTTCTTTAGGTTTGTCTATTTTATTTATTTATTTATTTATTGGTTTTTCAAGACAGGGTTTCTCTGTTTAGTCCTGGCTGTCCTGGAACTCACTCTGTAGACCAAGCTAGCCTCGAACTCAGAAATCCGCCTGCCTCTGCCTCCCAAGTGCTGGGATTAAAGGTGTGCGCCACTACGCCCGGCCATGGGTTTGTCTATTTCTAGATTCTGAATATTAACATTTGGATAAACAATTCTTTGTTTTCCAGTAGCACAACTATAATTAAAAACTTCCTTTAACATCTTATTCTAGCTGCATCCCATCATTTTAAATGATGCATTTTAACCTCTATTCAAAGATGTTTTTTAAGTTTCATTTTTAGTTTGTTTTTCATAAATGTGTTGCTTTGTTTTTACTAGTATTTATTAAAATGTGTTTAGTAGTGTATATATATAAAATGTTTTCACTGTGACATTTCCTTATATGTATATAAAGAACTTTAATCTTACTTCCCCCTTACCCTCTCTGACTCTCTGCATATACACATATAAGAGAATGTGATTGCTTTCTTTCTGAGACCAGTGCATCTATTTTAATGAAATGACCTCTAGTTCTCTCTATATTCCTGCCTTGAAGCAGAAAATGTGTGACTAACCAGATTGGGTGCCTATAGACGACTTTTTGAATATAATTTGTCCGTTATTTAACTCAAGTCAGCCATTCTCTACTTCTCAAACCTATCCTAGATAGATTCGTGGTTAGAGGTGATGGTTTGTCACTTAAGAAAAAAAGTCACATGTACTTCTTGTTTAATAGAAGAGATACACTCTTTTTTTTAAGTTATTTTTTTCCAATTTTTTATTAGATATTTTCTTAATTTACATTTCAAATGCTATTCCGAAAGTCCCCTCCCCCCTCCCCCTCCCTGCTCCCCTGCCCACCCACTCCCACTTCTTGGACCTGGCATTCCCCTGTATTGGGACATATAAAGATTGCAGTACCAAGGGGCCTCTCTTCCCAATGATGGCCGACTAGGCCATCTTCTGCTACATATGGAGCTAGAGACATGAGTTCTGGGGGTTCTGGTAAGTTCATATTATTGATCCTCTTCTAGGGTTGCAGACCCCTTCAGCTCCTGGGGTTCTATCTCTAGCTTCTCCATTGTGGGCCCCGTGTTCCATCTTATAGATGACTGTGAACATCCACTTCTGTACGAGGCAGCTATATCAGGGTCCCTTAAGCAGGAACTAGCTGTCCTCTGCAATAGTGTCTGAGTTTAATGACTGATTATGGGATGGATCCCCCCGGGTGGGGTAGACTCTGTATNATTATAAATAAGGCTGCTATGAACATAGTGGAACATGTGTCCTTTTTACCAGTTGGAACATCTTCTGGGTATATGCCCAGGAGAGGTATTGCAGGATCTTTCGGTAGTACTATGTCCAATTTTCTGAGAAAACGCCAGACTGACTTTCAGAGTGGTTGTACAAGCTTGCAATCCCACCAGCAATGGAGGAGTGTTCCTCTTTCTCCACATCCTCGCCAGCATCTGCTGTCCCCTGAATTTTTGATCTTAGTCATTCTGACTGGTGTGAGGTGGAATCTCAGGGTTGTTTTGATTTGCATTTCCCTGATGATTAAGGATGTTGAACATTTTTTTCAGATGTTTCTCAGCCATTCGGAATTCCTCTGTTGAGATTTCTTTGTTTAGCTCTGTACCCCATTTTTTAATGGGGTTATTCGTTTTTCTGGAGTCCAGCTTCTTTAGCTCTTTGTAGATGTACTACAGAGCAATTGTGATAAAAACTGCATGGTACTGGTACAGCAACAGACAGATAGATCAATGGAATAGAATGGAAGACCCAGAAATGAATCCACACACCTATGGTCACTTGGTCTTTGACAAGGGAGCTAAAACCATCCAGTGGAAAAGGGAGAGCATTTTCAACAAATGGTGCTGGCTCAAAACTGGCGGTTATCATGTAGAAGAATGCAAATTGACCCATTCTTATCCCCTTGTACAAAGCTTAAGTCTAAGTAGATCAAAGACCTCCACATAAAACCAGAGACACTGAAATTTATAGAGGAGAAAGTAGGGAAAACCCTCGAAGATATAGGCACAGGGGAAAGATTCCTAAACAGAACAGCAATGGCCTGTGCAGTCAGATCAAGAATTGACAAATGGGACCTTATGAAATTGCAAAGCTTCTGTAAGGCAAAGGACACAGTCAGCAAGACAAAAAGGCCACCAACAGATTGGGAAAGGGTTTTTACCAATCCTAAATCTGATAGGGGATTAATATCCAACATCTACAAAGAGATACACTCTTGAGTTCGAAGGCTAGAAAACCATATGCTTAAACTGTCTTTGTATCCTTCGTTTGTCTGGCAAACCTGTTTATGTGGATCTGTTTTAGCACACGGGACAAATCTCTACATAGGTATAGCTGGCATGTTCATCTATGGATTGCTCAAGTAAGTAACAATTTGTTTCTTTGGTTGCCCAGGTTTTTTTCCTGCGTTGAAAGGTAGGTTGCTGGGATGTCTAGAAGGTCTCAAACCACCTTCCTCCCACTGATAGCTACTGATGATGGCTGACTGTTGGGAGCTTAGCTGGGGTTGCTGACTGGTGACCTTGTTTTCCTTGCCAGTGGACTTCTCCACATAGCTCTCTGGGTTTCCTTCCTGTGTAGGAGCTGGGCTTCAAGTAGGAGCATTACAGTCTAGTCCTAGAATTTCCCTCCTGCAGAATTCTAGTGATCCAAGTCACTCTGGTTTTGGCATCTTGTTGACTTTCTGGGAAGCAGGGTGAGAAGCACCTGCCACGTCATATTTTCAACTCCTCTGTAGTTTAAACTTATCATAGACCAAGATATTAAAAAGAAATAGGTCACAGAGTCCAGCCAGAATTAAGTAAAGAGGAAACACATTCCATCTTAAAATAAGGAGATGACAGAGTTCTAAGAGCTAATCTTGGCTGGGCCTGGTAGGGCACACCTGTAACCCCAGCACTTAGTGGCGGGAAGGAAGATTGGGGATTTTGTGTTACTATTGGAAACAGAGAGAGTTCACAGCCATTCTGGGCTAAATTAGGCCTGTCTCAGAACAATAACAAAAACCATGTTTGTCACCTGCTGAGTGGGCTTCACAGCCTGTTTTGTACATTGTAAGTATAACAAGTGTAACATGATTTGGGGGGGGGTGTATACACATGTGCATGTACATGTGTGGTATGTCTGTCAGTCTGCCTGTCTACCACTTGATCTATCTATTGGGTAATTTTTCAATATAAACTTGAAAATCTTCCCTTTTCACATTTGAAACAATTTTGATCAGTTTCATTTACTCTTACATAAATCACATTTTGTGAAAATTGTCACAAAGAGTAGGTTGTACCAGACCATGAAGTGGTCAGTGACTTGACCACTGGGCCATATTGACCCAGAGACAGAATTGTCCACAGAGTGAAAACTGTAAATGAACTCAAGTGAGCAGAGTTTTGTTGCAAACAATGAGCTCTCTGGATAGCACATTATATATTGTAAAGGAGTGTTAATCAAGCAACATGACTGCTCTGGCAAAGGATCGGATCCAAAGACCTAGGTCTACGTGATCCAGCTGGGATGCACACACACCATACACATTTAATCCCTCTATCTGGAATACAGCATGCCCGTAGAACACACCTTTCATTCCTAACAGTGAAAGGAAGGTTAGTTTGTAGAAGAAATCAGCTATGCGTGAAAGTGATGTTTAATTAATGGGCAGACAAAGAGACAAATCAAGGGAAGATTTGATGGACTGAGTTAAAGATGGTATATGAGACAACTCATGCGAACAGTCAAAAAAGAGAAGCTACTTAAGAGCAGAGCAGAGCGAGAGCAATCAAGGGAGAAAGAGAGACAGAGACAGAAACAGAGACAGAGGAGGCAATTTTTACAGATATAGGTTGTAGACAGAACAAGCTAGACACAGGTGAAAATAGAATGAGCCAGAGAATAAGGAGCCAGAAGATTAGAACAGATTGTCAAAGTTATTATGAGACCAAGCAGAGCACTTCAGTCAGAAGCCGAGAGAAGCCGGATTGAATCAGTCAACGTAGAGAAGAGTTTTGAGCTATATTAACAGCTAAGTTGAACCAGCCAGGCAGAGTTCAGAAAGACCTAGAAAGGGTGAGCTTATTCAGCAGTAAGCCTCTGAGATGACAATTATATCTGGTGGATAAAGGTTACATTTACAGTCATCTCTGCTAGTCATCTCTGTTGATCTGTGAGGGAGCTAGCATATCAGAGAACACCGGTGTATTTAACACTCAGCTGTGATTTTCTGTGACTTATTTTTAACATCTCAGAACTTATTTACAGCTGTGTTTTACCTCCTGCCTCAGCCTTCCATCCAATAGTAATTCGAAGTGAAGCTCCAAATCCATTTTCTCTTCTTTTGACTTTCCTTCACACTCCAGCATAGAAATACAAAATTTATGAGGACAGAGTAAGGAGCCTTTGATTATTTGCCACAGGAATTCTGTTTTATTGCTTAGCAAAGCTCCAAATTCACGGGTGAGATCTATATTTTATTTCTTTTGTGCTATCTATATCAGTTTTGGTGTGCAAAGTTTTCAAAACTGAATTGGAGGTGTGAAAAAAGTAAATTGAAAGTACTTCCCTCTTTTTGTGCTCAGCAATCATTTCAGCAGCACAGTAATCACCAAGTGTTTGACAGTCAGATAGAAACGACCTGTATGTAAGATCAGCTGGGTGTGGCAAAATTGTTGGAAGTAGAACTTGAGTCATTTTCTTAATTTTTTCAGTGATTACTATTCTATTCAACTTTTCCCCTGAGGTTGATTTTTAATTTTTTCTCTTTCCCAGAAAAAATCAGCTATTTTACCTTGGTTGGTAATATGCTAGCCACTTCAAGTGGTCCCTCCACACTGTAATGAATAATTTAATGATGCCTAGAGTAAGTCAACCATGAAGGACAGGGAGGACAAAACGAATACATTTTAATGGCACTTAGGCAGACAAAGCTTGCCCTGACTGATGGACAAATTGTTTTAAAGCAATTTAGCACTTTCTGACTTCTAGGGGGAAAAAAAATTACACAGATGGTTCTATCTTAAAAATGAGGTTTGTGAAGTATCTTGTTAAGAAATGGTCCCAGCTCTCTGGGCTTCCACCTTATGAGACACAATCTCCTTTGGCCTGAAAAAGAGGTAGATTCTTGATGGGCAGGAAAGTGGTTATTGTCATGGGGTGGGGGGGGGAGCCAGTGGTTTGCAATTGTGTTTACAATTTAGGGAGAACAAGTGAGATTGAATTAGATGCTTAGAGTTCTGTCTTGGGCCCCAAACGTTTTCTTGGTTTCACATTTCGCTGGGATCATAATGTCTGTTTAAATACAAACTCAGGGAAAATAAGAAGTTTCTGGTATTTCCTGTAGTACAGACAATGATTCATTTGTAGGCTTGGCTCTCGGTTGTGCAGATTATATCATTACTACAAGCTAGAATCTTCTGCTCCTAAAATTCCCTGCACTCTTTGTTTGTTCAAACCTTTGCCACATGTGTCCATGAGTTTCTCAGGAGACAGCCAATTCCTGGGAAACCTGTTTAGTTCTCTCTATGCCTCACCATTTTGACAAAAGACAGGGAAAAAGTCAGATTCATAGAGAATACCATGTTAGAAAACAGCAGACTTTGCATCCCCCATATTACTGTTCATGTTAACATGCTTGGATTGCCTTGGTAGAGAACCAGGGTCTGGGGGTGGTGCCTAAACAGTACAGTGTATTTCCTCAGAGTGCACTAAATTCCATGCTGAGGCTCTCTGTTGCTTTCTGCCATGACAGGTCAGGACAGACTCTTAATGCTGACTCCCGTGGGAGCAGCGTAGCATCCTGGGATAGCCCTGCCCACTTCGTAGCAACGACCTCTACATACCTTTCCATGATACATCATTCGGCATGCATCCTGTTCAGTTCTCACCGAGCACTCTTGCATTCCTCACACTGGGTTTGAGATCAGTCTTCTGAGCCCAGTTGTTTTCTAAGAGGGAGCTCACAGACACCGGTGCAGAAAACACACATCCTGATTGATGTGTCTGGCCCGGCACTTCGTTCCATCAGTTGAATCAGTGCATCCTCTGACTCAAATGGCTGCACCATCAGGCCATGCCCCCGATGCCTGTCACCCCCCAGACTCCCTGCTCCCATCTGCCTTTCATTTACTTGGCTTTGTACCCTTGAGTGGTCGGTATCATAGTCGTGACACCACAGGTCCTTAGAGAGCAGCTGGAATACACGTGCATTTCCCTCTTCCCACGAATTCTGTTGTAGGTATAATTACATGACAGAAGATGGAGAGTCGAAGAAACCAGATAACATTCCAATGTTAACTTTGAGCCTACAAGGAAGTAACTTTATATTTAGTAGCAAATCCTAGCTATTTAGTACCAAATGTATAGAGTACTTAGCTTGACGGGGCATTCATCAAATACTTATTAAGGGGTGACTGAGCTCTTCTAAGTTCTGCTGTAGAACAACATACAAACCCACAGTTTAAATCCCAGGCCAGCTTGACTCACTCTCATCAAACTGGAATAATGGCTATTAGGACCCATGAATAAAAAAGAAAGGAACTAGATATTTCTCCAAATAATCTCGAATACACTGCCATTGGCTTTGTGCAGAATAACACTGAATATTGTCACCATGACAACACACTGCCTTAGTCATATTCAGACCAGTAGGTATATGTCATAAATAGAACATTCATTTTCATACTATCCCATCGTGTCTTTACTTTTAATAAGAGAAATAATGAACGACTTATTAGCTTTTTGCTCTGAAACTCATGAATTTCAGCAAGTTCTTATTTAATAAGTAACATTACCACAAGAGGCGTAAAATTTATTTCATATTTTCCTTTAATAACTTCAAACATCTGTGTATTTTGATTGTATTTACTATCCCTTACCTTCTTTGGTCCCTCTGCCCCCTCATCTCTTGCTAAATCTTTTCCTCTCAAGAAGATATTCTTTCTTATTTATTTATTTATTTATTTGTTTGTTTGTTTATTTATTTATTTATTTTTGGTATTCTGCTGGGTTTAATTGCCATTAGTAACATGATCGTGAGTGGGAGTTTATTTCCTGGAACATGGATAACCGGTGACTTCACTAGAGAAGAAAATTACTCTCCTCCAACAGCATCCATAACTACCAATAGTGCTTCAGGGAGGGGCGTGGCCTGGTAAACCCCTTCCTGTCCCATAATGCACTGCTGACAGGCTCTTGCAGGTGGCCATGGCTTCTGTGAATCCACCTTACAATTGACACTTTGTGTCCTGAAGACATTGTTTCATAGGCCCCCTCCCCACTGTCTGGCTCTTACACTCTTTCTGTCTCCTCTTACACATGTTCCTGAGTCTTGGAGGGAGATATTCTCACATTCGGAGCTTTTCTTGGTCCCTTAATGAATAATAAATAACCCATACCTGTTAGTCGAAAATTTGTGTGCTAAAAACACAAAGACAAGGCCAGATGACTTTCTAGTCCTTGGAATATGGATAGCACAGAAGTCTACGTTCCTAAGTATGTCTTGTGAATATGAAAACTTAAAATTAGAGGTCACATGGCCACATAGCATTACTGCCATTCCCTGTAATGCAGACACAACCAATTACTGCCATCTCTTTACATTTGTGGCTTGTTTTAGATCTCGTTCAGACAATCTCGGCCTGTCACAACAGTGATGAGTTTGTATATATCAAGTGACAAGTTGGCTAAATTAGGTGAGAAGAGTGCATTAAATGAGCAGATTGTCTTTCTGTCATATTTCAGAAAATACATTAGACAAGGGAGTGTCTTCCATTATTTCATGCAATAAGATGTGTTCCAGGACAGTATTTTTGAGATTTATTTTTAATCTTAATTTTATGTGTATGGTGTGTGCCTGTGTTGGGTTTGTATACAAGGATATAGGAAGTGTCAGATACGCTAGAACTGAAGCGCTTGTGAGACACCCAGTGTGGATGCTGGGAACCAAACTTTTGTCCTCTGCAAAAGTGTCTTCTTAACTTTGAGCCATCTCTCCAGACCCTAAGAAAAGCTTAAGAGAACAATATTATTTAATTATGTCTTCTATAAGTATTGCTTATCATATTTTGGATTTTTCTAGGGATATGGGCTTTGCCGTAAAAGTGGCGAGTAGTGGTTATCACTGATAAATTGGTACGTGTTAGACATGGTAAGGTGCTTGTTTATTTGCCATTACACCTTGCTATAGTCTATCAAGTAGTGCATCACCACCTGACTTACCTTGATGACGAGAAACACAGAGTTGGAAAGGACTGAGTAACATCAGATTTCTACATGAAGAGGCAAAACAGGAAACTCTGGACTTTACTGATGCTCATCTTCGTTGCTTTAAAAGGTCTGTTTTCATTTGATTTCAAGACAGAGACCATTTCAAGAAGAAAATATTTACAAGTGACTATTAAACAAAGACAGTTTGAATCCTTTGTCAGATGCCTTGAATTATTTACTCTATCTTGGTTTCCTGTCATTCCATAGAACCAAAAATGTCTCCTCCATCCACTGTGTAGGACCAGAGGTCACTGCTGGATTTCAGTTCCTGTCCCCCATCCCTCTCGGCACATCTTTAGTGAGTGCTAAAGGCTCCAGGTGGCAATGACATAATGGTCTTTGCTTAATGATTCCATCAGCAATTGGTGCATCTGTGGTAGATGTAAAACTAACTCTCAGCTTGGAATTAAATCAAGATGCTCACTGTACATGAGGGCAATGGAAAGAATCAAGAATATAGCTCTAAAAGCACCATTAATACTCCCTTAGAGACTCCCTGGTGAAGAATGTCAAACTTAGGGTTGAAATCAGTTAGAAACAAAGATAATGAAACAAAGAATCAACAAAACCAATAGCTGGTTCTTTGAGAAAATCAACAAGATAGATAAACCCTTAGCCAAACTAACCAGAGGGCACAGAGACAGAATCCAAATTAACAAAATCAAAAATGAAAAGAGAGACATAATAGCAGAAATTGTGGAAATTCAAAAAATCATCATAACCTACTAGAAAAGCCTATACTCAACAAAACAGGAAAATCTAGATGAAATGGATGATTTTCTAGACAGATACCAGGTACCAAAGTTAAATAAATCTAAAGAGTTCTATAACCCCTAAGAAAATAGTAATAGTCATTAAAACCCTCCTAACCAAATAAATCTCAGGGTCAGATGGTTTTAGTGCAGAATTCTACCAGACCTACAAAGAAGAGCTAAGACCAGTATTCCTCAAACCATTCTGCAAAGTAGAAACAGAAGAAACACTACTTAATTAATTCCATGAAGCCACAGTTACTTTGATAACCTAAACCACACAGAGACTCAACAAAGAAAGAGAACTTCAGGCCAATTTCACTTAAGAATATTGATGCAAATATACTCAGTAAAATTCTCGAAAACTGAATCCAAGAACATGTCAAAACGATCATTCACCACAATCGAGTAGGCTCTATGTCAGGAATGCAGGGATGGTTTAATAACAAAAATTCATCAATATAGTATACTATATAAACAAACTCAAGGGAAAAAGTCACATGATCTTTTCTTAGATGCTGAAAAAGCATTTGATAGAATACAACATCCCTTCATGTTAAAAGTCTTGGAGAGATCAGGAATTCACAGCACATACCTAAACATAATAAAAACAATATATAACAATCCAAGAGTCAGCAGCAAATTAAATGGAGAAAAACTAGAAGCAATCCCACTAAAATCAGGGACAAGGCAAAGTTATCTACTCTCTTGCTATCTATTCAGTATAATGCTGGAAGTTCTAGCTAGAGCAATGAGACAACAAAAGGACATCAAGGGAATACAAATTAGAAAGGAAGAAGTCAAAGTATCACTATTTACACATGATATGATAGTACACCTAAGTGACCCCCCAAATTCCACCAGAGAAACAAATGATACACAACTTCAGCAAAGTGTCAGAATATATAATTAACTCAAAAATATCAGTAGCCTTCCTTTATACAAATAAAAGCACAGGCTGAGAAAGAAAGTAGGGAAACAACATCCTTCACAATAGCCACAAATACTATAAAATACCTTGGTGTAAATCTTTTTTTTTTTAATTGGACATTTTATTTGTTTGCATTTCAAATGTTATCCCCTTTCCCAGTTTCCCCTCTGCAAACCTCCTATCCTATCCCCACTTACCCTGCTTCTATGAGGGTGCTCCCCCTCCCACCTACCCATGCCCGCCTACTCTAGCATTCCCCTACACTGGGGCATCAAGCCCTCTCAGGACCAAGGGTCTCCCCTTCAGCTCCTTCAGTCCTTCCCCTAATTCCTCCACTGGGGTCCCAGTGCTCAGTCTGATGGTTGGCTGCCAGCATCCACATCTATATTGGTCAGGATCTGACAGAGCCTCTCAGGAGACAGCTGTATCAGGCTCCTGTCAGCAAGCACTTCTTGGCATCAGCAATAGTGTCTGAGTTTGGTGTCTGCATGTGGGATGGATCACCACGTGTGGCAGTCTCTGGATCGCCTGTCCTTCAGTCTCTGTTCCACTCTTTGCCCCTGTATTTCCTTTAGACAGGAGCAATTCTGGATTAAAATTTTGGAGATGGGTTGTGGACCCATCCCTCAACCTGGGGGCCGTGCCTAACATTTTGATATGGTCTCAATAGGTTCTCCCTCCCTTTTGTGGGATATTTCAGCTAATTTTATCCCCTTGGGGTCCTGGGAGGCTCTTGTTTTTCTGGCATTTGGGACTATCCCCAGTTGCCCATTCCCCATTGGTACACACCTGTGTTCAATATCCTGACCCTCAATACATCTCCTTCCATTCCTGATTTTGCCTCTCTTTTTCCCCTCCCCCTCCTCTCTTCATCCCAAGTCCCTCTCGCCCTCTACTTCCCTTGATTATATTATTTCCACTTCTAAGTAGAAGCATCCTTCCTCTTGAGCTTCATGTGGTCTGTGAGTTGTATCATGTGTATTCCATGCTCTTTGATTTGGAGCATAGATGGTCAGAATTAAGAGTTAATCTTGGTAGATTTTTCCCTTGATGAGGACAAAGTGTCTTTCCTTATCTTTTTTGATAACTTTTGGTTGAAAATCAATTTTATTTGATATTAGGATGGCTATTTCAGCTTGTTTCTTGGAACCATTTGTTTGGAAAATTGTTTTCCAGCCTTTTACTCTGAGGTAGAGTCTGTCTTTGTCATTGAGGCATTTCCTGTATGCAGCAAAATGCTGGGTCCTTTTATGTATTCAGTTTGTTAGTCTATGTCTTTTTATTAAAGAACTGAGTCCATTAATGTTAAGAGATACTAAGGGATAGTGACTGCTGCTTCCTGTTATTTTTGTTGTTAATGGTGCAATTTTTTTGTGTGTGACTATCTTCTTTTGGGTTTGTTGAAAGATTACTTTCTTGCTTTTCTAGGGTGTAGTTTCCATCCTTGTGTTGGTGTTTTCTATCTATTATCCTTTGAAGGGCTGGATTTATGGAGAGATATTATATAAATTTGGTTTTTTCATGAAGCATCTTGTTTTTTCCAACTATGGTAATTGAGAGTTTTGCTGGGTATAGTAGCCTGGGCTGGCATTTGTGTTCTCTTAGGGTCTGTATAAGATCTGCCTGGGATCTTCTAGCTCTCATAGTCTCCGGTGAGAAGTCTGGTATAATTCTGATATGTTTGCTTTTATATGTTACTTGACCTTTGTTCCTTACTGCTTTTAATATCCTTTCTTTGTTTTGTGCATTTGGTGTTTTGACTATTATGTAACAGGAGGAATTTCTTTTCTGGCCCAGTCTATTTGGAGTTCTGTAGGCTTCTTATATGTTCATTGGCATCTCTTTCTTTAGGTTAGGGAAGTTTTCTTCTTTAATTTTGTTAAAGATATTTACTGGCCCTTTAAGTTGTGAATCTTCGCTCTCTGCCTATTATCCTTAGGTTTGGTCTTCTCATTGTGTCCTGGATTTCCTGGATTTCCTGGGTTAGGAGCTTTTTGCATTATGCATTTTCTTTGCCTGTTGTATCTTCTGCACCTGAGATTCTCTCTTCTATCTCTTGTATTCTGTTGGTGATGTTTGCAATCTATGACTTATGATCTCTTTCCTAGGTTTTCTATCACCAGGATTGTCTCCCTTAGTGATTTTCTTATTGTTTCTATTTCTATTTTTAGATCATGCGTGGTTTTTTTTCCCCTCGTTCCGGTCAACCCTGCTCACTCTGGTCAACTCTGTTCACTCCGTTCAGCCCCCGCTCGCTCCGGCCAGCCCCACTCACTCTGGTCATCCCAGTTCGGCCCGCTCGCTCCGGCTGGCCCCGCTCGCTCCGGCTGGCCCCGCTTGCTCTGGTCCAAGGATTCGTTTATTATTATTATTCATAAGTACACTGTAGCTGACTTCAGACACACCAGAGGAGGGCGTCAGATCTCATTACGGGTGGTTGTAAGCCACCATGTGGTTGCTGGGATTTGAACTCATCACCTTCGGAAGAGCAGTCGGGTGCTCTTACCCGCTGAGCCATCTCACCATCCCATGCGTGGTTTTATTCAGTTCCTTTACCTGTTTGGTTGTGTTTTCTTGTAATTCTTTAAGGTATTTTTTGTATTTCCTCTTAAGGGCTTCTACCTGTTTACCTATATTCTCTTGTATTTCTTTAAGGGAGTTATTTATGTCCTTCTTAAAGTCCCCTATGATCATCATAAGATGTGATTTTAAATGAGTCTTACTTTTCCAGTATGTTGGGGTATCCATCACTCGCTGTGGTTGGAGAACTGGGTTCTGATGATGCTATGTAGCCTTGGTTTCTGTTGTTTATGTTCTTGCCCTTGCCTCTTACCATCTGGTTATCTCCGGTCTTAGCTGATCTTGCTGTCTCTGACTGTGGCGTGTCCCTTCCATGTGTCTGTGTGTCAGCACTCCTGGGAGACCAGCTCTCTCCTGGAAAGATTTGGGTATGATGAGCTGTGGCACAGGGTCAGCTCCAGGCACAGATGGAACTGGAGGGATCCTGTCCCTGGCTTCTCCTTGATTCCTATGTCCTGAGGACTCAGGGCCGGTCCCTCTTGGGCCAGGTATTTGAGCAGAAGAGGTGGCCTTACCTGTGTTCTTAGGTGTGTCAGCACTCCTGGGAGACCAGCTCTCTCCTGGCAAGATTTGGGTTTAGAGAGATGTGGCACAGGGTCAGCTCCAGGCACAGATGGAAACAGGAGGGAACCTGCCCCTGATTGCTCCTTGGTTCCTGTGTCCTGAGGGCTCTGGGAGGGTCCTTCAGAGGAGTGGTGGCCTTAACTGTGCTCTCAGGTGTGTTAGCACTCCTGGGAGATTAGTGTAACTCTTAACAAACAAGTGAAAGATTTGTATGACAAGAACTTCAAATCCCTGAAGAAAGAAGTTGGAAGAAGACCTCAGAATATGGAAAGATATCCTATGCGCATGGATTCGTAGGATTAACATAGTGAAAATGGCCATCTTACCAATAGCAATCTACAGATTCAATGCAACTCCCATAAAAATTCCAATACAACTCTTCAGAGACATGGAAAGAGCAGTTCTCAACTTCACATGGACAAACAAAAAATTCCCTGATATCAAAAACAATTCTCAACAATAAAAGATCTTCTGGGAGAATCACCATTTTTTTTTACTTCAAGCTGTACTGCAAAGCAATAGCGATAGAGACCACATGGTGTTAGTACAGAGACAGATAGGTGGATCAATGGAATAGAATGGAAGCCCTGGAAATAAACCCATACACCTATGGACACTTTTTTTTTTTTTTTTTTTTTTTTTTTTTTTTTTTTTTTTTTTTTTTTTTTTTTTTTTTTTTTTTTTTTTTTTTTTTACTTTTTGGTTTTGTTTTGTTTGGTTTTTTGAATTCTTTTTTATTTTATTAGATATTTTCTTAATTTACATTTCAAATGCTATCCCAAAAGTTCCCTATACCCTCTTCCACCCTGCTCCCCTAACCACCCACTTCTACTTCTTGGCCCTGGCGTTCCCCTGTATTGGGGCATATAAAGTTTGCAATACCAAGGGGCCTCTCTTCCTGATGATGGCCGACTAGGCCATCTTCTGATACATATGCAACTAGAGACACAAGCTCTGGGGGTTCTGGTTAGCTCATATTGTTGTTCCTCTTATAGGGTTGCAGACCCCTTCAGCTCCTGGGGTACTTTCTCTAGCTTCTCTATTGGGGGCCCTGTGTTCCATCATATAGATGACTTCTGTATTTGCCGGGCACTGGTGTAGCCTCATACGAGACAGTTATATCAGGGTCCCTTCAGCAAACTCTTGCTGTCATATGCAATAGTGTCTGGGTTTGACACTTTTTTTATTAGATATTTTCTTCATTTACATTTCAAATGCTATCCCGAAAGTACCCTATACCCTTCCCCTGTACTGCTTCTCAACCCACCCACTCCTGCTTCCTGGCCCTGGAATTCCCCTGTATTGGGGCATATGATCTTCAAAAGATCAAGGGCCTCTCCTCCCATTGATGGCCGACTAGGCCATTCTCTGCTACATATGCAACTAGATACGCAAGGTCTGGGGGGTACTGGTTAGTTCATATTGTTGTTCTTCCTATAGGGTTGCAGAACCCTTTATCTCCTTGGGTACTTTCTCTAGCTCCTTCATTGGGGGCCCTGTGTTTCATTCAATAGATGACTCTGAGCATCCACTTCTGTATTTGCCAGGCACTGGCACAGCCTCACAAGAGATAGCTATATCAAGGTCCTGTCAACAAAATCTTTCAGGCATATGCAATAGTGTCTGGGTTTGATGGTTGTTTATGGGATGGATCCCCGGGTGAGGCAGTCTCTGGATGGTCCTTTCTTATATCTCAGCTCTGAACTTTGTCCCTGTCACCCCTTTCATGGGTATTTTGTTCCCCATTTTAAGAAGGAACGAAGTATCCACACTTTGGTCTTCCTCCTTCTTGAGTTTCATGAACAATCAAAGAACCTATGGACACTTAATCTTTGACATAGAAGCCAAAAACATACAGTGGGAAAAAGAAAGCATCTTCAATAAATGGTGCTTGTCTAACTGGCAGCCTTTATGTAGAAGAATGAAAACAGATCCATATTTATCACCTTACACAAAGCTCAAGTCCAAGTGGATCAAGAACCTCAACATAAAACCAGATACACTGAATCTAAAAAAAGAAAAAAAAAGGAGAGAGAGAAAGAGAGAGAGAGAGAGAGAGAGAGAGAGAGAGCCTGAACTCATTGACACAGGGGGAAATTTCCTATACAGAACTCCAAGGGATCGGTGATTGATAAATGGAACCTCATGAAACTGAAAAGCTTCTGTAAGGCAAAAGACACCATCAATAGGTCAAATTGGCAACCTACAGATTGGGAAGAAAATCTTCACTAACTCTATATCCAATAGAAGGCTAATATCTAAAATATATAAAGAACTCAAGAAGTTAACCTCCAAAAAACCAAGTAACTCAATTTAAAAATGGGGTATAGAGCTAAACAGAGAATTCACAACAGAAGAATCTCAAATGGCTAATTTGCACTTAAAGAAATGTTAAAAATCCATAGTCATCAAAGAAATGCAAATCAAAACAACCCTGAGATTCTACCTTACAGAATGACTAAGATCAAAAACTCAAGTAACAGCACATGCTTTTGTGGATATAGAGAAAGGAACACTCCTCCATTGCTGGTGGGATTGCAAACTGGTACAATCACTCTGCAAGTCAATCTACCAGCAGCTGATTAAGAAAGATGCAGATACTTACACCCAGTCATTGAACTGAAGTCGGGGACTGCATGGTTGAATTAGGAGAAGGATTAAAGAAACTGAAGGGGAGGCTGACCCCATAGGAACACCAGCAGTCTCAACCATCCCAGACCCCAGGGAGCTTCCAGAGACTGAACTACCAACCAGGAACATACACCAGCTGGTCAGAGGCCCCTGGCACATATATAGCAGAGGACTGCCTGGTCTGACCTCAGTGGGAGAAGATTCATCTAATCCTCTAGAGACTTGAGGCCCCAGGGAAGGGAGAGGCCTGGTGGGAGAGAAAGTACCTTCTCAGAGGCAAGGGAGAGGAGGAACGGGACGAGGAACTGTGTAAGGGGGACCAGGAGGGGAGGCAACGACTGGAGTGTAAATAAATAAAAAATTAAAACACACATACACACAGTAAGGTAGCATTCATTATGGCCCACAGTTTGCGGCCACATAGTCCATCACAGTGAGCTGTCCGGGATATGAAGTGGCTGTCACATTGCACACAGCCAGGAAGCAGAGAGGGGTGAGGGCTCAGTACATTTTCTCCCCACCCCTGTTGATTCAGTGGGGATATCAGCACGATGCCACCCAGGCTCAGGGTGAGCCTTCCCTCTTCAGTAAACCAGTTTAAAAAAAAAAAAAGACCATCTGAGACAGCCCCCGAGGTGGGTGTCACAGCAGATTCTAAATGTAGTAAGTTGACTGTGAATATGAACCGCCACAACCTGACCACTCGTCATTGTCTTGCCCGTCCACAGCAGATCGCCTTCATCCATTGCCACAGAAGTCATCTTCCGTCCCAAGACCCTCTCAGCACAGCAGCCTGAGAAACTCTGCTAAGCACAACACTGCTGCTTGTCCTGAACAGGTGACAGCTCTCTCCTCCCACGCACCATTGCCAGCTTTTGTCTGCTACTCCATTTGTATTGATTCTCAACTCCCTGTCCCCCACCTTTGTACAGCAATCCTTCAGTTCAGTGTCCTCAAATCACTAATTTGTGCTTTTATTTGGTCTGGGAATCTGACCAAGGCAAAAATATATAAATTACCTATGCTATCCTACTATAACCTGGATGTGGACGGGGATAGCTTTAAATCAAGACTTGGTGCTCAGTGGAACATCTAGTCACTGTCCTAAGAGATGGATATGATTGCGATGGTAATTACTGTCTCTGATGGTATCAGAACGGTTCATTCTGTTGTGTTTTTGGAATCTTTGCAGGTTCCAAGTGTGAACTAAATTAGCAACATACAGAAGAACCTTCTGCAGTGCTTGGGGACCTCTAAGGTTCTGTAATATTTGTTTTGTTTAAAAGGAAAAATGAAAGGGCCAGAAGGGGGTTTCTGAAGTAGAGATTTTTTGCTACTGCTGTAATTCTCAAGCCTGCTGTGCTGTGCAAACCCAATATTACCTCCAATCTGGTATATTGTGATGGAAATTGCACAGCAGAAGTCAGATCTGGACAGCAAAGATATGGGAAATTATTTAACGCAGCAAGAGGAGGCCCTGTCGACTATAGCATTCCTCCTGGTTGTGTCAGCAATCTCCCTCATCAGGAACGCTTTCTACAAGCTTTGCAAAGGCTCACAGGCAGGGTTAGGCACAAAAGTTAGCAGAGGCGTGACTGCCCAGTGCTCGCAACACCTGGATTGGATCCCAGAGGACAATATCATGGTGTCCAGAGAGAGGGTGAGTAGGAAGTGGGGACTTGACTTGTTAATCAGCCCAGTGAGGAAACAAAGTCGTCGTGCATGTGATGAGGCTCTTGCTTTTGGCACCTTGTAGATGAAGCAGAATTTCTTGCAGAGTTTTAAGTTCAAAGGACTGCAGACTGGTTTATCAGTTCTATTTAAGAAGCTCTGGGAAAGGAGATAGTTAAAAATTAATGACTGTGAATTGTTCCTTACTGTTTAGAATTCTGCTTTTAATTGACAAAGAATACACTATAAAATTGGTTCTGAGAAGATAATATTGAATTTGGTTGCTTGCAGAAGGGTTGAAGACACATAGTTTCAAAATGGACAGAAAATAGTTTTTCTGTAGTCGAGTTTATATTTTCCAAACAGTCATACTAACTAGTTTGAGATCAGCCTTAAGACTCACTTATTTATGTATGTTATGTATCTGGGTACTTTTGTAGGTACATCTGCACACCAGAAGAGAGTGTCAGACAGTTAAGCACTGCCTTGTGGATTCCCAGAGTTGAACTCAAGACCTCTGGAAGAGCAATGAGTGCTCTTAACCACTGAGCCATCTCTCCAGCCCCCCACTACACCTTAAATACAGGGTTGCTCTATTAGGACTCTGTGTGGTCCACTTTTCTGAGCAGTATTGTTAGCTAAATGTATGGAACCTCTAATGATTACATAAAAATAAACCAAACAAACAAAAAAGTGGAGGTTCTCTGGATAACTTATTAAAAACTGCTTCAGCAGTTACAGAGCACTGGCTGCTCCTTCAGACGATTCCCAGTGCTCTCATTCAGCTTACGACTGTCTGTAGCCCCAATTCCAGAGGCTCCAATGCTCTCTCTGGCCTTCAAGTGCACTAGGCATGCAAACGATACACAGACGTCCATACAGCAAAACACCTCTACACAGACACATACACAGAACAGGACAATTCTGCCTAATACGACAAATTACAGTACAATATTGCACCCTCCACAGAGCTGAAATGAACACAAAGAATTGAGTATGTCTTTGAACACCCCAACGAACGCTAAGTGCATGCTGCATTTAACGGTTCCATGTGGCTCTCCATGGAGCAGCCCACAAAGGTTGGTAAGAATAACTGCAGGGAGTGAGTGGGGTGGTCGAGGGAGGCACCAAGAGGAGACTAATTATCAAAAGGGACTAATCCTCAAGTAGGACTGGAAGCCAACACTTCAATAAACCAATTAAAAAAAGAAAGTAAAGAGGCTGGGAGAAGCTAAAAACAAAACAACCTTAAAACACAGAGGATATTTAATACTTTATAAATATTATTTAATCTGTGTAACGTGCAAACATTGTCTGATTTAAAATGGCAAGTTCTACATACCAAGTAGGAATATTAGTCCTACTTTAGAGGTAAGAAAATTAGGCCTCAGGGTTTGGGATTTAGACCCAAATCCACCTAGTCCAGCATCCACACAGTGTAATGAAAAAGAGTTAGTAAAGAGAAAAAACGCAAAATTCCTGGTTATTGCGCTGGTAAGATAGCTCATTGGTTAGAGGCTCTTGCTGCTAAACCTGATGACCTGAGTTCAATCTCCAGGAACTGCATGGGGGAAAGACAGAGAGAACTGACCCCCGCAGCCTTCTACCTGACATCTACATGCATGCTGTGGCATGCACATACACCACACATAAACACACACAAGCATCACATCATACATGCATACCATTCCATAAGCACATATACATCACAACACACACAGACACCACGTCAGACAGACAGACAGACAGACAGACAGACAGACAGACACATACCCCACCATACACACACAGAGCACATATACCACAGCATACCACATTATACACACATACAATACACAAAGTGCACATATACAACACATCATACCATACACATACTACAAATACCACATGCACACCACACCACACACACACATACCACATACACACTATACCACATACACACACTATACCACACATACACACTATCCCTCACATATTGCACCATATATACACTACCCCTCATATACCACACACCCCCACATACACATACACACATACACACACACACACACCTCACCCACATACACCACACCACACACACATACCACATCATGCACACACATACATATCATACCATACAAACATACACACACCATATCATGAACACACATACACACCATACCACACACACACCACACTATACACACACATACAAACATACACCACACCACACATACAACATACCCACACACATAACATACTATACAGACACACCACCATACAAACACACACCCCACATCATGCACACACATACACCCACACCACACACAAACCACACTATACACACACATACACACATAAACCACAACACACATACAACATACCCACACACACCACACATACCACACCATATACACACCGACCACATCTTGCACACACATACACATCACATCATACAAAGATACGCACACACAACATCATGCGTACATGTGGTGTACACCCACACCATACAAACACACACACACCACTATACACACATTTAGAATTTAAAAAATAAATTCACCACCCAGTGGACGACTTGACTACAGTAATGGATTTATGACTGTGGCCATGTTTCCTCTTGGGCTTTATCTACAGCTTAGGGATTTTTTTCTCTACATAAACACAAATCTTTGTATTGTAAATACTTAAACTAGGCAAATTTGGAATGTTACCATGGATGTTTCCATACATTTGTTCATATTCCTAAATCTTTTGCTGGTTTCTTCTGCCTCAAAGCACCTATAAATATCCCTGCAGGAAGAAGTGTTAAGAGCAAGCCTTCCAAGATGTAGTGTGCACGACGCATAATTCCCGTCCAGATTTAAACTGATTCACCATGGAGATAAATAACCTTTCTAAGGGCATGCTGCACCACTGGTAAAGTTTACTTAATTTATTTTGACAGCTGTCTCTAATTGCTTAATAGCACACATTATATGGGTAGTAAAAGGCTTAATAACTTAAGACCTCATTGCTATTTCAGGTGAAGTGATAGGCGTGTATTTGTCAGGCATGTGTGTGTGTGTGTGTGTGTGTGTGTGNGTGTGTACATGTAGTGTGTAGTGTGGTATGTGTGTGTGATGACCTCTGGCCCCCACTTGCATGTATACACATGAGCACATGCATATATGCAAACATGCACAAACCCATATAAAATAAACTCTAAATAAACTATAATTCACACACACACACACACACACACACACACACACACACATACACACATACACACACACACAAAATTGTTCTAGGACTCTCTAGAGAATCCTCACAAGTCCAGGCACATCTGTGAAGATGAAGGGCAAATTGGTGTGACTGATGTTTCTATAAATTAAGGGGCCAGAAAGTCACTGGCACACCCTCAGAGGCTGGAGAAGTGCTGGAGTCTCCGCAACCTGTGAAGGAAACGTCTTGGCTTCCAAATCACTTGTGTGCTGGGGATTTATTCAAAGACACTGCAGTTCTCAGATGTGAACATACTGAGTTATATGAGGAATGTCTTCAGCAAGTAAATATTTCCAACTCTCCGCTGTGAAACAAACAGTGACTCAAAGGTAATGTAGGCTAATGTTAACTTGTGCGCATGGGTCCTCTTGTGGGGCTGTCTTACTATTATATATTAATCTAGCGCCCTCTTGTGCAGTACATTTTAATAACAGAGTTTGAAAATGTATGTACTGTGTCTTCCATATCCAGGTGCCAGAGGAAC
This sequence comes from Mus minutoides, assembly GCA_902729485.2. Classification (NCBI taxonomy): domain Eukaryota; kingdom Metazoa; phylum Chordata; class Mammalia; order Rodentia; family Muridae; genus Mus; species Mus minutoides. The sequence goes on from LR750060.1 coordinate 241,164, forward strand.
ATAATCATTAGATAATATTACTTTATCTTCTTTTTGAATTTTCACCATTGTTCGAACAAAAAGACAAAAGACTGAGGACCACCCGCTGTGAAGTCAGAGCAAAAGCCACTTTTCAGAATCAAGACAATTCTCTCTTCAAAAGAAATATTTCATTCTTGATAAGATGATACAGTGACAACGGCCCCCTCCCCTTTCTTCCCACCAACATCTCCCATATGCCCCACCTCACCGCTGCATCAGGCAGAGACCATCACAGAAAACCCCTACCAAAGCGCAGAGTTGTGGAGCCCAGTCCTAAGGGATAGATCAAGACATTTCTTAAGGAAATCTAACTCACTCTCAAGAGTAATAGGGAAATTATTTTTGTAGTGCAATATAATGAATGAGTTCTGGTGGATTCTTGGAATTTTAGGGCAAAAGAAAAATGTGTCGCTCCAGTGAGAGGCAAGAAATGGTTGCACTCTTCCCTCCTGTGTGCATGGAGGCCAGCTACATTATGTTCCTGTGGGCATGGCCAGCACCCGCTACATTGTATTGTTAGGGCTTCTTTGGAGCAGAGCACCCAACCTGTGTTTCAATTTCAGGAAATGTGATAAGCTAGCAGGAGTGACATTGTTGTAAGGAAAGACAGGGTGAACCCCCATATGCAACACCCTCCTCTGGGTAGTGACTTCCAGATGTCACAGCTTCAGGCTTTTCTCTCCATCACTGACATGGCTTGAGTATCTTGAAGTCCTGACTGTGCTCCCAGGAACTCAAGAGTGTAATCCTCCATTTTGTTTTGTTTTGTTTTGTTTTGAGACAAGGTCTTACTATCTAACTAATCCAAGATATCTTAAACTCTTACCATCCTGCCTTCAAATCCTAGAATCACAGGCCACCACAGCCTTGCAGAATATGGCCTTAATTGGAGACAAGGTCTTTATGGGTGTAGTTAAGTTAAAACCAGGTAATTTGCATGGGCTTCGATCCAGTACCATTCCTAAAAGGGGGGATGGGGTGGGGGAGAGCTGAGATGAGGGTGGCCAAGCATGCCCGCAACCCCAGAGCTTGTAGGTGGAAACAGAAAGATCGAGAGTTCAAGGTCACCTGCATGATAGGAGACTTTGTCCCCTCAAATAGGGTAGGGGATGTGATAGCTGTTCTTGGTTGTCAGCTTAACGAAACTGGGCAGACTTGTGAGGGTTTTTTCTTGATCTGGGCCACACCTTCTGCTGGCAGCCTGTCATAAGTGACATGGAAGAAGGAAGGGAGCTAGCTTCTGCTCTTTGTCTGCTTTCTCTCACTTACACTGGAAAGTTCATTTCTTCACTGCTATTAGGGCCTACTTCTTTGGAATTCCAACATATACTGAGGAGCACCTGAGACATCCAGTGTGAGACCCCAAAATTTTACCCCAAAGTTTTCCCCCAAAGCCTGTTTCCCGATTTCTAAGAATACAGCCAGTAAGAAGCTCTTTGTTTTCTAAAGCTAGCAAGAAGCTTTTTGTTCCTCTACCTTAGATGACCCAGCCTGCCTGTCTGTGTCAGAGACCCAGAGATAACTGCAAGGACAGACATTAGCTCTTGTTCCTTCACCAAGGACAGATCCACGAACACCCCATTCTTTCTGCTCTTACCCCACCTCCTGAGGTTTTTCCTTCAAAAACCCTCTGCTGTTGCAGCTCGGGGTCAAACTCCCCAGCCCCTCGGGACGAAAGGAGCTCATCCTCAACTGGCTGATAATAAAAGTCCTCTTGCAGTTTACATCAAGACCGTTTCTCATGAGTGATTTGGGGTGTCACCTCTCCGGAGTCAGAACGTGAGGGAGTCCTTGCATTTCTAGGTCTTTCACCAGCCTTGTGGATTATTGGGTTCTTAGACTTCCCCTTTGTAGGCAGCCACTGTTGGACTAGCTGGACCACAACCTGGAAGCCAGTCTAATAAGTCACACATGCACACACACACACACACACACACACACATTACTTCTCTAGAGAACCCTGACTGGCTGACTGGTACAGGGGCATCTGTGATTGATGTGATTGATGCTTCTATATACTAAAGGAGCCTCCGAATCATTGGCGCAGCCCAGAAGCTGGGAAGAAGCATTGAATGGTCTCCACAACCTGCAGAAGGAAGAGTTTCTGCCAATACTAGTGAATTTTTACCAGCCTGCAAAACTATGAGAAGGTGCCTTTCTGCTGTTTCGAGTTTCTCTGTGTGTGACACTAAAGAGGGAAATGGAAATAATGAAGAGTTATTATGAAGGATTTACCAATAAGCTCACTTAGAAAATGCTCAGTTACACAAAAGTAAAAATCAGCTGCAGGATATTTGTCTCTGTTGGGCGGTTTAAAGAACCCAACCCTGGCTGACAGCCACTGATCAAGCCCTCTCTTATCAGGGAGAGCTTAAATTTTGCCAGGCGACTAGGGTGACCCTGGCCAACAGCTGTCCTGGGAAAAGCAGCCGAGGTCAGTCTCTGAGATAATTTCTATACCATATATCTCCCCATTTGTCTAAACAACTGAGCCATGGAATTACTGTCTCCCTAAATCATGTTTAATTGCTCAAAGTGTAACTTGGGTTGCAAAGCTACGTTAAGTTGACGGGGATTTCTGTTCAGGTGGATTCTCTTCCACACAGAAGCCTGAACTAGTGGCGCGCAATTATTAAAGAGGTTTTTTTTTTTTTTCCTTTATTAATCTCTAAGTGCCTGGAGTGATTTCTCACTGGGGAGGCACAATGACACTCCAACAGCACTTAGTTAAACAAATACATCACTCTGTCGTCAGCGGCGCGGTGATTCCTCACGGCTAGGTAGAACAGCAGTTTAGGGTGATCAAGGGAAGTCCCCACAGACATCCATATGGAAATACTGGGACATCTTTGAGAATGGCAGAGCTTTTCTTCGATCTTGGTGTGCTTTGCTTGTGGGGCTAGGGTTCCAGAAAACTTGACAATGCCGAAAGCTGCCCCAAGCTTGTGGATCTCAGAGGGATGGCGAGCAGAGGGGGTTGGGGAGCATAGAAGGCGGAGAAGTAAGATACCAGTGAGCAGTGCTCTGGGGGCTTGCTTCTTCAAAGAAGAAGTTGTGATAGAAACTAGACAGAGGGCCGGGAAAGGAGGTGAGCTGGTCGATCCAGTTGGCCCAACCACAAGATGTCCAGGTGCCCTGCTCAGTTTCAGTCACGTAGTCATCCGCAGCCTCTGGCAGAGGTGCTCATTTAGGACTTGACAGAGAAACTGGAACCAAAACTCTGCCCTGACATTCTTGGCCTCCAGCAAGGACGTTCTCGGTTGGAACTGTTGCTCTGGGATCCCTGCCCTACCTGACTAGTTTCTATCTCAATCCCTCATCTGTGTGAAAGTTTTCCAATACACTGTAAAGAATACAGTGTTCTGTTATAAAAAAAAAATAACTCACTGGAAAAATAGTTTTCCTAATTATGTCCTAGATATCTAAAATTTGCATGTGTAATACATTGTTTTAAAGGAAACTTTAGTCATTATTACATTTCACCATTAATATTTTGGTTATTTTCTTTTAAGATGAGAGCATTTTTCCTTGTGAAAGTAAAGCAGTATTTTTCCCTAATTTTCTAAAGGGGTTACTATTTTATAATAATAAACCAGTTTATTTCAAAACATCCTTTCAGTGTCTTCCAAATCCTGCACATGTGGCTTGTTCAAAACATAATCTATTTTGAGACTATATTTTGCATCTACATTTTGTTATTTCCCCAGGACTCATCCAGCTGGGCATGATGTGGAGATGCCATCTTACAAGGAGAATGTGCATCATGAGAAAAATAACCACAACTCCAGCTCTGAGTGCATTGTTTCACTCCTCTATTGGTAAGCTTATTTCTGTAAATGGGATATAAAGTCTCCATTCTATATAAATGTCCCAGGCTAGAATGCATTCTGCCTTGTGCGTGTTACTTCAGTATCAGGTGAGATCTCTTCAACAACCTAGAGATGCTAAGAGAGGCCACTGGGGTGGAGCAACATGTTGATCTCTTCACTGCAACCAGAAACCAGTCTCTGGGCTTACTGTGGCCCCCGCACAGATGTCCTGTTTCCCAATAGGCACTTATTAAGTGTCCTCACAAGTTCATTGGTGGTCTATAATTTAGTGTGAAGTGTTGTTAAGATGGTGCTGATTCAGGACAACTCACCAGCTGGGCCCTTTGGGTTGCCCTGAAGTACAGCCTTTCTCAAAAGTGGGTTAAAGCTCTCTCTAGACTCCAAAGCTAAGTGTTAGTCTATTTACTTGGGACCTCAAACAGTGAGTGGAAAGGTCTTTCCCCACCCCCACACCATTCCTTCTCATTGCTATCACTATGGACTTAAGGGTTTTTAGTCCACAGTCTATGAATTTCAGAAGCTAGAGAAATGATTCAGTCTGTAAAGTGCTTGCCACACAAATACAACTTATTAAATTCTATTCCCAATACCTCTTGGGCATGAGGGAGGCCAGATGAAATATAATATATTTGTAATTCCAATCAGCCAACCTAGTCTATTCCACAGTCTATGAGCACCAAGACAGTGATGGACCCTACCTCAATAAACAAGTCAAAGGGCTCCTGGGGAATGGCCTCTGACCTCCACTAGCATGCACACAAATGCATATGCACACACATGCACATACAATTACATACACACAAACCTGCACAAACAAATAAATTCAATGGGTTTTAATGAACTACAACCACAGAATATAAGTGTTTGCCCAATGGGATACTCTTCAAGCAGGTTCCTAATCCCTTTTTATGCAACTCGATTAATTTTTGGATTTCTCCTTTTGGTGCACAAGATCTAGATGTTTTTCATGAGACATAGTGCAAAAGACTAAAATCCAAATTCTAAAAGAGGAGATTGTAAATGTAGTAGCATTATATCTTAGACATGTTGATGCGCAGAACTGTAAGAATACATATATATATATATATGTGTGTCATAAAAAACCGTGAGTTCACACTGATATCATCCAACTCACATTTGTCATTACATAGTGTTTTTGCACTTGGCGCTTCCTGCGGGAGGTTTCTCCGTTTCCCCCTCTGTATTTTTGCTCTGTACTGCCTTCCTTGTTTGAAGTGCCTGACTCTGAGCACGCGAGCTGCTCTGCCAGGCCTATTACTTTCTCTTCTCCACTTCAAATGTGTCTTTATCTTATTTTTGCCAACTTTTCTGGTATCTATGTATATCGTACTATGGTTTCCACAGGTTGATTTAATCCTGGGTTCCTTCCCATTTTACTTTCATCTATAATTTTTCTGTCAATTTTTTCCTGATCTTCCCACACAAAGTTTTAACTCTTGTTGCCTTACCAGCTCTACCATATACTTTTTTTTTCAAGTTCTGTTTTGAAATCTTTCTTACAGAGGTGATTAGAGACGGATTTTATCTTTTTTTAAACTTGCTTTATATTAATTGATAAATAGCAGCTGTACATATTTTGGGAGATATATCCTGTAATGTTTTGATGCATGAATATATTTTGTAATTATTAAGTCAGGGCAATTAGCACAGCCATTACTTCAAATGGTGTTGTTGTTGTTTTTGAATTGAGAACATTTCAAGGCCCCCCTCTCCTGTAGCTTTTTTTTTTTTTTGAAGTATGTAATATTCTATTGCTAATCATCACCTTTCTCTTGTGGCAAGAACTTCTGCACTTATCTCTTCATTGTGCGGAGCATAATTTTTGTGATCACAACGTGTCTTTCTGAAATCTGGCTCTGCTTGGCCATCGAATCTACACTCCTGCCTTTTACTTACCTTAAGACTGACTATAAGAGACATCCTATAGCAGAAGTCCTTACTGTGTTTTACACTTGAGTCTGGAGTTCTCCTGAGATAAGCTATTAGGCACAGTTTGAAGAAAAAAAAAAAAAAAAAAAAAAAACTTCCAGGAAACAAAACTAAATAGGGAGGGGGAAGGCAAAGAACCAGGCTACTGGGTCAGAAAAGTCTTCAGGACATTGATAAATCAGGTTTATTTCTGCATAGCTCTGGTAATCACTGAATAGAGAAACCTATTATCTTCAAGAAAAAAAATATTGTTTTTGAGACAGGGTCTCATGATACAGCCTTGGTTGGCCTGGATCTTGCTATGTATATCAAGTTGGTCTTGAACTCACAAAGATCCTCTTGCCCTTGCTTCCTGAGTGCTGGGAGAAAGGTGTGTGGGGTCATGTCTGAAAACAATGTTTTATATATATATATATATAAAAAAAAAATTTACTCCTTGCATTTTTGCAATGTTTTCAATATATATAATTTACTCCTTGCATTTTTGTCTAAAATATAAAGAAACCGTATTTTAAAAGAAACCTATATCAAGGCCTAAGGACGTGGTACATTAGTGAAAGAGCGGGCTGTGAAATTCTGATGACCTCAGTTTGCATCCCTAAAGGCCACACCAAAGATAGACATAATAGTGCACATGTCCATGATGCCAGGAGTTCTACACAGACATGAGAGTCAGAGATGGAAAGTTCCCCAGAGGTCTGTGGGTCAGCTATCCTGGAACATACCAATAGCCAAACAAAGTAGAAAGCAGGACTGGTATTCAAGGTTGTCTTCAGGCTTACATAGTTAGATTGTAGGATTCACGTGCACACATGTGCACATACTTACATGTGTACACACACACACACACGTACACACATGTGCCCACACATAGATGCATGCATGCACACAATAGAAACATTTTTATTTTTCCTTAGAATTCATGTCATGATCATGCCTGCTGAAGATATTTGATTTTAAAGTTATTTGGAATTCACCTAGACTTACCCTAACAATTTATGGTCATAACCAGCTCCATTTGTTTTGTTTGCCTTTCATTTCAGCACCTGACATTTTAATTAAATTGTATTATTTCGTAGATAGTGACCTGGCAACAGGATTCAGACAGAAAGCCTGCCTCTCCACTCATCCCTCCTGCACCTCATGGCGTCCTAACAGAGAGAGACACAGCTATCACATCCTTTCTTTTCTGCCCACTAGTGCTTGGCTTCATATGTGTTCTCCCCCTTTCCTCCACAAAGGACAGCATAGTATGCATTTATTTGTTGTTTGTTTATGGTCGCACTCTGTTGCTTACATCCTGGCCACCTCTCCTTGACAGTTTACCACCTCATCTGCTCTGTCATGACTGCAAATTGCACCCCACTAAGCTACCTCACATGGCCCTTTCTGCGTACGCTCACTGTGTTTAGGGAGTAGATGACCCAGAATGATGGAACCCAGAAAAAGTGGATTCTGATGCTGTCTCTTGCTATGGAGGCACACAGTGTTCCCTTAGTGCCCATGAGAGATGGGGGTCTAAGACCCCCACATATATAAAGTCCACAGATGCTCAAGTCTTTTATATGAAATGGCATGGCGCTTACATAGGACTTGTACATGTTATCAATCTTGCTGTAGATCACCTCTAGATTACCTGAAGTACCAAGGACAATGTGGTGTCAGTAGTTGGTTCACCACACAGTATTTTGGCACAATGTCAAAGACAAAGGTCTGTGGGTAGATGTTCAGTATAGGTGTAGATTTTTCTCAAATATTTTTTTCCTCTGTATCTGAAGGTGCAGTCCCCGTGGATATGCGAGCAGACTATAGCATTTACTCCTTTGGTTCTTCCAAACACTCTGAGTTTTCAGAAGGCTCTGCCCAACTCTGCTTTGTATGGTATTGGTGACAGCAGGATGTTTGGCTTTGGATGTGATCAGTTCTACTTCCTGGCAACAAAGTAAACAGCGGCATCTGCTCTCCTGTGGCCAGTGGTTGTCGAGAGCCTCCTCCCTGGCAAGCTCCGGAATGACTGACATTTGGGCCCCGGAACTTGCTTTTCCAGTCCACCTACTACTTCTCTGAGCTTCCTGTGATCACTCTAGTAAGTCCTTTCTCCTGCTTGACTATGCTAAGGACTCTGACCTAAATGTTCTTTTGAAAAGGTAATGACTCAACAATACTATAATTAGCGAGTGAGGGTAAGAATGAAACTCCTGTCCTTAGCTCCTTTGTAGCAAATTAACTATGACCCAATCTTGGTCTTTCCTCCACATTTCTTTATCCTCATCCTGCTGCTGAAAAATGATACAAATACACCAGGGGTTTGAGTTGCATAGCTTGCTTCTGTGCATGAGGATGGCTTCTGAAAACATGAAGGAGCTTTGGCCCTCTGCCCACAGGCCATAGTCAGGCTCCTTGCGTCTTCCTTGATTGGCCACCAAGGTGGCCACGCAGTGGACTGCTCTCAAGAGAGAAGCTGTGCAGAAAGGAGTTGTGTTCTTTAAAATGATATTTAAAATTATAAATCTCCCTCATTTCAGCCTTTAAAGCAAGACTTTTGTGCCCTAAGCTAGATAATTGAGAAATTTGTTTGACTGATTTCATAATTAGAAGCTAAAAGCAAATCTCACACACTTGTGATGTCGTGAAGCCTGGAGGATGCCATAGGAGGGGGATTTGGGGCTTTCCTCTCACTTGTAAAGGAGATGGAGCTGGTAGACTGTCCTTTAGACACGTGGGGGGACAGAAGAGACCTTTGTAACCTGTATGCCCAGGGCCAGCGCAGAGATGATCGTCAAGAGATTAAAGAGAGATGGCAACATCTCCTGATCCACAGTATTTGTCATGATCCACTCGCCCTTCCTGGATGGACAGAGCTCCATGACACTTCTGCTTTTGGGTATTATCATCATCCCTGTAGTGAAAAGTCAGGTCCAAGCCTCAGCAATGAGAGTAGTGTGTTCCCAGTTAGGCTTCTGGAAAGACCAGTCATAACTCCCAGTCAGCATCAACACAGAGCAGTATTGTGGGCAAATTTAGATGCCTTGTGGGAGGCAGAGCACAGGGAACTCCCTGCCCCATGAGAGGGGAATCCGCCACCCATGGCACCTTATACTAGATATTACACAAATGGCTCCTCCTGAAGTGTTAAGGTCTAACATGTATGCCTCTCGGCTCTGATCCTCTGCGCTCAGCGTCAAAGGTGGAAAAGTCAAACAGCACTAGATGTTCCAAATCTGTTTGCTTTTCTTTCCCAAGAGAATCACCTTGCACTTCCCTGGGCAGTTTCACCGCGTAGGACAGTAAACCATAACCCAATCCAACAAAGTTCCTGGCAAATGACATTCTAGAACTGAAGTTAATAACCGTTAGGGCAAGCCAGGGTTTCTGACTTCATCTAGTGGGGCAAAGATGCCAGCACACTTGCTCATACTTCCTTGTCTCTTCCCACACTTAAGTTCATGACAAACCTGCAATGATTGATGAAGTGCTGAGGCTTATACTACACACACATTCATGAACACAGCTTCAGGCCAAGCAGGAACGTTCTGTGTGAATGAGTGTTACTACCTGATCTTGGGAGTGGATATTTTATTAACTGTTCCTTGATGTGGACCTACCCTTCTCTACTGGGGAAAATAGTAATTGCTGAACATACCATGATTAATATTTTGATGCGCTCCCTTCTGTTTTCCCTAAAGTTCTTATATTTTAACATAATTGGAAATATGAACACAATAAGACCCACGTGAGAAATAGGTGCATTCTATATGCATTATTCCTGGTCTCCATCACCCAGGAAGAGCTGGTCTAGTTTCTCTCTTCCATAGGGACAGTCTGCATGGCTCCAGTTCAGTTTGACTGTTAGCAACAGTGGCAGGTAGTATTTTTCACACACATAAACACACACTCAAACCCACACACACAACCCTAATTTAGTGAGAAAGTAGAATTGTCTCTTGGGAACTGATTGGTAAGAAATGAGCCATCTGAGCCGGGCGTGGTGGCACACGCCTTTAGTCCCAGCACTCGGGAGGCAGAGGCAGGTAGATTTCTGAGTTCCAGGCCAGCCAGGGCTATACAGAGAAACCCTGTCTCGGGGGGTGGGGGGAGAAAGAAAGAAATGAGCCATCTATTTGGGAAAGCTGACATTCAAAGTTGAATCTCAATGGAACATGTGATGTGATTCAAGTCTCGTCCTTGCACTGCACTTCCTAAAACTACACTTTGTTGACTTTTAGGCCAGTAGAAATGGCACCTCTTCTCACTAGCTTTGGATGAGGATGGGCGTTACAGTGCCAGCCATATCCAGATATTCTCCATTTCCACCTGCACCAGAGCCTTTGGGGATGTTTGGGAAATCACAGAATCAAGTCTTCTTGGGTAGAGAAGAGTCATTGCATAGGGATACTTTTAAACTGACACATGAGGTAGTTTGTTACAGGTGGACCACAAGCCCAACTCTGAGAAACTCTGGTGAGCTACACTCACAGCACTCCATTCAGTGAACATTGCTGAGTGCCAGGGCTAAAAAACAGCATCAGCAGTGCAGGAGGCAGGAGCACAGCACTAACATGCAGGACACAGAGCACACAGCACTAACATGCAGGACACAGAGCACACAGCACTAACATGCAGGACACATTGCACACAGCACTAACATGCAGGACACAGAGCACACAGCACTAACATGCAGAACACAGAACATACAGCACTAACATGCAGGACACAGAGCACACAGCACTAACATGCAGGACACAGAGCACACAGCACTAACATGCAGCACACGGGAGCACACAGCACTAACATGCAGCACACAGGAGCACACAGCACTAACATGCAGGACACAGGAGCACACAGCACTAACATGCTAACAGAGTAATACCGGTTTGTGTTTGTTCAGCACTGAACAGTTTTCACAGTTTCTTCCCTTGTATTATCTCTGTATCAATTGTGTGAGAGAGGCAAGAGAGGGAATGACATTTCCATTTCCTGTAAAAAGAGGAAGAGGGAGATAAAGGGGATGGAGAGAAGAGGAAGAGAGAGGAAGAGAGAGAGTGTGTGTATATGTGAGAGAAAGAGAGGGAGGGAGAGGGAAAAGGAGAGAGAGAGAGAGAGAGAGAGAGAGAGAGAGAGAGAGAGAGAAACTTAAGTTCCTCCAGTCACTATGTCTGCTAGATGATGAACATGGATTGTTTGGAAGCTTCTGTTGGAAGGAGGGAAGCTATTACAAGTACACAGAAGTCTTGAGAAACACTGGTCTAAAGCTATACTGGGGGAACATTTATTTCTGACTTTATCATACAGAAAATTTGGGGATACTCTATATGTCCATCCATAGGGNTATTGGTTTATATGAACCAAACATCATAAAATGAAGCCTAGTTTAAAAATAATATTTTTACACTTGCCAAGTATAAGAGCAGAGTCTTTGAGTCTTGAACCAGAATTTAGAGCAGAAGAAACTATTAACTGACCACTACCATAAACCATGATAATATTTAATATCTTAATATTTACTGCATAATTTTTCAAAATTGAGTAACAGTTAACTTTCAACCAAGCACTGTGCACCTACACTGGGCAAGCCCCGGTGGTACAAAGATATTGAAATGAGTTCTCTAGCCAGGGGAAGCTGGCAGACTTAGCCTTTACTTTTTAAATTGCAATCAGTTCTGCTCAGAGTAAAACTTGCATAGGGGCCCTGAGATGAGGAGGCTGGTGTTTGTCGAGACCCATTCATCATCATCATCCCCACCACCACCATCAATACCATCATTTATTTTGGGGACAGGGTCTCAGCTGTCCGAGGCTGGTGTGAATCTCACTGTGTGCCTGAGAATGACCTTGAGACACAGATACGCACCACCATGCTTGAACTATCTGCTGTTTGCTGCAGCAATGAAAGCCAGGAGAGGTGATATGTGCTTGTCAACCCAGCATTTTAGAGGTAGATGCAGAAGAATTGGGAGTTCAAAGTCAAAGCTAGCCTCAACCAACTGTGAGTCTGAGGCTAACCTAGGCTACATGAGATCCTGTTTCAGAAAACACACACACACACACACAACACACAGAGACACATACACACGAGAGAGAGAGAGAGAGAGAGAGAGAGAGAGAGAGAGAGAGAGAGAGAGATTTTCCCTGTGAGTGTTTGCCATTACTGAAGTTTTTGAGAGGGCATAGACTACTGCCTGCCTTCATGTATTTAATGGGGATGAACCTGGAGGAAAATGTCAGCCAATTTCACATCGATGATTATTTCTTAATCATAGTTTCTGCTTTGGAAGCTGGTGAAGATGTGGCAAGTCCTTTGGGGGATGCCCTCCCGCTGAAGTGGCAGTTTGGGGGATCTCCTGGACGACCAACAGCATCTGTGGCCACCAGCAAATTAACCTTGTCCTAGGAGTTTGTTCTTCTCAAATGCAGATGTGGCAATATTTACACAGCAAATATTTTTAGAGCACCTGCACTGCCCAAAAGCTCGCTGTGAGAACACAGTTGCGTATTTCAGTCATCCGACAATTCTGATGCATACACGGGTTTACAACACACCGGCTTAATTCAAACATGTGCTGCGCTCAGGCTCTGTCCCCGAAAGACTTATTTTGTCCAATGTTGAAGTTCAAGCATGAGTGCATTGCACACTTCTCTTGACAGTTCTTACAGATAGGCAAACAAGGGATCCTGTGGTTTGAAGATGGGAGGTGTGGCATATGGTTTGGATAAACATTTCTGGTCTTGCAAGGGGGGCATTCTTCTACTCACACAGACATGTTCATGGCTCCCAGAGTGCATGCTGTACTAGGACAGTGGCTTCACAACTCGGTAGGGTGTTTGGATATAGGCTCCAGCCTGTGTGCTCCAATTACTTTACTAAGTAATAGAAGGACTTTAGATTTTTGTCGTTGTTTTTAGAGTTGTGAGGTTTTTTTAATAAAACACCATCTCTGTGTGCTTCTTAGGAAACTAGAGGAGAGAAAAATCTGCTGTGGGGTGGCGTCTTTTAACTTCCAATTGCTGCCCTGAGTGGAGATAGATCAATTTTTGTTACTAATCAGCCACTCTGCTAACAATTTCTTTGAGACACATTTATTTCACAACTAGTAGAGAAATCTTTGCTCTGAACAGTCTCTAGGCTTAGGATTCACACAAGAAGCCGTTTTTTTGCAAGTCATTGCTCTCTGGAATAGCTGCATGAGCCACTGCCTTGCCTTGCCTTGCCTTGCCTTGCCTTGCCTTGCCTTGCCTTGCCTTGCCTTGCCTTGCCTTGCCTTGCCTTGCCTTGCCTTGCCTTGCAAACAAGCACAAACACACACACATACACACACACACACACACACACACACACAGAGAGAGAGAGAGAGAGAGAGAGAGAGCACTTTAATATAACAGTCATTGTTTCATTGACCATCTATCATAGACAGGCAGGCACTGGACTGGACATATTAACCAGTATATCCTTCACAAGAATCAGGTTATTGTTATTGTTGCTGCCCACTTTTTATATGTAACTGTCTCACAAGTTACATGTCTCACATTCAAATTCTGACCTTGCACTATATCATAAAGCCCTCAATCCAGTAATCATGCCCAGAGTCCTGAGATTAATATTCTACTCGTGAAGATTGCTACGTATGGGTGAAGACTCAGCTGGCAGAACTCGATACTCTTACAACTAAACAAAACCTTCATCCTCTCTCTGGATCCTGTGGAAGCAGCCCCTGTTTTAAGCTGGCAATTTACTGTGATTGAACAGCAGTTGTCCAAGATGCCTGTAGAATGGGTTGATGCATGTAAACATGGTTTACTGAATTCAAGTTACATGGAGGAGAAGGTTGGTTCAAGGGCTCTATGCACCCCATGGCAAATTGAAGAAAAGTTAATCATATTTTTAAAGCTACCCATTGTGGCCTGATGAGTGAGATATAGCTTCACAGTGTATCTACAAGTCACTTTTACTTTATAACGATTTAGAAATTACCACTTATGACTGGTAATTTGCAAACTTTCAATTTTATAATATTTAATTACACAGGTCCTTTTTGTCATCACAAAAAAGATATAGAAAGTAATTAAGTAACCATTTCTGGGGTAAGAAAAATATCAGACAAAAATGATAACATAATTTGAATCAATCTTTCCTTCTTTTTTCCCTCCATCCCTCCTCTCTTCCCTCTTCCTTTCCCTCTCCCTCCTCCCTTCCTTCCTCTCCTGAGATAAAATCTTCCTGAGCCCTGGCTGGCCTAGAACTTACTATATAGATCAGGCTGGTCTCAAATTCAGAGAAACCCTCCTGTCTCTGCTTCCCAAGCACTGAGATTTAAAGCATGCCCCATCACACCTAGCCCACGAACCTTTTGACTTACATACTGGAGATATCAAATGCTTAAAAATATAATCATTGCTAGATGTGTTGTTTTTCATCCACAAATAAATATTTATTTTTTTAACCTCAGAATTAAATTAATTTTCAGAAAATTAATCCATTCAATATTGCTTAAGTTACAATTTTTTGATAGAAGTGTAAAGAGGATGCCTAAATCAAACTGTTGTTGTATCTAATATCAAGGTCATCTCTTTATGTATTGGACTTTGTAGTTTTGGGAAATAGAATGAAGAATTCACTTCCTGAAAAGTATAACTGTATTTACACAGTTACTTATTGTACTGGCTAGGTTTGTGTCAACTTGACACAGCTGGACTTACCACAGAGAAAGGAGCTTCAGTTGGGGAAATGCCTCCATGAGATCTAGCTGTGAGGCATTTTCTCAATTAGTGATCAAGGGCTCCTTGTGGGTGGGACCATCTCTGGGCTGGCAGTCTTGGGTTCTATAAGAGAGCAGGCTGAGCAAGCCAGGAGAAGCAAGCCAGTAAAGAACATCCCTCCATGTCTTCTGTATCAGCTCCTGCTTTCTGATCTGCTTGAGTTCCAGTCCTGACTTCCTTTGGTGGTGAACAGCAGTATGGAAGTATAAGCCAAATAAACCCTTTCCTCCCCAACTTGCTTCTTGGTCATGATGTTTGTGCAGGAATAGAAACCCTGACTAAGACACTTATGAAAAGTAAAACTAGGCATTTATCATTCAAAACAATGTATGATTCAATTATTTATTTTATTAAAGATTTATTTATTTATTTTATGTATGTGAGTACACTGTAGCTGTACAGATGGTTGTGAGCCTTATGTGGTTTTTGGGAATTGAATTTTTAGGACTTTGGCTCATTCCTGTCAGCCCTGCTCCCTCTGGTCGGCCCCACTTGCTCTGGTCAACTCCACTCACTTAGTCCCTGCTCGCTCAGTCTCTCCTTGCTCTAGTCCAAAGATTGATTGATTGATTGATTGATTGATTATACATAAGTACCCTGTAGCTGTCTTCAGACACACCAGAAGAGGGCATCAGATCTTATTACAGGTGGTTGTGAGCCACCATGTGGTTGCTAGGATTTGAACTCAGTACTTTCAGAAGAGCGGTCAGTGATCTTACCCACTGAGCCATCTCACCTAGTCCCAATTATTTTTAAACATATTATTACTTGAAACTAATTTTCAGTCATATTATAAGAAATAAAACCAGCAGCTTTGTTCAAGCGTTTGTCTTCTACAGAACTTCAAATACAAGAAATGTTTAGAAAACAATCATAAGACAAAAGGCAAGACACAAAATTGTTTATGAAGAAAAATATGTAAATGCATAAAATAGTAGAAAGTGGTGCAGCTGTTGGAAGTTAGGGTTGTGATTAATCAACATTCTCACTTTAATTTATGTTTTACAAAAGAAAATTTTACAAAGAAATAAATATTTTAGTAAGAATATTATTCCAATTTAAAGATTATTGAATAAATGTTATTGATATTCTTAATATTATACAATGTACAAATAGTATTTATATTTATTATTTGTTTTTTTTTCTCTCCATGAGTTGAAGCTAAGAAACACTTGAGGCTGCTTTTGGGCAAAATTTAAATACAAATGAAAATAAAAATATAAATATAAATACAAAATAATCAGAACAAGTTTAAAACTCAAAGTGAAAGAAAAATAGAACTTATAAGGAAGCTAATAAATCATCCAAAAATAATCTGGAGTAAACTGATCATTATGGTAAACATCTCCAGTCAGCCTCTTTAGAAGCTTTCCCTAGGATAGGCAGTTTTCCATGACTTTTTTTTCAGGGACTTAAGGAAAGGAAGATTTCCTTGACTCGCTGTCTGAGAGGGTTCCGTCTGTGGCTCGTATAGCTTAGGTTTGAGGTAGTGAGGTGAGCCTCATGCAGGTAGGGCGTGGTGGGAAAGCGACGACCATCTAATGTCAGTCAGCAAGCCAAGACAGATAAAGGACAGGGTTGGGACGTGCTCTACTTTGAAGGCATGTCCACAGTAAACTACTTCTGTCAGCCATTCCACACTCTCTGGTTCTCACCACTTCCCAGTGTTATGAAACAGCCAGTGATACGGAGCCATGAGATTGGATAGAATTATCCGTTGAGTAGTCCGAGTCTCCTGATCCAATTGCCTTTCCATGATTGCATCTGCCCTCTAGAGACCAAGCTCTAAATACATGAGCCTTCTGAGGAATATTTCATATCCACGCCATAACGGAGATATTTGAGTGGAAAAGTTTTTTTTTTAATGATGCATTTGTACATCATTAATGATAATACATTCTTTGGAAATCTTGTCTTACAAGATACTGCTTTTAAAGTCTGTTGTTCTCACATGAAAACAGAGCAGAAGGTCATGTTGCAAATCGTGCTCTCAATAATATTCATTAAAGAGCAAATGAGGCTGAGGTGGCAGCCCCGGCTTTAACAGGTGGACAGCTCAGCACCTCGACGCCTGCACACTTGAACTCTTAGATATTGCTGTTTTATCATCAAACATCATATTTCCAGCATATTTTGCAAATATTTATTCATAATTTTTTCTAAGCATTCTGTCAGCACATAGATTAAGATTAAGACCACAATATGAGTCCACTGTATTAAAAAAAATGAATGATTTGCTAACTTGCCTTTTTCAGCCAATACAAATTATTAGGTTGAATTTGCACACAATTGTTTTAAAACATAAAAATCAGAATGTCTTCTCCAATAGCCTTCCCTGCTGTTCATAGCTTGGCAGCCAAATTCATGGACATTATATAATACACAACATTCAGAATCTTGCTTCTTATTGCCCTCTTAGTGAGGTATTTGCAACTCTTGGATTCCATGCTTAGAAGATAGAAGAGCCCAGTGAAGTCTTAGCTGGTGGATACTCATAAATCTAGGAAAACAAGTGACTAGGCCCACCCACTTGGAAAAAAACACTTCTCTGTCTTTCATAGTAGTTAACTGTTTCATCCATTTGGCTCATACTTGAGGTGTTAGTTGTTTTCCCCAACTCTCTCCCCTGGAAAGTTGTCTTTTTCAACAGATGAAAGCTAATTAGTTTATGGTATCTCAAGATAAAAAGTATCCTTTAAGCACTTAAAATTTATTATTT
The DNA here is from genome assembly GCA_902729485.2 of Mus minutoides. NCBI lineage: Eukaryota > Metazoa > Chordata > Mammalia > Rodentia > Muridae > Mus > Mus minutoides. Next base: position 258,438 of record LR750060.1, read on the forward strand.
GTTCATTTCTCCCCCTGGTTTCAGGCTAAGAAGAATGTGGGGCTAACTTGGGACAAATGTAAATATAATACAACCAGAAACAATTTAAAACTCAAACTAAAATGTACACACATATAACACACTTTACACACATAAGCAAGCGCGCGCGCGCGCGCACACACACACACACACACACACACACACACACACACACACGCCAGTTTGACAAATACAGAAGCCATGTTGTCCAATTACAATTGGCTACAGGTGAACATCAATACAGACTTTGAGTTTCCTGGAAAATCGGCCAAAAGAACAAATGGGTCTATAGCACTCACTGTCCAGGAAAGAAAATTTGAAGAGTCTCCAAAGCCTGCAGTGTACATATGACCTCAGTATTCGCTTCCCTATAAGTTCAATTTTTCTTTCACTTTGAGTTTTAAATTTGTTCTGATTATTTTTGTATTTATATTTTTATTTTTATTTTCATTTGTATTTAAATTTTGCCCAAAAGCAGCCTCAAGTTTTTTTAGCTTCAACTCATGGAGGAAAAAAACCTCAAATGAGATGTGGATAAAGTTTCTACTTGGCTGTTTCTTGGATCCATACAAACAAACCGGTTTCATGATACTGAGAAATTATCCAGGGACAGCAGTCTCCATTGAATCAAGAGTCCAAGGGTAGTTTCAGCTTATTGTCATAAACCATGACTGCATTAAACAGCCAAAAAACAGAGAGCTATATCATCAATTATCCATCTAACAATAGACATAGGTATGACATGTATTTTATGAAAGGACAGTCCAGCCAAATACCATAAAATCAGCCAAACAGTGGGCTTAACATTTTTCACTTTGCAGATCTTGTACTAGGTTTTCTCAATGCAAGTGTGGGACTCGTACAGACTTGCTTTTGATAACTGTCTAATGGTCACTGTACCTTTTATGATTAGATGTATACGTACAACAGATTGGGACAAGATATGTTTGAACTATCCTGTAAAATATAGTTGAACTAAAAAATAAATCTATCAATCTGTATTGATCAGTTAAAATCAGGTGTAGGAGAGTAAACCAGTATTTTTGAGTTTAGAAAAACAAAAATACATGATTGAATATCACATGATGTGCATCATTTGGAGAACATTGTACTATCATAAACACTAATCAAAAAAACAGAGATTGGGATCACATTTGTTAATGTTTTTCAAGATGAGCCAAAAACGCAGTTTACCTATAGTGATGGATAATTCATGTGTCAACTTGACCGTTAAAGCCAGTGTAATGTTTAAGGAAGAGATTGGCCTTGGAGTGGGTGAAGAAAGACCTCACCAAGGTGTGTGGGCATCATTCAGTCTTTTGTGGCCAAGTAGACATGAAAATGAAAAGAAGGATGGACGTCAAGTTTCTTCTCATGACTATCTTCTCTGCCCTTGGACTTTGGGGTTTCTGATTCTCAGGCCTTTACACTTGGATGAGGGCTTAAATTACCAGCTCCAGCTTCCTCAGATTTTGAGTTTGGCTGAGTACTATGTTGGTTTTCCCAGTTTGTAGTTGGAAGACCACTGGTCCTCTCAGTTTCCGATCTCATGATCCAATCTTGATAATAAATATATTCCATGTATGTATGTATGTATATATGTATGTATGTGCACACACACATTCTCTCTTTCTCTCTTCCTCTCTCTCTCTCTCTCTCTCTCTCTCTCTCTCTTTCTCTGTCCCTTACACACACACACACACACACACACACACACACACACACACACACTCTATTGGTCCTATTTTTGCTGGGAAGTTCTCATTAACACACTCATTTTGGTATTACTTGATAAACTACCAAATGCTTTCAGTAGGACAAAAGAAAAAAAATTAGCCTCTGATACAGAGCAAGTGGGATACAACCTCTAGAACAACCTGAAGCTGACTGAAGCTGCTTTAAGAATTGAGACCCTAGGGGCTGGAGATCTGGCTCAGTGGTTAAGAGCCCTGTCTGCTCTTCTGGAGGTCCTGAGTTCAAATCCCAGCAACCATGTGATAGCTCACAACCATCTGTAATGAGATCTGATACCCTCTTCTGGTGTGTCTGAATACAGCTATAGTATACTTACATATAATAATAAACAAATCTTAAAAAAAAAAAGAATTGAGACTCTAATATGTTCCCTGAAAAATACAAAAGTGGAACAGCATACAGGATTTCTCCTCCCCTTCCTTATCAGGTCTGCTGCAATAGTATTCATGAATAAATATGTAATAGCTAGTAAAAATATTTAACAAAGAACTTTGACTTGCCCCAGGATTGAGAACTGTATTCGTGTGTGTGTGTGTGAATGTGTGTGTGTGTACAGTATGTACAGGTACAAGCACTTATGTGGATGGAGGCCTGGCAGGGGTTGGAGGAGGATGCCTGGAGTCCTTATCACTTTCCATCTGTGCCTTTGAGACAGGATCTCTCACTAAACCTAGAGCTCACTCCTTCGGCGAGGCTGGCCAGCCAATGCACTTCACAGAGATGGGGCAACAGGCACTTGTGGCCATACCTAGCTTTTTGGTTGGTCCTGAATTCAGTTCCTTATGCTTGCAAAGCAAAAGCTCTCACTCACTGAATCATCTCCATAGCTGCACAATAAAGAATCTTTAAAGTCCCTCCTATGGGACACACTTCTGTTTGTAGCATTTACTCCTAGCTGGGAAGATGGTTCAGTCATCAGGGGGCTTGCTCACAACCAGAAAGACCTGAGTTCTGATTCTCAGAACACATGGACTACACTGGGTTGGTGATCTGCATGTGTGTCTCCAGTGGTAGCAAAATGGAAAGTAAGAGAAGGTGAAGGCATGTTGACCTCAGGAAGCTCATAGGCCTGCCAGCCCAAATGATATGGCAGCTCTTAGCCAATGAGAGACTCTGCTGAAAAAAACCAAAAGGCTCCTGGTGACTAGCATCCGAGGTTCTCCTCTGACCTCCACACAGGCACTATCCAAACATCTGCACCACATGTACCCATCACACAGTAGCACGGCCTCCATCAAATCTCCTTGTGGTCTCTCCTGAAAGAATTTCCTGTACCCTACCCTTAATGACAGCTTTGATTTGAGAGACACAGCATCTGAGAGCTTCTCCGGATGCCTAGTAAATCTTAAAAACTTACTGGAATTTCCCAGAATACAATGGTGACTAGCGGAATTTCCCAGAATACAATGGTGACTAGCGGAATTTCCCAGAATGCAATGGTGACTAGGGGAATTTCCCAGAATGCAATGGTAACTGTATTTCTTGATTGCTCTGCTTACATGTATGTAAAATCAAGGTAATTTAATAAACTCTTATTTTTTAAAACACAAATATATGCCACCATCAGCTCACCTCTATCAAGTTTATAAAGCCAGGATTTATTTCATTAAAACCTCCTAAAATTCTATCTTTCCATCCCTTACCTACCTGCCAAGAAAGATTCTCAATCATGTAGGTTTTGTTGGGCACCCCATTTCCTATCCAAAGCTCGCTCCCGGCCAGCTGTCATTGGGAGTAGTCCCCTATCTTGCCCCTGGTCCACACTGGTTGCTATAGAAGTGTCAGGATCAATGCTAGAATTGCTGTGGAACCCAGTCATCTTCATCTATTGCCAACCTGTGCTAGGAAGAAATCTTTCTGCCACTCATCTGTGCTCAAGCACGGTCCCTGCCATGTTTCTGGGATTTTTCCAGGGGGAGGGAGATAGGGAGAGGAAGAGAACTGGCTGTCTAAGAAGCAAATCGCCAACCACCTCCGTCCCAGGCTGCAAGGCCCTAGCTCCTAGAGGTCTCCGTGACTGAGAGGAATTTGTAAGGCTTTCTTTTCTTGAAAAGAAATTATTTTCTTTTCCCATTTCTGAACTTAAATTTTTTTTTTTGGTTTGGACTCAAGTTCATTAGCTTCAACTATATACTCCCTAAACCCATTCCCCCCTCCAGAGTTTTAGGAAATGAACACTGGAAAGATTTTTAAGAACATGTAAAGTTCTCTAAGCAGCCACCTCCCTCTGGTACTGACTGTGTGAGGAAATAAAAAGAGAAAAATAAACGTAGCATCTCAAAATGTGGCCCTCCCTTACCTGCACACAGTGCTGCAGAGATCTTCAGACTTGTTTTTGTTCTATGAGAAAAGTTGGAAGTGGCTAACCTGAATCCAGATGCCTCATACAAGGGTGATGTTTTCAAGAGCTTGCTGAAGAGATGCCACACAGCATAGGTTATTTTAAGCATCCTTTAGTCTTTCCCCAGTAGAACACTGATGTCTGTCATCCTGCGGAAGCACAGGGCTACATGAACCAATAATGATATTACTTATGAATAATTGAATGCTAATTAATTGTAAGCTGTTTAACCTTGATTGATAAGTATCACAATCAGCCCTTGAGACGGCTAGAATTGTATCCAACTTTGACTGGAAGTGATGTTTTTACATTCCCAGTTTTCCAACAAGCTTTTCCTGAGCAACTGAAACACTTACAATCTAAACTAACAAGGACTAGATGATGATTACAGTAACTTTTTGTTGCAGGTTATTTGGTCACACTGTGAACCCCAAGACTGTGTTATTTACTGAAAAGCCCTGTTTCTAGTTGTGGTGTGGCTCAGCCCCTTAGCACACACCTTTAACCCTCTAGCTGGAATACAAACATGTCCTCAGTACACACCTTTAATCTCAAACAACGAAGTTAGTTTGTAGAAGGAAGCACACATGTGTGTAGGTGATGTCCAATTGAGTGGCAAAGTGATGAATCAGAGAAAGATTTGACAGAATAGGATAGGCCCAACTCTCATGAGAAGAGAGAGGAAAGAGAGGCAGCTTAAGAGAGAACAGTGGAGCAGCAGCAGCAGCAGGAGGAGGAGGAAGAGGAGGAAGAGGAGGAAGAGGAGGAGGTGGTTTTACTGGGACAGTTATAGAGAGACAGGTTTCAGAAAGAGAACAAGCCAGAGAATGAGGAGCCAGCAGATTAAAACAGGTTGACAAAATTAGTATGAGGCCAAGCAGAGCAATTCAGTCAGAGGTCAAGAGAGAAGTCAGATTGAATCAGTCATCTTAGAGGGGAGCTTGAGTCAGAGCAGCAGAGTTGAACCAGCCAACAGAGTTCAGAAAAGATCTAGAAAGAGTGAGCTTATTCGGCAGTAAATATCAGAGGCTGAAAACATCCTAGGCCTAGATAAGACTACATGGAAGATAGAAGCTTTCAGGACTAGGTCCAGGTTAGCAGACTGAGGCAGTAAGCCTTGGAAATGACAATTAATATAGGAGAATAAAAGTCACTGATACCCAAATAGTTCCTGGAGGAAGCAAGCCTCCCCGGAGTGTGGACAGGCCTGTGAGTGCAGGTAGGACCACCACTGTGGCTCAAAGAAACCTGCCCAAACCCCTCAGTACACAGGAACTGAGGGGCTGCCTGAGACAGGAGTCTTCCAGTCTCTGTCTGCACCCAGAGCTGATCCTGTGCCACAGAACTACATACACAAATACTGCCAGGAGAGAGGTGGTCTCCCAGGAGTGCCTACACATCTACTAGCACAGGTAAGACCACTACTTCTCTTCAAATTCCTGGCCCAAGAGGGACCCTCACAGAGCCATCAGAACACAGGAACCAAGAGTCAGCTGGGGACAAGATCCTTCTGATCTCTCTCTGCACCCCAGAGCTGACCTTGTACTACAGCTCTCCATACCCAAATCCCTTCAGGAGAAGATTGGTCTCCCAGGAGTACTGACACACAGGCTTTCAGGAGGGACAAGCTACCGTCAGAGACAGCAAGACCAGTTAACACCAGAGGTAACCAGATGGTGAAAGACAAGCGCAAGAACATAAGCAACAGAAACCAAGGCTACTTGGCATCATCAGAACCCAGTTATCCCACCACAGCAAACCCCGGTTACCCCAACACACCAGAAAAACAAGACTCTGATTTAACATCACATCTCATGATGATGATAGAGGAATTTAAGGAGGACATAAATAACTCCTTTACAGAAATACAAGAGAACACAGGTAGACAGGTAGAAGACCTTAAAGAGGAAACATAAAAATCCCTTAAAGAATTACAGGAAAATACAACCAAACAGGTGAAAGTACTGAACAAAACCATCCAGGATCTAAAAATATAAATAGAAACAACAAAGAAATCACAAAGAGAGACAACCCTGAAGATGGAAAACCTAGGAAAGAGATCAGGAGTCATAGATTCAAGCATCACCAACAGAATACAAGAGATAGAAGAGAGAATCTTAGGTGCAGAAGACACCATTGAAAACATTGACACAACAGTCAATGTTTAGCTCTCAGGGTCTAAAGAAAATGCAAAATGCAAAATGCAAAAAACTCCTAACCCAAAACATCCAGGAAATCCAGGACACAATGAGAAGACCAAACCTAAGGATAATAGGTATAGAAGAGAGTGAAGATTCCGAACTTAAAGGCCCAGCAAATATCTTCAACAAAATTAAAGAAGAAAACTTCCCTAACCTAAAGAAATAGATACCCATAAACATACAAGAAGCCCACAGAACTCCAAATAGACTGAACCAGAAAAGAAATTCCTCCTGTTACATAATAATCAAAACACCAAATGCACTAAAAAAAGAAAGAATATTAAAAGCAGTAAGGGGAAAAGGTCAAGTAACATACAAAGGCAGATCTATCAGAATTACACCAGACTTCTCACTAGAGACTATGAAAGCTAGAAGGTCCTGGGCAGATCTCATACAGACCCTAAGAGAAGGCAAATGCCAGCCCAGACTACTATACCCAGCAAAACTCTCAATTACCATAGATGGAGAAACCAAGATATTCCATGACAAAAACAACTTTACACAATATCTTTCCACAGATCAAGCCTTACAAAGGATAATAGATGGAAAATGCCAACACAAGGAGGGAAACTACACCCTAGAAAAAGCAAGAAGGTAATCTTCTTTCAACTAACCCTATGGATGTGAATCAAAACAACCTTGAGATTCCACCTCACACCAGCCAGAATGGCTAAGATAAGAAGCTCAGGTGACAGCAAATGCTGGCGAGGTTGTGAAGAAAGAGGAACACTTCTCCACTGCTGGTAGGACTGCAAGCTTGGAAATCAGTTTGGCAGTTCCTCAGAAAATTGGATATAGTACTATCTGAGGACCCACTCCTGGACATATACCTAGAAGATGCTTCAACATGTAATAAGGGCACATACTCTACTATGCTCATAGCAGCCTTATTTATTATAGCCAGAAGCTGGAAAGAACCCAGATGTCCCTCAACAGAGGAATGGATACAGAAAATGTGGTACATTTACACAATGAAGTACTACTCAGCTATTAAGAACAATGAATTAATGAAATTCTTAGGCAAATGAATGGAACTAGAAAATATCATCCTGAGTAAAGTAACCTGATCACAAAAGAACACACATGGTATGCACTCACTGATGAGTGGATATTAGCCCAGAAGCTCAGAATACCCAAGATACAATTCATAAACCACATGAAGCTCAAAAAGAAGGAAGGCCAAAGTGTGGATACTTCGGTCCTTCTTAGAAGAAGAAGGAGTTACACAGACAAAGTGTGGAGCAGAGACTGAAGGAATGACCATCCAGAGACTGCCCAACCTGGGGATCCATCCCATATACTGTCACCAAACCCAGACACTATTGTGGATGCCAACAAGTGCTTGCTGACAGGAGCCTGATCTGTCTCCTGAGGGGCTCTTCCAGTGCCTGACAAATACAGAGGTAGATACTCTCAGTCATCCACTCGACAGAGCACAGGGTCTCCAATGAAGGCGCTAGAGAAAGGACCCAAGGAGCTGAATGGGTTTGCAGTCCCGTAGGAGTAACAACAATATGAAGTAACTAGTAACCCCAGAGCTCTCAGGGTCTAAACCACCAACCAAAGAGTACACATGGAGGGACCCATGTCTCCAGCTGCATATGTAATGAAGGACAGCCTTGTCAGTCATCAATGGGAGGAGAGGCCTTGGTCATGTGAAGGCTCTATGCCCCTGTGTAGGGGAATGCCATGGCCAGGAAGCAGGAGTAGGTGGGTTGTTGAGCAGGGGAAGGAGGGAGAGGATAAGGGGTTTTTGGAGGGGAAACCAGGAAAGGGGATAGCATTTGAAATGTAAATAAAGAAAAAAATAATAAATCATCATAATAATAAAGTTACTATTACAATTTTTCATATAAATATACCATATTTATGATAGGCTATGAATAACTAAAACAAAAACTGATGGTCAGTAAGCTATAGGACTTGAAAATTCTAAGCCATAGGACTAAAAATACTGATCATCAGTAAGTACATTAATCAATAAATAATTAGTACAAATATTTCTCATTTAACATTTATATTTTTCTGTCTTTATTAGCAATTAAACAGTTGGTAGCAAAAAAAAAAAATCTGGCTGTTAGAAGTTTAGAAGATGTGGAAATAGTGATCAGCACTTGACATGACCACCATCCTTTTGGGTCAGAAGCTGTCAGTCAGCATGATGTCAGCCATCCTGGCCCAAAGCCAAGGCATGAATGTGAACAACATGTACATCAAGCTGACGGATAAGGGCCACTAGGACTTAACACTTCCTCTCGGACATGAGGATGATTACTGTAAAGGGGCCTTCCTAGCAGGGTTAATCTTTAGTCAGTCTCTGTTTGCTCTATGCTCCTTTCTTACCTGCCACCAATAGATGAAACAAAGAATTGCAGGCAGAAATGATGGGAATCTGCCCAGTTACCTACCACTCTTTAAGGATCTCTGAGTAAAATTCACCCATGGAACAAGCTAGAGTTGATGGACTCACTCTCTGGTCTGTGGGCCATGTTCATTTATAAGAAGCGCATCCTTTTACATCTCTCTGGGGAGAACTCACACTTCTGAAACAATTGCTACCTCCAAACACCTCCAGCACCTCAACTCCAACATCTCAGGACATGCTTGTGGCACCTGATTGTACCCTAGGTCAGAAGTGATGTCTATAGACAAATATATATCCCATGTATAGCACTGTTTGGGACAGATTAACTTAGATGGTTAAACTTATATATTTATATCATTATGTCCCTACAGTGCATACAGGCAAAACTTAGCCGGCATCAATATACACAGGAATATGGGGTGGCTACCCCTGAAAGCTACAACGGGGTGCCAATGAGTGAAGCGGAAGCCAGCAGCAGCTGGGCTAATCAACACCTCACACTTCTATCCTGCTCCACCGAGGTCAACAAGTTGCTTTCCTGGTGTCCTTTAAAACATGGCCAAAGCTGCACTTAATCAAAGAAAACATCAGGGGCACCTTTGTTGAGAGATTCTTCAAAAGTCTGAAGTACATGTAGAACAGAAAACAGAAAACAAGGCAAAACCCAAAACTAACATGAGCCAACTGTGCCAGATTGAGTGAGACCAGAGGAATAGACAGTTCTGTGCAATGTGCATTAAGGCTGTTTAATGTATATCAAAGGTCATAGAGGTGAGCCCTGAGCAAACTGTTTACTGCATAGTGATGTCTTATGTACCATTATGTTTAACAACATAAAAGATGGCTTCAGTGGGTCAGGTACTTGCTGTGAAAGCAAGAGGGATTGAGTTCAAATCCATGGCACCCACATAAAAGTTGGGTATGTGTTAATCACAAATATGGCAGGAGAAAGACCAGAGCCTTGTGTGTCTGTAACTCCAGTATAGTGGGTATGTAGAGAAAGGTAGGTCCCAGGAGATCACTGGACATCCAGTCTGCCCAGAACACACAGCTCCAGGTTCAGTGAGAGACCCTGTCTCAAAAAACAAACAAAAAAATTAATTAAGGTGTAACAAAAAAGAAAGATACTGTTATCTTCCTGTGACTTCAAACATGAACATGCGTGCCTCACCAGCCCCCTCCAACACACACACACACACACACACACACACACACACACAAAGAGAGAGAGAGAGAGAGAGGGAGAGAGAGAAAGAAAGAAAGAAAGAAAGAAAGAAAGAAAGAAAGAAAGAAAGAAAGAAAGAAAGAAAAGAGAAATGTAATAATTACTGGGAGAAAGAACCATACAAACATTTGAACAATAACTGAATAAAAAATTATCAGACAACTGAAGAAAAATTTGTGAACCAGGAAACAAGTTATGGAATGTTATTCAGAATCTGATGTCAAATGACAAAGGGATTTTATTTTGATTTGGATTTTTGGTTTTGGTTATTTGGAGATAGGGTTTCTCTTTGTAGCTCTGGATGTCCTGGAACTCACTCTGTAGACCAGGCTGGTTTTAAACTCAGAAATCCAAGTGCTGGGATTAAAGGCATGCACCACCGCTGCCTGGTGACAAAGAGATTTTAAAAAGGAACTGAGATAAAGAGATGAGGATAGAGGGTTTAAATATACTATTTATATTATTTAAATTATTTAAAATAATATGTCACTTTAAATATACATGTACATATTCATATGGAAAGCAGAATGAATAGAATATACTTTTGGTTTCCTTTAACAATTAT